>OY982568.1:8003311-8374315 GCA_963859945.1 Euplagia quadripunctaria
TCTTCGTTCTTCGTTCAATCAGTTCTTCTCTGGAATGCGCTCCCAGTCGAAATCAGGATGTCCACAAACCGTTTTATATTTAAGAAGAAAGTCCGCGATTTCCTCCACAACGAGTTGGCAGAATAAGCTGAACGCTAGTACACGACCCCGTACTGCGGTGTTCATAGTTTATGCATACTTATACATGTATAAATGGATTTGTTCGTCTGATTGTTGATTATTGTGATGATTACACTAGTTTACAGTACATCTGTTGCCGGAAAAATGTTTGCTGTTGCTGACTACACATGGTATGCTAAGTTCAAATATAGAAGTAGATTTTTTTTATCAGCTCTAGTTTTTGAAATTCAGATATCTACGTTTAAAACAGAAAAACACATGTATTTACTAAGAAAAAAATTATATGTTCTGAAAAACTTCGCTCTAAAGCTATTTCTCTTATGCGGAGGCTTAGGAAAATGGCGTATCAGGGACCTGCAATAGTCAGACATCATATTCGTATCCCAAAAACCCTGATAACGTTCTTCCATAACGCGTAAATCTTGATGCATACGCTCACCCAATCCTCGCTCATATCTCCTAGATTTTCCGGAAACCTTTCCAGGTGACTATGGAGAAAGTGGAGTTTTATGCTCATATCGCACCCCAAATTTTTTCATTGTAAAAGGAGATCGTCTACTAGTTCAATATATTTTTTTATTTCCGAAATAAATAGCATCACAGAGACGAAAGTTGTCCGAGCCCTTAATTCAAGCTCATTCATAGAATTTCTAAATTAGGTGTCTTTTGTAAGTTGTCGAATTTCAGGGCCGTCAAAAATACTGGCATAAGCTTTTCCATAGTAGTCTGAGGAAATTTTTGGCAAATGTATGATAAGCAGTTCCCATTTTTATCAAGCGCTTTAACAAACTGTTTCATGATTAATAGTTTTGTACGTAATGGCGGCAGGATAATTTTTTCATGAGCTACAATTGAATCTTTGACTATATTTTGCTTCCCAGGTGTCATATTTTCTCTCATGGGCCAGTTTTTGCACAAAAATAAGAATCATCAAGATGCTTTTGTGGTTCTCGCCAAATGATTGGTGTTTTAAATTTAAAAGCACTTATTTTGCCACCTTTCCATAATCTTAAACATTCAATAAACGCTTTACAAACAAAATCAGGTGCCCAAAGCTTCTCATTTTTATCCAAAAGCATCCTCCCAAAATACAGAAAATAGGTATTTTTAACGAACTCTGACATAACTTTTTTACAACTGTTAAGCACATTTTCTCCACATATGTAGCAAAAATTATTTGGATTGTTTAAACAACGTCTCCTTGAACTACTCGTGTCGCAAAAACCTTAGATATTATTCTTAACAGAGTAAAATATGCACCTTATCAACGAAAAATTAAGCTTAAATCAAGAAAATAAAAAACCAAGCAATTTTAGCTGCACAAAACTTTGTGAGATGTAGATGTAGTTTGTGAGAGTGTAGATTTGAAAAAAACATAACATAAGTAAATATTATCAACCACTAAGTTCGCGGCAACAGAGAAAAAGTAAAATTTTGTAAACTAGTGTTATGTATTAATGACATATATTATGTTTCTATGTACATATGTAAGTAATAGTCTGTATCCCGTGTATTATATATGTATATCAAATTGTATTGATTATTTTAACTTCTATATATAAATACCTTCAAATAGATCAATCGAAAGTTCAACACATTTTTGCACCTACCGTATAACATTTCTACATCACCCCAAGGTTGACTGGTAGAGAATGCCCTGGGCATTAAGTCCGCCTTTGTACAAATGTGCATAAAGTTTTAAATAAATAAATAAACATATCCTGCTAATATTATAAACGTGAAAGTTTGTGAGGATGTATGAATGTTTGTTGCTCTTTCTACTACTGAACCGATTGCGATGAAACTTGGTATGTAGATAGCTGGAGACCTGGATTAACACAGGCTTTTTATCTCGATATTCCCACGGGGCATCGGGACTTAAACGGGTGAAACCGCCGGGCGCAGCTAGTATGTAATAATATTTTTTTTTATTATTTTGTTTATACGTAATAATGTGTAGACACTTATTGTAAAATAATAGATCGTTGATAATAATGTATGCTGTTTTCTTCCTTTACATGTTTTATACTTCTTGTTTTTAAATTATGTTTTGTTATTACGTACATTTATTGTTTATTTACAATGTGCCTTAACATGCATTTCTGTCATTCACGTACGACTTTTTCCTGTAATTCGTTTTATACTATACTAGTTGGACGTTTACGTTAAAGTTATTTTTCTATTCCTCGAGAACAGTACTTTTCTTTTTGTGTGTACCTACCCCTGGGACGGAGAATCGGTTGAGTAGTGAAGGCGTGAAAACGAAACAGACAGAATTATTTTCGCATTTAGAATATTAATCAATATAGATTAGATTATCCACAGTTTCAAATGCTTTTTTAACTGTTCCGCTCTGCTTGCTGTGAATATAGTGGCTATTTCTCATACTAAAACCACAGACTACTAAGTAAAAAACAGATAAATCACTCCAGAAAAAAATATCGATACCTACCGTTTTAATTGCCTACTCTTTCCTGGCTTTTTTTTATATTATAGGGGGCAAACGAGCAGGCGGGTCATCTGATGTTAAGTGACTGCCGTCGCCCATGGACACCTGCAACTCAAAGAGTCACAAGTGCATTGCCGGCCTTTGAGATAGGAGGGCTTTAAACTGTGTGGAGCTACCTCTTCAAAAAATTTTTTTACAAAAGAAATTACAATTGTTATGTAAATTAAGAACTTAACACTTATTTTTCATTTACAATGTTTAATATATAAAAATCCTACATCCCACAAAAAAAAATGTTTTATGTAAATATTATTAAACTTCTTCCCTTTTCTAAAATCTCGATTATTAAACGGTATGGTGGAAAATATTCTAAATCTTACAAAGAGTTTTAATGAATAATTTGATGGAAACAAGGGCATATTGTTCGGACTTATACCGGCCGCAGAGTTTTGATATCGTTCAACGCAATCAAAATTTCATCCCCATCACCTGGATAATTGGCAATCCACCACTTTTACAAAATTTCTGGAGAACCGCACTTCTCCAGAAATTGTTTGCCTGGCACAACCAATCTCTGGAACAAATTGTCGCCTGCGGTATTTCCGGACAAACGCGACCTTTAAACCTTGAAGATAAGAGCGTACTCCCATCTCAAAGGCCGGCAACGCACTTGTGACTCTTAAGTTGCAGGTGTCCATGGGCGACGGTAGTCACTTACGGTCAGGTGACCCCACTGCTCGTTTGCCCCCTAAAGTATAAAAAAAATATAGGGTTTAAAGATTCATTTTTAAAAATTACATAAATACCGCTGCCGGGCTTTTTTCTCTTACTTTATCAATATTCTAATACTACACATAAACAACCATGTCAATTTTCACTTTGTATTCAACAGTATTTAAAGAATATACATATAATTATAATTTAAAGAATATATATATAATTTAAAGAATATAATAATACGATATCGAATTACATTTTTTGTAGTTTAAAAATAAAAGCAAATGCGCGCGATGCAGCTGTCGGCAACCCACTGCGCGAGACTGCGTATAAGGTCCGCCGGCGGACGAGCGGCCGGTAGGTATTTAGCGCGCGCACGTACATGCAGTGACATAGGCCTGCTAAAACTTAGATTTCATTTACTATAACTTAGAACCTAAGATTTGAGCTTTGAAACAAACATACTCTTCAACATTATAATATTAGTGTAGATTAAGGGAAACAAATTATTTCATATCCAATCGCAATACTAAAGTTCAGTATGCATCCTAGATAAAACCTTGTCCAATATCAGCATTTGTTACAATTAGAACAATAGTATACTAATCAATGCTCAAAGCGTCCCCTTACATATGGCAGAGTTTCTCAAAGTTGTGTACACGAATCCTGAGGCATTAGCCATTTGACTGTATTTTGACTTGGGACTTTTTAAACTATGCTTTTTGTATTGTAATCAATCTGATTGATATTAAGCTAAAGATTGGCGATATAGATTATTTTAGATCAATTATAAATAAAACCTTGACACATCTCACACACGGCCGTCTGATCTCAAACTAGGCCGAGCCTGTACTATGGTAACCAGACTTCTGATAAACATACTTAAATATTCCTAAATACATATATATTATAGATAAATTACACCCAGACACAGAACAAATGATCATGCTCATAACACAAATTTTGTCCTGGGTGGGACTCGAACCTCGACACACCACCACTAGACTAAATAGGGGTTGCAACAAAATGTGTGTTATGGCATCAGTGCGGAGTATTGATCTGTTTCTCAGACGTTATTAAGATTTAAACGAGGTGAACAATTTTTTACTGGCATTTTGTTCAAATGTAGTAACTCCAAGTGGAGAATGTTGTACTATGTTAGAAAACAAGTCAATACAATTTACAATATTTAATATTAGCTGTTACTTCTGACTCGGTATTTCTTAAATTGAATTTACAATTTTGCCATGTAAATGTTTTTACAGATTTAGAGACATCTAGGTAATTAGTACTACCCTATGGTACACGCAAGTGCTATAATGTTGAGAAACCCTGGTATAATGAATAGCATTGTATGATTACGTCATCTCATTTGGTTGAGATTGTGTAATACGCAACATCATGCTCACTTAGGCCCTTGTTCACATTCGAGTAATGTACCTAGGTATGATCATATCATGTGACTTATGTATTGTTTTCTCTTGTCGCCAGCCTAACGAAGGAGCGGACAATCAGGTACTTTGATGCCGTACTTGTTTGTGTTTAGTTTGTATGGTGGTGGAAGACTGAGTGTCCCCTTTATTTGTTTGTGCATGGCGTCTTTCGTCAGATTGATTTAAATAAAGTTGTTTTTTTTACATTTACTATACTACAGACTGTCAAATAAAAATACCTAAAATCAATAGAGTACTTTGCATGTCCAGACTCGACTCGCAATATGGTTTAGATACAGCGCAGTTACGTATACGGTGTTAATACTATGTTTCTGTTTTTTTTTTTTTTTGCTAAAAAGCATGCAGCCCGCTTAATTAAAAGTGTGGTTGTTGGAAAGTTGAATATGAATATGCTATATGGAAGTGTGCAACACTACAGGTGTCCGTTGCTGACCAAGTAGATTTGTAAACCATAATATAGCAACTTATAAAAACACGGTGAAGTGAACATTCTCAATTCTATCATCAATGGTAGAAAGTTTCCTTCAAACGCCACATTACACATCACCTGCTTTCTGGTTTTGAAGAATAGAGTGAGCCTCTTGTTTGTAGCGAACGATGGGATGGTATACTTGACCATTGAGTATTTTGGAACACAATCATGCGAGTCGAGTAACACCTTAAAGACACGACCTGGACATGTTCTTATTTATATTGGTTCTTAGTTTTAGATTAGATTTTTCATCAGTTGATTGATAAGATTGTAAAGCTCTCATTTTTTTTCCAGTTGTTTACTGCAAGCGCAACACATCTCCACGATGGTCGGCGAGCGCATCCGCCTGATTCGGGGTTTTCGGAGCCCGCCAACAACAACATCAGTGAGGACAACAACAACGGCCCGATCTCACTGCGGGAGATGCAGAACATCGCAAACAACAATGCGGCAGCTTACATTGTTAGCGAGAATGAGGAGAGGAACAGGGTCAGCAGGGAATCTGTTGTGGAATTCGAAAGGGTGGCTGATCCTTTAGAGTATTGCGCTGATTGGTTCGGTTAGTACTACTTCACAATATTCAAGGTACATAAAAGGCGTAGATGTATAAATCAGTGTGTAATTCGTTCGACAGCCAAGAATAAATCTTCGACGTCAAAAATATTCGCCAGAGACATGTTTACAGAGGCTTTTAAATATAGTATGAGTCACGTCACCTCTACCATTCAATAGGTATACGAATGTTAATAATACTTAATAATTTAATTTATAATAGGATTACTAAATTGGTATAAACTATTATAGATAAATAGGTGTAAACTGTCAATATCTACAGATTGAAATCATTAGTATAATTTATTAGATATCAATAGAATTTATAATTTTGACGTTAGCTGGTACAAATTTATCGTTTCTTGGATGTATGTTTTTGTTACGATTCATAATTACTTATTAATATATAACAGTAAGTGTAAGTGTGTAATGAGTAAGGACAATATTATTTTCCTTGGATAAAAGTAAATCGGTGACATTAGTAAGAATCGGTCAGGCAAAGAAAATCGCACTTAAAACAATTTTATGTTGTGTTCCTTGTATTGAGCAAGGATTTCATAACTAGTGGAAAATTAATAAATATCAAGGGAACTATTTAGGCCACTGTACGTTTTTCTAAGTGAATGTAAGCTTTTCCAAACCGCCTTTAAACGTGCATTGACTCTCCCGTACGGGTGGGTGTGAATATGTTTTTATATTCAGATAAATACGTAGTTCTGCAGTATTATATCACTCAGTGGAATAGCTGAGCCATCATAGTGTTAAGAAATCGTTCCTATCTTAATAACACAATAACGCAATCCACAGAAATAGTGACAAGCATTCTACTATTAAATGCCTAATTTATTTTCTGAGTTTATTAGGATTCAATCATATTTGGTATTTTAAGGGGAGGGAAACTGAATTATAATTTCATTATGTTTACGATTATCGTTTATTCAAATTACCCCCCCCCCCCTCTCCCTCCCCCCCTCCCCCACGACATAGCATTTGCTTAACATCCTGATAAAATACCAAAATCGTCACCTGTAGGTACTTGTTCTGTAGAAAATAATTAAATACCAAAAAACTGCTAACACCAAAAACCGAGTCCCGTAATAGCGACAAATCTATCAGATTTAAAAATATGTTTACTCAGAAATCGTTATCTAAACTTGCATCTTAGGACCTTGAAAATTAGATCTATTTTCGATTATGGCATAATGTGCACTTAAGTGTTTCTCAGCGGGTTCTAGGCACCATTGTAATCATTTGACCGTCGCGAAGTTCCCATGACCGATGACTATCACTTCTTAACTAAGTATAGAAACGTACGGATAACGATCTAACCGGTATGCGGCAGGCACGTGCGGTTGTTTAATCATTAAATGCGTCTCTTAGTTTGTTTATAAACCTTATTTGATTAAAGTTATATGCATAACTAAAGCTAAAAACTACATATAAAACGAAAGAACTACCCTAAGCAGATACTTACAAAAAAAAATTGCCTCGTTATGTAAATTAGACGAGAGATTTATGTACAAGCTGACCAGACACATCTAGACAGTAAAACACATCACTACATCTAGCCATACACAGATTCGTTAGACATAATGGGTACTCGGATACACAGTATCAATAATGGACAATGTAATGGTAGCTATAACTTTTTAATTGCTGCTTCCTTGGCGACGAGGAATGGACTTTTAGAGAGTAAAACTTCACGTTGTTCGTTTGACGATTCAATGATTGACATTGTGCTTGGTATTAGGTATAAACGGTTTAAATTTCTGTCCTAATCCTGCCATCATTTGTTTGAGCTTTTATCGCGCATAACAAGCATACGGCTCACTTGTTAGTACCACAATCTGCCCATTACCTTTATAGTATAATCCATTGAAGGTTGTCTGGAAGAGAACGCTGCCTGCGATAAGACCGCCCATTGTAACACTGTAACAGACTATTGTATCCTACTGATTGTTTCTGTGATATTTGGTGTACAATAAAATATAATATCTATCTTTATATTTATCTAAAAGATCATTGAAATCTAAGAAGGTAATGTGATAGTTTTTTTTTTACCTTGCCGTTTAAATTCCATATACATATTCTATCGATGTGTAATAAAAATGTTTAACATATGATTACTTCTAGGCTAAAATTACAACTTTTTTTACAAAAACCAATCTGACAAATCACAAATCCTTAAAATCCACATTAGGAGCAGATGATGAAGTGTCAAGAAATTACACGACTTAAAATAATTAACCTTGTAAATACAGTTCGCTTTATAAAAAGCAGAGGAGAATTATAAAACATAATTGACACGTGTAACTTGTGTAAATGTGCATGTGTACCTAATACGCCGACGATGACTCCTTAACTTCTGTCAGTTGCATATGTTGGAACGAAGCCTGATACATGTTAATATTACAGCTCATTTAGATTTACACCTTCATTAACATTCAAATAAGTACCACTATGTTCTTATTAAGGTCGGTATTCAAAGCTATTACAATATAGGATGTCGTTAATTCTTCTTAACAGTTAAAAGTAACAGTGACCTTTATATTTGATAACTGGCCATCAAAGCGTATTTACAATGTTGGTGATTTGACATACACTCATTTCATAACAAATACCTACATTATTTGTATATACCTACATATAATGTGAGTATTTATCATTTACAGGTTTTTGTAAATGTACAAAAACCTGTGCCACGTGCAGATTACGGGCGTTGGGCGCGCGTTTCGCTACCGCGCGTTGACGCGTTAAGACGCTCGCCATGTGAACACTATATCAAATACCAACGCGCGTTTGACACACGACCACCGCCCGTCATCTGAAAGCACTCTAAATGAAAAGTATTTAGCGTTAGCGGGACACGTAACGCAGTCGATGCTGACATTTTTATAGTAGATGTCAAACCATCTGTTACATCTCTTTTTTATCACAACCAATAACCAACTTTTAAATAACATCAGGCTGTAATAACAATAAACGTATTTAGATTCAGGATTTAAATCCCTACACTACATTTATGAAGCGCAATGTATTTCTGGATCATTATTAGTATCAATTTACAGACTGTGAGGTTAGATTGTAGATAGATGTGTATGTAAATTTTATGCAGATACAAAGAAAGCTACAACTTTCATATTAAATCACACGGATAAGGCTCACGAGCCCACGCTGTACAGCCTAGATTTACATTCTTTTACGCATTCATGCGTCGAGCCCGCACATTCTTAGTTACAACTATGTTTAACTTAATAATGCAGGTCATTAGTAATGACAATATTTATGTGTGATTTTTAAATTAAACAATGTTTGATTGCAGGCGATGATGATTTCCACGTGATCGATTGCAGTACCTAAGAGAAATTGGCAGAGGATGGTTTGGGAGGGTAAGTATTTTTTGTACTGGCACACAATAATAACAGGCATCCGTCACTGTAGTCTTGTCCTTATGAAACAGTGTTTATTTATCGTAGAATAGAAATAAAAAAGTACGTTATGTTTCAAAATGGTGGGATCTATTCGCTGTGCATGAGACCTAATTGATGTTTAAATTATTTAATTGAAATGTGAACTATCACTTTTGCCATTGAAATCTTAATAATATGTAATAATGATAACATACGTTATTTACTTTTTTAATATAGGAAATTAGTTGTCTAACAAGTATTCACGATGACAATAAAATAAGAAAATTGGATAATATTTTTAAAGTTATGTTCACTTAAGATGTACTTTGTCTACAAAAACTACTGTTAATTTTTTCATTTTAATATAATAAGATAACTCTATTAATTAATGTTATGGTAATGGTTATGGTACTAGCTGATACACAAGATAATGAGACCTTTAATGTTGTTTTGAATCAGAACATGTATGAAATATTAAAAAAATGTTTTCATATCCAATCAGTAGCACTGAGTCAAATGTTATTTTTCACCTACAAATAAACCATTTATTTCTCTAAAAATAAATGGTACTTAAAACAATCGTAAAGGTCTTCAATAACTACCTACTTACCTATTTTTTTTTGCAACTCTTGATAGAGGAAGTTGTACCTATATCTATATATAAATGTATAACATCATCAATACAAATAAATAAAATTGAAGTGTCTGTTTGTTATATCAAAATAATAGTTTTTAAGCTTATACAGTTATTTGCACGATACCTATGCTTAAAAATCAGTTTTAAAATTGTTGTGTCTGTCTGTTTGTTCCGGCTAATCTCCGAAACGGGTGGACCGATTTCCACGAAACTTTCACTGGCAAATAGCTGGTGTTATAAGTAGTAACTTAGGCACTTTTATTTTTGGAAAAATAATTGAGGTTCCGCGCAAAATATATATATACCTACACGCGAGTGAAGCCGCGCGGGAACTGCTAGTATCTTACTAAAATTATAAAGGTGAAAGTTTGTGAGTATGGATGGAAGGATGTTTGTTACTCTTTCACGCAAAAACTACTGAACCGATTGCGATGAAACTTGGTATGTAGATAGCTGGAGATCTGGATTAACACATAGGCTACTTTTTATCCCGATATTCCCACGGGATCGGGACTTACGCGGGGTGAAACCGCGGGGCGCAGCTAGTCTATAAATAAATAAGCAAAGACAAAACAGCTAAAAACCATTTCCTCCTGTGTTTGTCAACCGATTTTCTTTTTTTTTACGAGCTTCACTGATATCAATAAAAAAAAGTTTTTTTCAATCGGTAATAGTGATTATGATCGAGTTTGGACCAACACGCGAACACTTGTTATTATAATATTGTATTTATTATCTCAGAAATGTGACGCCACAGACAGCATCCTACTGACCTTCTAAGAATTACAAATTACAATTTTATTGTACGTACATAACGTGGATTAACTAGAATTGATGACTGATTAATGGACAAATAATGAATAAGTAAATTCCAATGAAGATCTAAGTAAACAGAGCCATACACGTGCAACAATTAAACTGCATCAATTGGCCTAGTTCAGCTCAATTGTTGAGATTGTGTTGTACATATACCTATGTACGAATACCTAAGCCATTAACACTGTTCTTTATTTCCAAAACTGAATTGTGAAAACTGGTCTTACAAATCGCACACCGTTTGAGTTATGGACAGACACTAAGCCTATTAATAATCACTAACCGTACGAGTTATGGGCAAACAGAAAGCCAAACCTTAGTCATATTAGAGTTCTCCGCAGTACTGTCATGAAGCCTCACCCAAAGAGAAAAGACCTAAGGAAGACAACATTTTGAACATTGTACTTTTTTATGGTATAGGGGGCTAACGAGCAGACAGGTCACCTGGTGGTAAATGACTAGCCCATGAGCACCTGCAACTTAAGAGTCACAAGTGCATTGCCGGCCTTTAAGATAGGGTAGGAGAAGGGTGGAAGAGGGGAGGAGATGGGGGAGGGAAGGGTTAGAGCGTCCTGTAACCTAGTGAGGTTACAGGAGGCTCTAACTAGTAGCTATAGTGAGTGCACTCGGCGAAAAGCTATGCAAGCATTGCTTCAATGCCGGTTTTCTGTGAGGCCGTGGTATCAGTCCAGTCGAGCCAGCCCATACGTGCCGAAGCAAGGCTCTCCTACGATAAAAATTGCATTCTTGTTGACTCTCCTTAGAATATTAAAGGATACAGAGTATATAATACTTCAACACGGATAATCACAACCAGTTGAGATGTCAATATTATAGCCTACAGTAATTCTCATCCTCTCATCAGTCGACAAAAAATTGTGTTCGAAGTGGAAGGGGTATGTGATAAGCCAAAGGGAAGTCTAAAACGTCAGTATGCAGGGGGAAAGTTGTGAGACTACATCAGAGAAGACTCATTCAACTACTAGTCATCTAGATGAAACTTATGTACCTGATGAGGAGACCATGTCCATGAGAAATGATGAAGAGCTGCAGAAAGAAATATGTTAAAAACGTTACCACAAAGGGAGAGAATAAAGCCTGACAGATTTGGATTAATGTACATAGAACAATGTGATCAACACGTCAGTGACGAACTAACATTTGAAGAAGCACGAGAGGGACCAGAGAAGGAGCATTGGGAACGGGCTGTAAAAGAAGAATTAAAACGATTTCAAGACAACAATGCTTGTGAAATTGTTAATGCTCTTGTTAGTTGCATTATTGTGAATTGTAAGTGGGTTCTTAAAATGAATTGCGATAGTTCAAATTCAAATTCAAAATCATTTATTCAATTAAGGTTAAATTGAAGTTGATAATAGTAAAATCATTGTGACCCTTTTTGTCAATGACTTTTTTGATTTCACAGTTGATATTAATGAATAGATTTTATCTTAAGGGCTGTGTTATGTAAAAAAAATGAGATAAAAGATGGGTTATATAAAAAAAATGTCTTGGTATGTCAGTTTATTTTGATAAACAAATTGCACTGTTACTTTAAGTCAAGGAAAATATATTGATATATTTTCTAAATTCAATATGACAAATTGTAAAACTGCTGATACTCCAATTGAGGCAAATTTATGAAATAGGAAAGATAACGATAGTAAAAGTCAGGCTCCATATTACCATGAGTTTATCGGGAGTTTTATTTATAGTATAGGATCCCGATATAAAACGACCTTCACCGAGATGTTTATTTAATGAAACGTATTTTATATTTAATTTCATATGTTAATAAATATATTGCATATGGGTTGTCTAACAAATTTCAGTCCAGGATATGATTAATTAATAATTAAAAAAAAAATTTTTTAAACATTTCACCGGTTTGATTATTAGACAAATTCTATATAGTATAGGATCGCGATATAAAACGACCTTCACCGAGATGTTTATTTAATGAAACGTATTTTATATTTAATTCAATATGTCAATAAATATATTGCATATGGGTTGTCTAACAAATTTCAGTCCAGCATATGATTAATTAATAATGTGGTGTCCTTACACGGCCTGACATAATTTATTCAATGTCATATTTAAGCCAGTTTAATAACTGTAATAATAAAGAGGAGTGGCTTTACGCTAAGAGAATCATAGTATTTGAAAAGAACAAAAAAATTATTTGAAATATTTTAAAAGCGAAAATATTAATATTGAAGGTTATGTAGGTGCAGATTGGCGCAGTGATGTAAATGATAAAAAATCATATTCGGATTTTTGTTGTACTTTATCAAGATTAGTCATACCTTGGACTTGCAGAAAACAAAAATGCATTGCTTTACTAGTACAGAAGCAGAATATGTTTCAAGCCTGTAAAGACGCAGTATATTTGAGAAATTTACAATATAATATAATTTACAATAACAGTCAGAGTGCTCAAAATTACTAACCGTGCCCAAACTATTAGTAAATTCAGTATTACACTACACATTGGATTTGGCAGTGGATTTACTTACAAAAGGTTTAGATACTATAAAACATTATAATCATTTAAATGCTTTGAATATTGTCAAAGTGTGCATATAGCATAGCAACGGGCGAAATTCGAATATTACAAAAAATCCCGTCCCGGATCGTGGTCGCTTTCCCGCGGCTCCCGCCTCTGTGTGACGAGGGCTTTAGTGGTTCTTGGATAGCGTACAAATTTAACGTTGTTTTGTTACACTTACCACTATTTTTTTAAACTAACTTGAATGGACTTATAGTTAAGATCACTATCTGCCAGAGTAAACCTACATATAATCGCTCGTTTCTAAATAGATGAACCTTGTGAGAAGAAATCCAGCAAATAAACTCACGGCCACTCTTTTAAATCACAAGACCACCTGTTTAACTGCGACCAGTGTAACGTATTTTTATAAAAAGTATTTGTAGGCATATTGTGCCCCGTTTCAATTTTTTTTTGTCGCGGTGAAACCCCCTCGGGTCACCACCTCACCGGGGCTGCCAGTGAAGTGGTACGTCGGAATCGAACCGACTAAAACCACACAGTGTTCCGTCATAAATGAGTCTATTGCAAGGGACTCGGGTATACCCTAGGAAGCAAGTCCCCGAGAACCCCGGCATACCTTGGCCAAAAGGGAGCCTTTGCTTCCGGTTTAGAGAGACGCGCGCGGAACACGGCGCGTCACCGTCTCAGGCCTGCTTCTGCTAGAGTAATCGCGGTGCTGGAGGGGAGTTGACGTCTATGTGTAAGGTAGGAGGTAGCCGCGCGACTCACTCGCGCGGTCGGCTTTTTACGCAATGCACCAGAGCAAAATAGTGATTTTTCGTTACAAAAATTGAATATTCGTTTAAAAACGTTCTTTTGAGAACTAAAACTCTCTGAAAAAGTTCTTCTTAGAGCTACATTTGTGTTAAAGAGTTCTTATTAGAACAACAACTTACACATATGAATTTATTCAATTTATAAAGTTTTTTTGAGAGCTAAAAAAATTTCGAAAAATTATTTTTAGAGCTATATTTATGTTAAAAAGTTCTTCTTAGAACTACCACTTTTCCTTATTACCTCATTACAATATAGTTACATTAGAACATTCAATATCTATAACCTGTATATACCTGCCTACATTTACGAAACGCTTATAATACCACTTGATTTTACTAGTCTTGTAGTTTCTAATATGCCTAGAAGAAGGTCACAACTTTCAAAGCTACCAGTGTAGGGCAGCCAAATTGATCCCAGTGAAACCTTCAAATTCTTAAAAAAATTTCAGTGAACAGCATCCTAAAATTGCATAATTTTTGATTGACATATTTGTATCTATGACAGAATAACGCTTCTTACCAGTTGTCAATTATGTCTGTCACATAAACCCAGTCCTGGCTGAAGTGGGACTTTACCGACCTTTAAATTTTCAAAAAAGTGAAATATTTTTCTCAAAAAAATGTTTGTAAGACATTTTGAAATTTGAATACCTTTCCATTTAATATTTCATATAAAAAAAAAAAACAGATTATTAATTCGGATCCAAAACTTAACCAGGAGTTTGCAAAAAAATATTTATAAAAGCAAAGGAGACATTTTTTTTGGCCCATTTTAAATGGTAGTGTTTATTAATGAAATGCATGTTGATTTATTCCTTATAATGTCTAGTTTACATCAATACAAATAAATGAAATGGAAGTGTCTATTTGTATTGTGAAAATAATATTTTTTAAGTTCGTACAGTTATTTGCATGATACCTATGCCTAAAAATCAGTTTTTTTAAATGTTGTCAGTCTGATCGGCAGATAGCTAGTGTTATAAGGAAAAACTTAGGCAACTTTTATTTTGGAAAAAGAATTAGATTTCTGTGAAAAATATATAAATATGTACAAGCGAGCGAAGCAGCACGGGAACTGCTAGTTAGTAAGATAAGTTTTAACGGGTCACTCCGGAGAACTAAAATATACGACAAATAAACTATGAATGTAATCATGTGTTTCGTGAGTAGGCCGGTTAATTGGACTTACACAGACAACCTCAGTATAGCATTATTTTTATTTATTTAGTTACGTTCCTACCTACGAATAACTTTACTTGAACCTTCATCATGTACCAGACATCAGGAGTATATTATTCAAAAGTTATCTAATGACTATACTCTAATGGATTAAACTAAAACAAATACTTCGATCGCGTTGAAGGTAGGAACAATACACCGGTACAACATTGCTCTTTGGGTACAACGGTATTAGTGACAGATGTATAAAGTCAAATGACAGTGTACAATCTATCAGGAAGCCATGGATCCCTCGCCCTTAAAATACGTAATACTCGTTCAAAACTTTACTTGCGTCTTTTGAAACATTTCCAGTTTCAAAAAATGTAGTCGAGTACTTATTAATATACATCTGGATCATCACTGCCAGTGTCTTGTTCATAGACATAGTGTTAAAAGTTCCAATCATATATATATTATTAATTGTAGGATTTTTTGTTGCTATAGTAAAATTGCCTATATACCACTCTAAAAGATTTTGACAAAGAAAATGCGATGGTCGTACCAACATCACGTGTAGTTCAAGCATATTTAATAGAATGTTTAGCGCAAAGGTAATTATCAGATAGATTATAAATAGACAGATTATTTTGACAAAAGATTACTTAATTAAAAATCAAAATAAAAAACAAGAAATCATTAACTAAAACAATAATCCCGAAAATATGAAAATTATCAACAAATAAATGTATAAATGGGATACATTTTTGTAATCGCCTTTTGAAACCCTTCATTTTGATACTCTACTCTATTGGTTAAGGATTTTGGTACCAAATGCATTTTGATTTTTTATAATTTTAATATACTCAGTGACACACGCGCAATTAAGACAAACCTATTTTTAAATTATACTTTTGACAAATCAACTTATTGCTGCGGTGATATAATGTGTGTTGATTTATAACTTTTAGAAAAGGACAATTTTATATGAAATAAAGATACATATATTGAATGCGATTGAACTAACGACATCATTCAGCCGTTAAGCTATTTGCTTGTTCCCGTAAATCCTTTGCAGATAATTAATGAAAACGTACGTGTGCATTTAAACAACAAACTATATATTGAAATCTCACATTTCATACTTGGTTACGCTACATGAACACAGAGGTCGCTACTTGTAGCATACATGAACAAGTTATAATATTTTGATATTATTATATAATATTAATACAGACGAACAGGCAAGAATCTCATATACATGTTTTATTACACATTTTTGATTACATTGTTTATAAGTTAAAGTTAAATACATATCAACATAATGGTACATCATAAATAGAATTCTAAAAATTTCTACTATACAGGGTGAATATTTGGTCGCCATCCAAATTTTTTCTAGGCATTATGTACATTAAGGACATCAAACGTAAAAAATATTAAATGCAGCGAAGTAGGCGGTTCCGATAGAGCGATTATGGACACTAAACGCATACGGAGTGCAGTTTTCTATAAAAATTAAGTTGTTGAAACAATGTGAGGCAAATCACAAAGGATTCTCATGATTATCATTAAAGATTCTACTGTGTGAATTTGGATAATAGGTTTTTTTTTTTATGGTATAGGGGGCAAACGAGCAGACGGGTCACCTGATGGTAAATGACTACCGCCGCCCATGGGCACCTGCAACTCGAGAGTAACAAGTGCGTTGCCGCCCTTTAAGGTGGAAGTAGGAGAAGAGGGGGAGGGGGGGAAGAGTGGGAATAGGGGGGAGAGGGGAAGGACGGGAATAGGGGAGAGGGAAGGGTTAGGGCCTCCGGTAACCTCACTCACGCGGCGAAATGCAATGCAAGCATTGCTTCACGTTTATTCGTTTATTCGTTTATTTGCTTAAAATGTAGGTACATCAATGATAGACAGATGTGTAATAAACAGTGCCAGATACATTTTGTCGTTTAACGACATGCAAATATGAAAATAGTCAGTATGTACATAGATTATTAAATTACAATTAAAGTTAAGTATATTAAATGTCAAAAATATAATTAATTGATGGTCATGCAAGTTTACCATTTTATCACTATTGTTCATTAACTCCGATACTGAGTAATAGCATTTTACAACAAGCCACATTTTAAGTTTTTTTCGAAATAGATTTATAGGTAAGTCTTTTATAGTATCAGGAATTGCATTATATATACGTCCACACATAACGTTACAGTTTTTTAAGTACATAGTTGTTTTGGGTACTTTTGTCACAACAATTCTGTCTGGGTTTCTTGTGTTTCTGGGAAACAAATCCTTAGCTGATTTAAATAATTTAGGGTTTAGCCGAATAAACTTAGCCGCCTCCAGGATGTACATGCTTGCTAATGGGAGAATTTGAAATTTTTTAAAAAGTGGCTTGCATGACTCCCAAGGCGGTATACCAACAATGGCTCTAACACACTTTTTTGTGCTAGGAAAGCTTTTTGCACGTCTGTGGAGTTACCCCACAGTATGAGGCCATAATTCAAGACAGAGGATACATAACCATGGTACGCTGCAAGTACGGTTTCCGGGGTAGAGGTTTTTCTCAGTTTATACAGCATATATACGAACCTATTAATCTTCGTGCACACTTTATTGACATGACTTTTCCAATTAAGGTGTTTGCCAAGCGTTATTCCTAAAAATGTAGTTTCGTTTACCTCCAGTATTTCTTGATTATCGTAGTTTATATAAATTTTTTTGTTTAGTCTACGATACGTGCTAAATTGTATAAAATTAGTTTTTGTTAGGTTTACTTTTAAATTGTTTTTATTAAGCCATTTTATTACAGATTCTATAGTGTTGTTCATGTCAATGTTATACTTATTAATGTCAGTTTTCTTATCACATGTCAAAATCAAAGAAATGTCGTCAGCAAAAGAATACAAGGATTCATGGTTATGTCAGGAAAGTCGTTTATATAAAGTAAAAACAATAGTGGGCCTAGCACGCTGCCTTGCGGAACTCCATAATTATTCACGACCAGGTTAGAGTGATATGGTCGTAGTTCCATGTTTTTATCAATATTGTAGATTTCCACGAATTGTTTCCTGTTTACCAAAAATGTCTGCAGCCAGTTCAATGCGGATCCCCGAATTCCATATCTTTCAAGTTTTTTATTAGGATATTATGGGATACACAATCGAAAGCCTTAGTCATGTCAAAAAAGATTACTGTCACTACTTTACCTGAATCTGGGCCTTCTATCACATTTCTAACGAGATCATAGCACGCCAGGGTCGTAGATTTTCCGCTTTGAAACCCGAACTGTTCTCGTCGTAATGTTTCTGAATAAAGCTTGTAAGGCGTTTATGCATAGCCGTTTCAAAGATTTTTGAAAGGATAGGTACCAGAGTTATAGGTCTATAGTTATTAAAACATGTTTTATCCCTTTTTTTGTATAATGGCTTAACTACAGACAATTTAATGGAGCCTGGAAAACAGCCGTCTACAAAGGATGTATTAATCAAATGTGTGATTATAGGGGTAAGTTCTATGGAACATGCTTTTATAATTTTGGTTGCTATTTCGTCGTAACCAACTGCGTTGGTTTTATTCAGGCTCATTATTATTCTATGAATTTCATCGAAAGTATAGGGTTGTAAGAAAATGGTGCTATTTAAGTTCGTTTTACATGTGTCATATACAAAGTTATTTTTATAAGGTAAGTTAACAAAATAATTATTAAATCTGCTATGTCATATGGATTGTTTAATATAACATCTCCTTTCTTTATACAATCGATAAATTCAATTTGTTTGTTAGGCTCAGATTCTTGTTTTATAAGTTGCCAGGAGGTTTTACACACGTTTTTAGAGTGATTTATCATATCAGAATTTCTGTTTTTTATAGATTGATTAATGCACTTATGTAAAATCTTAGAATAGGTTTTGTATTTGATTTTAGTTGAGCTAGATTTCTGTGCATAACATTTGTAGCGAAGTGAACGTTTTGTTTTGCAACTAACTTTTAAACCCTTAGTTATTCATTTTGGTTTACAGCTTTGATTCGATATCTTAATTCTGGTTTTAGGAAAACATAAATTATAAAATAGTGTAACGATTTCATGAAATGAATCAAATGCCGACTCAATATTATCTTCTTCATACACCTCATTGAATGATAGGCTAGATAGGCATTCTTTAAATTTTTGTACGTTGTCAATACTATAATCCCTTTTGTGTATGAAATAATCTAGCGGTGTTGTATTTTTACTTGTAATTGGAATATTTAATAACTGAGCAGTGTTATGATCCGAAATGTCAAAATGTAGTAATTCACCTGTTGCAGAGATATTACTTATAATATGGTCAATACAGGCCTTCTGACGAGTAGCGCTTTTTATGTGTAATTTCAGGTTATAATTATGTGTAAGTTTAATTAAATATTTAGTTACTTTATAATTTGATTTTAGTGTATCTATGTTTAAATTACCAGCCAACACATTTTTTTTTTATTACATCTGTAAGTAGACGGACGGTTTTTTGTAAGGCCGTTGTAACGAGCGGAGTCAAGCCGGCCCAAACGTGCCGAAGCATGGCTTTCCCACATGATGGTATTAAATGGAGGTAATTAAAAAAACAATTTTATAAAAGTAATATTAAGTGATAGCAATCAAGAGGCGACCAGACTAACGTCACTTGTTCACGAACATGAAGCATTTCACTATTTACTCTTGTTATTTCGTTAGGGAGTATAGTGATATGATATATATATTGGTCTACATACACACAGTTACAGATTGCCTAAATTTTATTTACAAACATTATTATTATTTACTTTTTTATATTTGTAAACATCAAAATACATCAGCGTAATGACAATGTTTCTTTTTTTATAACATTTTTTAGTTTTATATTACTATAAAACATACTTATTAAATAGATATGAATAGTTAAAATAAATAGTTTCGAAGGTATAGATAAATATGAAATAACACTTTCATTCAAATTTGTCTCGTTAATTTTAGTTGGCTATGATGCAGTTGCTGGTAACATTATACGGGATAACGCTTTTGTATACGATTAACATAATTATTGCGGTGATAGGTATACCGGATCACACTTGGATATAAGTATCATGATGTAATACCGTTATTAGATGAAACGTTTTCTCTGATCAACTACAATATTACATGGCACAATAATAATTAAATATCTTCTCTACTTTTTAAATTAAAATGAAATGGAATTTATTGTTAAGTTACGGCACTTGAGAATGAAGAGCTATGAATGGTTTGAATTTACGGTTTAAAAAGAAGGGTTATAGTACGAATTAGGTTTTTAGACAAAGGAAAATAGAAAAGATAACCCGGCAAATTGGAAAGTTTTACAAATAGTGATAGTATTTTGAATAGGGAGTAAAAAGACTACAAACAAAATTTAAAATCAAACAGGATTACGTCTGTTGGATCAGGTAGTACTTCATATTTTGTAAGCAATATTACATACTCTACTCCCGAGACTTCGCAAATGTTTAAATGCACAGATTTTATAATATTTCTCATTATCATAAGTTCATAGTTTAAACATATTCAAAATGACATTGATATTAACATATTCACTTTCATTCTTTAATAAGCGTATTTTGAGTATAGTATATAATATTAACAGGTTCCCTGTCCGATGAATCACATTTAATTCACATGACACTTTTTGTACCAACGCTGAAAAGTCTGTTGGACGTAGTAAGATAAAGGGACTTTTAGTATGAGGTCGTAGGGAGTACAATACATGTTCTTTTGTCAAAAGAAAGAAAAAAGTCACGTGATTTATTTTTATTTTTTTCATAATTGACATGAATGTCAAAAAAATTACATAGTAAATTAGTAAAAAAAAACACATAGAAAAATCATTATTGATAGACTTTATTAATGAAAAATACCGTGAAATTAAAAATTACAGGAACGTGAGTACATAAATATAAAAAAAATCTAACTAAGGTTTTAGTGGGGTTCGTTGTAACAATTCAAGCAGTAGTAAGCTTTGCCGCATTCCAGACACTCCGTGTTTACTTGTTTGATTTTGAGGGGGGGGGGGGGTTCCTTTCAATTTATTATTCGCGCAGTAAGTGACACATCGTTTTCGCATAAGTTTCCTATCCCTCCGAGGTAACTCGGTCAGAATCATATATGATTCATGGCACATATTAATGCAATTATGTGACCAACACGCTCGTAGAT
The DNA here is from genome assembly GCA_963859945.1 of Euplagia quadripunctaria. NCBI lineage: Eukaryota > Metazoa > Arthropoda > Insecta > Lepidoptera > Erebidae > Euplagia > Euplagia quadripunctaria. The sequence goes on from OY982568.1 coordinate 8,024,638, forward strand.
CATATACGCGTCTTATTTTATTATATTATACATAATTGTCTTATTCTGCATAAGTCACTCCTTAGGTATGTTTAATTTTAATAATTGTACAAGGAAAATCATTTTTCATTTATGTAAAAAGGCTGACACCCGGTTTCTAAAAGGCTGATTAAAATATTGTTCAACTAACAGAGCTGTCAAGTTAATAGTGGTATCAAATCAATTTGAGTTTTTTGAAACGTTTATCAAAGAAAACATTACTAATTTAAGAACAATTTCATTGAACATTCGAATGGAATTTGACATATGATTTTGCAGTTAAAAGCTCTGTTAACTGATCCGATAATCAAATCAAAGTACCTAATGGTCCTTTAGCAACTCAATACATACTTGACAAGAGATTTGACAAACGATTAGTTAATTCTGGCATTGATCAGCCTTGCAGAAGGTAGGCAGAGGTATTATTAGTATTGGATGCATAGTTGGTTTTATTTCTGCAACATCTGTTTTATTTTTTCAAATGAACGCCACTTCAAGCCGGTTAGGGATCTACTTCGTTACTGCTACACACATCCGGTGCGAGTACATTCGATAGGCTCTCTGAACGTCAATATGTCTTTATTGCCATCTTGTGTCAATTGTCCATTTTCAATACCTTTATCGCATTGCAATTTAATAACGTTTTGTAGATCCATAAAATTATTTTTTGACAGACGGGTGCTCTCCTTAAATAAACAAGGATTACTTTTTAGTGACATTAATAGTAAAACTTATTTGAAAGTAAACTTTGAAGTATGAAGTTAACCTTGGGTAAAAGTGGTTATTAGTAAGTAAAAATTAAATAAGCAAAAATTTTGACTTTCAGAGAAATGAAATATAAAAATGAAAAAATGTGTTTCTTTTTCAATTATCTTTAGTGACTAATAGAAAGATAAGTAGTAAATTACAGAGTTTTAAAGATTTTTTGCTTTAAGCCTTACCATATTCCTACAAATAAATCAAAGTTTTGGCCATAAGTAAGTTGATAGTTGACATAAGTATAAAATATGTTGATACATAACGCCGTAACATATCACGTTTCGAAGATTAGTTAGTTTAGTAGATTGGTAGTGAAAGAATGAAGGAAGTGAAAAGGAGTGAATATTAAGAGTGGAAGAACAAGGCAAAAAAAGCGATAGCAGTAGCCAGAGCTCAAGCTCAAAACCATATGTAACACTAAGCCAGAAAATAAAAATAACTCTACCCTATCACAAAAAGCAGGAAATAGATGGGAATATAAAATACGAGGAAGAAGAGAATGAGTGGAGCAGAATGTTAAACAATTTACATGTGAATATCGGGTTAGTGAGTGAGATAAATATAAATGAAACAAAAATGGCAGTGCAAAGTATGAAAAATGGGAAAGCAGTTGGGCCCCATGGTATACTAGTGGAAGTTTGGAAGTTACTGAAAAACGAATTATAGCAGTGGGCTGACTTTATTAATTAATAAGTTGTTGCATGAAAAAGTTTAAAAATAAAGGAGCTGTCGAATGAATTAACTATGGAATGTAAGAACTATCGAGGAATAAAGCTTATGTCACAAAGTATGAGTGTGGAACAAATTAATTGAGAGAAGAGTGAGAGAGGAAAGTATGATAACAAAAAAACAATTTGGGTTTATGCGATAACATATAACCAATTTGGGTGTATGAGGGGCAACAGATGCCCTATTTGCAATACGTCAACTATGTGAGAAGTGCGCACAAATAATTGCATATGGTATTTGTTGGCCTAGGAAAGGTGTATGATAGGGTACCCCGAGAGGTTCTGTGGCGGATTTGAAAGAAGAAAGAGTGCCTGCTTTGTACATATGGGCGCAAATCTTCAAATGTTGTTTTTTTAAGTGATTATATTATTATAGAAATATTCAAAATACGTTAGACTGATATTCAAATAATTATTTGTAAACAGTAAAACAATTATTTATAGAGCTCTAATATTTAGTTCTAATAGACACTGTTTTGACTGTTTAAAGTCAATCTTATAATTCAAATACTCATTTAAAATAATAATATATTCAAATAATTCTGTAAATGTGCAAAACAAAGTCTATTAGAATTAATATTATTATTCTGTATCAAATTTTGTTATTTTATGCATTAAATAAAACTTAATTTCTATTGAATCCTGATTCCAGCGCCATCTGCTGACGATCTTTATAAATATTATAACTGTTTGTATTAAATAAATGTAATTTCTGTAAAACAAATCATTTAAAGTTGTGTAAAATTGATTTTGAATATTCAATATAAAAGAAGTTGTAGTCGCTTATCCGTTTAAAAATCTATTGTAAGGTTATTTATAAAAATGTTTTAATTTTGAAAAAGAGATTGTTACTGTGCTGGCGGTTGTGTGAAAATAAACTAAGTCATATTTAGTGCTTGTTTTCATTCTGATGGACCCTGAACATGGAAACCCTGGCGTATCGCAAACATACACATACTTAGCAGGCACTCTTTTAGTCAATCAATCAGTATCACAATACTGATTCGTGCTATACATAGCGAGGGTCTAGTACTCATGTAAGGTCAACAACCAATTTGGCATCATAAAATTGTATAATTTTTGATTGACTTTGTATTTATCTTAGAATTACGCTAACTGCTACTTTTTATTTACATCTACTCGTATCACAAAAACGCAGCCCTGGCTGAAGGGCGGTGGGAGGCCCCACCGATCTTTAAATTTTCAAATTAGTGAAATATGTGCTTCGCAAAAAAAAAATTGTAAGGCATTTTAAAATGTTTGTCGTCGCCACATAAAAAACTCGTATGTATTTTATTATAAATAGGAGTGTAGTTCACTCCTATTTATAATAAAATAGTAAATGATAAATCTCGGGGACTCCCTACCTAGGGTATACTGGAGTTCCTTGCGATAGACCCATTTGTGTCGAAACACCATGTGCTTTTAGTCGGTTCGATTCCGACATACCACTTCACTGATAGGTGGCCCCGGTGAGGTGATGACCAGTGGGGGTTTCCAAATGATAAAAAAAGGTAGATGATAAAATAGGTAACTATTTAATAAAAATCAGTTAATACACATTATTATGACTATTTACACCAGTGACGCTATGCCATACGTTCTTCTGACAAACGTTGTAGCTAACATGTTAAAACCTTTCAATTTATTATTTGGGAGTTCAAAATAAAAACAAAAATATTAAAAGCATTTTTTTTGGTCCCATTATAGATAGTGGTGTTTATTAATGAAAGACGTTGATTTGCTCCTTATAATGTCTAATTTACATTAGTAATACTGCTTTAACTTGTCAAACCGGAGTCCTGGAAAATATGACAATTTGATAGTTTATACCAATAGTGGTAAAGTTGTTGGTAACATCAGAAGTGGAATAAAAAAAACGCGTGCTAATGCAAAAAAAGTAGTAAGCAAAGATTTTCTACTGCAAGCTTTAGCTCTTCGCCAAGCTTAACGTCATCATCATCATCATGTTCAAGGCCCAGGCAATCGTGACACAACAAACATACATCTAACAGTAATACAAAAAGTTATCATTAGTAATTTCTGTGTTTTCGTCTAGGGGAACCTTCAGGTGCTTGATGTAGATTGTATAACTGGCCGCCGATGGAACAGTTATACATGCACGCGTTAATTCTCACAACCGGATGTTGAGACTTGGTCTTATATACAACTAGGGTTGGTCAAAGGCATCTTCTAGGAAAATTTTCGAGTTCAAGACTCGAAAATTTTGGCTGACGTTGGCTATATAACTGACCGCTGATGGAACAGTTATTTAAGCATCATGGGAAATGTCTAAATGAGGCGAGAAGCTCTTTATCCGCTGGCCGTCGGAGTCTATGGAAGAGGAATCGTTACTGTATATTTAAAAAAATATTATCTATGCAAAGAAATATATTGAAATAAATACAAGCTAATGAGAAATACGTAATAATTGTTATTTAGTGAATTTGATAGTTACAACAACAATTATGATGTTGTAACTAACATATTAATACCTTTCAATTTATTATTTAGGAGTTCAAAATAAAAACAAAAAATCAAAAGCAATTTTTTGGGCCCATTTTAGATGGTAGTGTTTATTAATAAAACGCATGTTGATTTTTTCCTTATAATATCTAGTTTAACATGTCAAATCGAAGTACTGAAAAATAAAATACGAAAATGTGTTTCGTGAGTTGAGTGGTTAATTGGACTCATACAGACAGACTCGGCGAAGCATTATTTTTATTACGTTCCTACCTACAGATTACTTTGCTTGAACCTTCGTTAAAAAATGTTTAATATATTCTAGTCCTATAAAATATTTACAAGTAGACATCAGGAATATATTATTCAAAAGTTGCGCAAAAAGAAATGTAATCCAATAGAGTATACTCTAATGGATTAAATTAAAACAAATACTTGGATCGCATTGAAGGTGATGAAAATACAATAATAACAATTCACCGGCACAACAGTATTAGTGAAGGGTGTATAGAGTCAAATAACAGTGTACAATCGATCAGAAAGCCATGGATACCTCGCCTTTAAAATACGTATTACTTGTTCAAAACTTTACTTGCATCTTTCGAAACATTTCCAGCTTCAGAAAATGTAGTCGAGTATTAATATACATCTGGATGACCGCAGAAGTAGCTTTTGTGTCATTGAGCAGCGTTTACAATATATTTTTTTTAGAACTTAGAGAATTAAACGCTCAAATCATATTATATTTCTTTTCAGTTACAGGATTTTCTGTTGTTTTAATAACATTACCTGTATACCACTCTAAAAGATTTAATCATGTTATTAACAATTTTAATGCGTTTCATGTTTTTTTTAATGATAGGATTTATTCCGAAGCTTTATCAAAAGCACAAAATAATCTCACAATAATGCTGACTGTTTTCTGTTTAAGTAAACTTGTACTGTTTATTTATTTACGAATAATTTATTATAATTACGGAACTTTTGAACTGCTGAATCACTGTAATTTAGCAGTGTGCGAATGTCGCTTCGTATTCGAATATTTCACCATACACGCTCTATTAAATATGATTTCTGAACAAATTAATTCAATTACAAGATCTATCGATGATGAGTTATCAATTGCAAATAAAATTGAAAGAAATGATGAAGAAAATGAGACTGTCTTACCAGCATCAGGGAATCGCCTGAAGAAATTAAATTTATGGATGGATGCATACAATAACATCAGGTGTAGTTCAAGCATATTTAATAGAATATTTAGCGCACAGGTAATTATCACCTAATGATACTTACACAACACATACACAAAACAACGTATTGTTGCAGTGACATTGTGTGGGCTGTTTCTATAACTTTTTTAGTTAAAAAAGGACGATTTCAAAATATTGTTGAGCAATTTTACGAAATGAATGGCATAATATCATGAATTAAAATTATTTTAGCTTGTTCGTAATTACTTTCGTTACATCTGAACGGCTGCGTTTCCCCCATAGTTCACGAGTATGATGCCTTTCACTATGTTCCATTATTATCCTGTTAGGTAGTATATTGGTCTACATAACACAGGTTGTCCAAATTTTATAGCCAAAATTATTTTAAATTTTTTATTTAATATTACAATGAAAGTTACTTATCAATCTATTTGATATGTAACTTTTATTGTAATACAGAAGACTGAAAAGTGACTGAAGTGAATAAATAGACTCGTAGAATAGTTTTGTATGATGTAACACTTTCATTCATAATATGTCTCGTTGGTTTTAGTTGACTATGATGCAGCTGCTAGTAACATTCTACGGGATAATGCTTTTGTATGCGATTGCTACAATTATTGCGGTGAGTGGTATACCTGATCAGGCTGAGACATAAGTATCAATGCAATACCGTTACAAGATGAAACGTCTTCTCTGATCTACTACATTGTTATATGGCAAAATTTTAATAAAATGTTGACAATACTTTCTATTATGTAGGAAATAGCATATATGCCGAGACTTCTGATATTGAGTATTTATATAAATAGAATTCATAATATTCCTATTGCATTTTCTAAAGAAACAAAAAATAAATTAAGCCGTATTGTATTAAGCAAAAACAACTCTTAGTTTAAATAAATAATAAAAAAAAAAAAAATAGTTATAGCTATTAGAATTTAATAGTAATTAATTATGAAAAGACTTTAAAATGTCATTGAGACCATAATTAATTTAATGTATTATTCTGATATTTAATATATTCTTATTATTATTTAAATAAACTATACAATAAACAAAAACAGACCTATTAAGGACTTCCCTAAAAAAACAAAAAAAGACAGTTACCGTTAATTTAATAATGAAATATTTTGAACGTGCAGATATTGGTAAACCATGTTTTACATAGTTGTAACCCCTGTTAATATAGTTACGGATGTGAAAACGATGGTTTTTCTGTGACGGCTCTTTCTTTCAACTTCTTTCACACAGAGAAACCCGAATTGAGTGACGTGTCCCTCTTGAGTTGGCGTAGCACTGACGTGGTCGTCCCTTTGGTAGCTGTGACGTGATCTTTGCTGACAGAGCTTCAGCGTGGCCTTACACTCACTGAGTACTCACTAACACCTTTGCACTTCACTTTATCCCTTTCATGTCACTACTCTTCTTAATTCCTCTACCTTTTACTTTCGCTTCCATAAACTTTCACTGACTGCCATCGAACCTTCTAGACCACTAAATACGGTAGTTATTTTATCTTATTTTCGTTCTTCATTTCCATGTTTTTTTTAGATCACTTATGACCCACCTAGAATGTTCTCAATAATACTTCAGCTATCACCCAAAATGACTAAATTATAAATTATTCAGAATATACACACATCAAAAGTATCTAGGGATCAAGTACATTTTGAACTATAAAAAATTATCCATTCACCAAATCTAGTCGTCCAGACTGGCTTCTTACAAAATATAAGTTTAAGCATTAGGAATTAAAATTCCTAATGCTTAAGTTAACAACTTATATTTTGTAAAAATTAAGAATAATTGCAATTTTTGCAAAATGTGGGAAATTAACCTGAGTTGTATAATGTATTAATATCGTCAATTAAATGGCAAAAATAAGGTTATTTAAATTTTTATAGTAAAGATAAAAAAATTAGTAATCTGTGTTTCCACCATTCATTGACACGAATTACACAATCATAGCGATTTGGCATGCTTAAAATCAGTTCATCAAAGTCACTTTAAGGAATGGCCGCCCTTTTCCTGCCTTTTGTAACAAGTCAAGAAGCTATTGTGCAGTATGCATGTGTTGTAAATAAATAAAGCACTTGAATAAGTACAATGCTTTTACTACGATAAACGTATTATGCAATATATTAAGAAAAGTCAGAACAGTTGCGTCAGAGAGAGATGCAAAGAAGAAAATATAGACTTTCTTTTTCATTTTATTTTTATACTGTATAGACACTGATCTAGGGATGTTTCATCTAAATCTTTACTTTGTGATATTTTTAGTCCAAACATTGCTGCTCTTTGCCAAGATCCCTCATTTTAAATTTTTCTATTAATTTTTCTTTTATCTGTGATGCAGACTTGTCGTTATAAAAGAAACAAAGTATATCATCAACATAAACTGCTATAAATAATATATCAAGTTCATTGTTTAGTCTGTAGTACACACAGGGATCCATTATAAATCTTCTCAATCCAATTTCTAAGAGAGCAGCATTGAACTTTTTGTTTCATTGACGACTAGCTTGTTTTAAGCTATACGATGCTTTGCTATGTCGACACACTCTGCCTTCCATCTCATAACAAAGTGGCAACAACATAAAAACTTCTTCCTCTACTTCTCCCTGTAAAAATGCCGTGTTCGCATCCATCTGATGAATTTTCAGCCTGTATTTTGCTGCCAAGCCAACCAAGTATCGTATTGATATGTATCGAACTACTGGAGCATAGACTTCATGATAATCAATACCTTTTGTCTGTTTACATCCTTTGATAACGAGACGAGCCTTGTACCGTAATATGTCTCCAAGATCATTATTCTTTATTGTAAAGACCCATTTACATGGAATATTAACTTTTTGCCTGCAGGTAAGTCTAGTACAGTCCAGGTGTTATTTTCAAGTAATTATTGATATTCAGTTTCCATAGCGTTTTTCCACAGATCTGAATTTTTACTGTTTAAAGGTTCAATATAATTTTGTGGGTCATTGTCCAGTAGACTCCTAGCAGACTCTGAGTTCAAAAATAAAAATGAATTTAATTCATCTTCATTATCCATGATTTCTTGCCGTATTTGTCGAGAGGGTCTTAAACTTAAATGGCATATTTCTAGTAAACTACAACTATCTGAAGGTATATAAGTCACATCGTTCGCGTCCTCATATATGCTTGAATCATGGCCACTATAGCTTGTTTCATTATTTGTTTCTTTATTTTTAGGTTCTTCAAAGAGCACAGTATTAGACTCACGAGAACAATTATTCTGCCTTATTTCGGCCTCTTTAAATGTGTGTTAACTTTTCTTCAATTTTTCAAAATTATTCTAAGTATTACAAATATTTTGGTTAAGCCTTTATTGTAATAATCTCTTTTTTTATCAATAAAACGATACCCCTTGATGCATTCGCTGTATCCTACAAATGTCAACTCACGTGTTCTGCGATCTAACTCCTGACGTTTGTCCTTCAGTATATGTACCATTACCTGGCACCCAAATATTTTTAAATGGCTTAGGTCCGGCTTGCACCCAGTCCATCGATCCTCAGGAGTAACTTGTGGTAGTGAGTGAGTTAGAGATCGATTAATAATATATGCAGCAGTTGCTACGGCTTCTGCCCAATACTCGTTCTGTAATCAAGCATTGAATAACATACACTTAGCCTTTTCAAGCAATGTCCGGTTCATTCTTTCACTTACACCACTGTTCGGGTGGGTAATGATTACGTGTTTCATGTTTTATACCAAAGTGTTTTAAGACATTTATCAAATTTGTGATTTTTGAGGTGAAACTTCTTTAGAATCGTTGTGATTAGAAATCCGATGAAATGGAAACATCACGATAAAGTTCCTACGATAAAGTTCCTATAATCTTTGTCTTTGCGCCTACATTCTACCAATCTTTGTCTTTGCGCCTGCGTACTATATGTCAATGTCAACGTGATGTAATTTTTGTGCATTTTTTCTCCATATTTCACTTATACTTAATTGATTCTTTACCTTAACCTATATTGAAAACGAAGTATTGTTTGAGCTTGAGTACTTTTGTTGCTCTGGAACCTTCATGCTTAAATGGTTGTCTGGTCTGTTTTGCTTGTAAACAAGGAGTGCGTGTTATTTCTTTATTTTGTTGATACATTTTTACACCCAGTGTACAATCTGGAATCTTATTTAAATCATTAAAGTTGAGGTGACCTAGTCTTTGGTGCCATATATATTTGTCTTCAGTAGTGGCTGACAATGCTTTTCCACTATGACAGGTTGATAATTTATATGTGTTATATGTGTTCACTAGCTTTGCACTAGCCACCACACTTCCTTGTTTGTTTATAAGTGTGCACTTATACAATGGATGTGCATCCATTTTCACTGAATTCCACTCGACTTCCATTAGAAAAAATTTTACTAACAGACAGTAAGTTTGTTAATAAGGCGGGTATATACAATACATCATTTACCTGAAAACAGTCACGATTTCCAGTAGCTTTATTTAACAGTTGAATAGTGGCCGTGCCACAGCTGTGTACACGACGTATCTTATTATCAGCAATCCTGATTTTATCAACAGGCGGTGCTTTTACATTCTCGAGCCAGTAGCCATGCATTGTCATATGAGCTGATGCTCCTAAATCCACATACCAGCTGGTATTGTCACTACACAATGAAGCTGAGAAAGCGGCAACAAAGCTATTCTTTTTATCACTATTTTCTTCTTTCTTGTTTTTAAACCAACAGTGTTTGCTGATATGACCATATTTGTTACAATTAAAACATCCTTTAGATTTTTCTGGGTGACTAGCATTATATTTATTTGGTCGAGAGTTTTTCTCTTTCTTTGCATAAAACGCGGTAGTAGTATCTGATTTCACTTCTTGTCACAACTTTGTTTTTATCAGATCAGCACTAATTGTTATGCCAGAACTCTCAATCCCCATAGTCATGGGCTTGTATGCTTCGGGTAGCCCAGCCAACATAAGCATACCGAGCCACTCATCATCAACACTGAAACCTATTCCTCACAATTTATATGCTGCTGACATTATTCTATTAATATAATCTTCTACGTTTAGACTTGAATTGAGATTAGTATTTATCAGATCTTTTAGAAGCCCAACTTTACGGAGTAGACCGGAGTTTTCAAATGCTTTAGACAATTTGTCCCATGCCATTTTCGCAGTTGTGACGTCTTGAACATGCACATATTATAGTTGTGGGTCTATTGAGATTATAATCTTAGACTTGGCTTTGATGTCATTTTTTGTATCTATGAAATCCACGGAGGTTATACACTCCCACAACTCTTCATGTTGCAAATACGCTTCCATTGCAAATTTTCATGTTGAAAAGTTACCTCCTCCAGTTAATTTTTGTATTGATAATATATTTGTAGCCATAGTCATAATAGTTTTATGTGAAATATACAGCTGAAAAAAACTTTTTTTCATCGGAGTTAACTGAACTTTATCTAACTACTATATATAAATATAGTAAGATTGTCTTGGCCTATAACCTGTTGTAAATAAATAAAGCACTTGAATAATTACAATGCTTTTACTATTTATATACGTTTTTACATACGTATTTAACAACATATTAATAGACGATTATAAAGTCAGATAGAACAGTTGCGTCAGAGAGACAGATGCAGAGAAGAAATTATAGACAACAAAAAGGGTAATACTCGTAATGTCCGCAGGTAAGCTGGCTAGAGAGAACCACTATTTGCATTTACTACAACAGCATGGCATCCATACTCGGCAGTGCTCTTCTTTGGACCATATCCCATGCGTGTTCAATTGGGTTGAGGTCCGGCGATTGAGGAAGCCACGGCGTGTTACAACTCTAGCCGTGTGTGGACGTGCATTGTCATGCATTAGTCAAAACGGGTCACTAGTGAAACAGTTCTCATCGCATAAATCTGAGCATTGAGGTTGCCCCTGATCCAAATGAGATCGGTTCTTCCACAGATCCAAAAACTAGCCCAAACCAATATTGTTTTCCCTCCATATGAATGAACTTCCTGAAAAAAATTCAAACGTTCTTGACGTCCAGAGGTCCTCCAAACTCAAGTAGGTACGTCTCGTATTCGACCTCATACTGAAATGAGATTCATCGGAAAAGCAAACACAACGCCAGTCTTCTTCCTCCCAATTTTTAACAACAGGCCCTACGATTGCGGGGTGCTATAGGTGGAACTCTCAGCAGCCTTCAGGAACGCAGACCCACTTCACGTAAATGATTTCGGATGGTTTGGTCACTTACCAGCAACCCTGAAGACCTGTGGAGCCAACCCAAAAATCATAACCAACATCATGACGGTCATAGTACGATTCCGTCGAGCAGTATTTTGGATGGACCGGTCCTGTCTGCGAGTGGTGACGGGAGATCGTCCTCCATGTCGCTTGGCCACACTGCCTGTGATACGACAGTGTGTCCAGAGGCGGCTTATGACGCTCTGTGTAGTGCCAAAAGCGATAGCCACAATACGTTACCTGGAACCAGCTTGCAACATTTCGACGGCTCTCAGCATCTCTTCTCGTGTCAAATCATGTCGTCGCTCCATATCGATCTAATTTTTTTCAGTTCTAATGCAAAATTTTTAATTTTTTTGTAAAAACGCTATTACACATTTTTATTGGAATCCTGATTGGCAGTTGATTTTCTTTTTTTAATCAAAATTTAAAGAAAATTCTTTAATTGAAATAGTGGAATTTACTAAAAATAATTAATAACGATCCAACAAAGTTAAAATAATAATTCTCAATTGCGTAACAATAACTCTAAAACGTACTTGATCTCTAGACACTTTCGATGTGTGTAATTTAAAAATCTTATGGTCAATTAAAAATCGTAAACTTTTTTTTGTAGAATCAAGAATCAATGTTTTTACTACTCCACAATATAATATCCATGATGTACTATTTTATCGCCCTATATATGATAGCACAAGCGGGACAACGAGTTCATAACAATTTAAGCACGTTGCTACGTAAACTTTGTGAGCTTTATGTTCGTTCAGTTGATGGTAAGTATTTTTGACATAATTTTCAAATCATATACAGGACGTGAGGTATTAATCACACTGTTCTAAGGATCCTCTGTGTCCATCACAGATCGGACTCAAATCTGTGGTATATTTTAGTAAGGATTTTCTTTAACCCAAACTGAGATGAACATTATGAAGTGTTGTGTTGTCATGAATCATCGTCATCAAATATAAGCGGAGTATTCCGAAATAGAACACGAAAATTTCACATTCTAAAGTGGAGATAAATAAAACTGAATATGAATCTGAAGACTGAATCAAACTGAAATAAAAAAAAACAGGTTCCTGAAAAGTACTACAAAAGTAAAATGTTTGTCTAGTTTAAATATTGAATATGAAACGTGCAAGGAAAATACTATTAAAACACTTATTCAAGTTTTTTTCGTGCAAAGATCTGCTAGGATCTGGTCTTGTTCAATCGTTCTATCTATAGTTGTTTCTATTTGTTCGTCACTGGGCCACTCTGTGAAATCAAACTGCCTTGGTTCAGATACAGCCGTTATTATAAAAAATCTAATAAAATAAGTAGTTTTAGTTTATGATCTAGCGCAATTAAAATCAGTTTGTAACACATTTTCCGAAACAGTATTTATGCACGTTTTATCTTTTTTTTTAGCAAAAAACCATAAACATTGTGACCTATTTACTAATTACAAATACGATGTTAAAAAACACGATTCGTATAAAAACCGTAAATATAAAGAAGTAAATACTAAAATTAATTAATTATTTAATTGTTATTATTTCTGTATTAACTAAATATTTTCTTTTTTCAGATGAAAGCTACTTCAAGCCGGTTAAGGACCTGCATCGTTACTGCTACACACATCCGGTGCACGTACATATGATTGGCTGTCTGAGCATCGATATGTCTTTATTCACATCTTGTGTTACTATCGTCACTTCCAATACCATTATCGCACTGCAAATTAACAACGTATTGTAGAATCTTAAATCATTTTTTGATGATGATTACACACGTGTGAAATACAAAAGACAGTGTCAAATAATCCGGTACACTTTTAACAAAGAGTTCAAAACGCAAGATCTAAACACAAATTTCACGTTCTAGCAAGTAGAGTAGATAGCCCATACGTAAGGCGCTTGGTATACCTGTGTAAGGATTGCGTTCGAATCCCTGTGGTCGATGTCACTTTTTGCTGTTTTTTGCTTTCGGTTCTAAGACACCAACTGATCAAACAAAATGAAATGCAATGGTTGCTTAAAAAATCTCAAAGCCACTAATTGTTTACAATGTTCCACTGCAAAATGTGAAAAAAACTTCTGCTCTTTATGTATTAATCCTACATCACTCTCGGTCGAAAAAATAAATCAACCGACAGATTGGACATAGATATGAATACAATGTGTTTAAACCCCATATATGGTACTACTCTGACGCTAATGTATCCACCTCGTTTCTTATAAACAACAATCATAAACTCTGCCATTTAATCTAACACTCAAATAGTTACTGTCTCTAATCGCAAGCGTATAAGGAAGCCTCGGATGACTGTTGGTTTATTGAGATGTGTGAAAAACCGCGACAAATTACATGTTAAAACTAAGAAAAATCTAAATAATGAAACTTTAAGAATTACGTATGTAAGATACAGAAACTTTTGTAACTTGTTGTTGAATAAGGTAAAACGAGACTATGAAAAGAAGTTATTAAATAAAGCAGCAGACTGATAATAAGACATTGTGGGACACTATAAAAACCATTTCACAATTCAAAACAAAGTCTAATCCGGCCGAAGATCTATTGTCACCTACAAATCCAGTACATTCAGTTATATATCGCCCACCATCGTTCAAAAACCTTAATCCCTTCCTAAGCTCACTTCACGGTGTACTTAACGATTGCTCAGGTAAGTCAAATACATTAATATTCGCAGGTGATCGTAATCTGTTGTTCGGGATTAACAGATCATGAAATAGTCATACTGGGCCTAGCCACCAATAAACGTCCAAAAGTCATCGTAGATCGAACTGTAATTAAACGAGGCCTACAGGCCATAAAAAGTGAGGTATTACAAGCAAACTTACTGCCGGATCTAAGCAACACAGATTTCACAGACACCAATAAAATAGTTTATCACTACTGTAACCATTTTACTGACATTATTAACAAACATGCAAAGAAAATTCTTATCAGTCATTCCAAGTATAATATTAAGCCCTGGATCACTCCTGGGCTTATTCGTTGTATGCGACATAAGGATAAGTTACATATAAGATTAAGGAAATTTCCAAATGACCAGATATATACAGTATATACCCGGTATAGAAACTTTTGTAACGATTTGTTACGGACGTTAAAAGACGAACACAATAATAAAGAGCTATCAAGCAGGGCAAACAAAAATCCGAAACCAATGTGTAAAACCATCAAGACTGTGTGCCACCTAGCTGAAGTAAAAAAATCGCCTAACGAATTGCTAATGCTGCAGAATGGGTTGGATGTCAAGAGCTCATTGAATATGTGTAATATGCATTTCTCGATAGTAGGGCAAAAACTGGCCAACAACATCTTAAACAACCTAAAATTAACCCAAGAGGCACTGGCAGCTAAAGTCACTAGTGGGCTATTGCGAGACTCCTTTTTTCTACGACCCACTGACAATGCTGAAGTGGAGTCTCTTATAATTGATTTACCTAATGACAAAGCGCCAGGTATGGATGGAATAACAAATTTCCTGTTAAAGGAAGTTAGGAATACTATTATACCCTCTTTAACCGAAATATTCAATCTCAGTCTTAAAACCGGCATTTGTCTCGAAGATAGCGGTCATCACACCAATTTATAAAAATATTCCGAAAGACACTCCAGTGAGCTACCGGCCTATTTCCCTGACATCTACCTTCTCAAAACTTCTCGAAAAAATTTTTAATACTAGACTGATCCAATATATTGAGAGTAAGAACCTTATCTCTAATCGGCAATTTGGTTTTAGGAAAGAAAAGACGACTGAAGAGGCTGTTGCATTAATAACTTCCTCCGTCGTAGCTCAACTAGATGTAAGGTAGATGTAGCATAGGTGTTTTCTTGGATCTGGCAAAGACCTTTGATACCGTCTCGACCCCTTTATTGCTTAGTAAACTAGAACAACACTATGGCATACGAGGTGTTGCACTGGGGTGGTTTAGGAGTTATCTCTCAAAAAGAAAACAATATGTTAAGGTTGGTGGCTGCGAGAGTGATATACACATAATAGACTTGGGTGTTCCACAAGGTAGCGTGCTAGGGCCAACGCTGTTCATTTTGTACGTAAACGATATCCACACTACAATCAGTTCAGAAATAATTTGTTACGCTGACGATACAGTAATACTATTTCACGGCTCCAGCTGGCCTGAAACGTTTTCAAAAGCAGAGGAAAGTATGAAAAGCGTATCGAAGTGGCTAAACAACAACTTATTAACGCTCAACACTAATAAAATAAAATATGTATGTTTTCACAAAACACCTGCGACAGCCCCTCCTCAGCGATTTCACATACTATCAAATTAAATATGTGAAACTGCTCCGTTCGTCAACGTCGGAAAATACACTGAAGGCAGTCTTTTACGCACTAAGTCAATCTCTGATTATCTGCTGTGTAAGGTCTTGGGGAAGTGCCTCAAAGACATATATGATGAAAATAGAAAGAGCCCAACGTTCAGTACTGAAAACAATGCTCTCAAAATGTTTCAGATACCCTACCACGAAGCTTTACCAAGAAGCCAAAATGTTAAATGTGCGGCAGTTATTTATTTGAATAAAAACGTTTCTTGAAACACATCAAGCCGTTACAAATTCTAAGGGGTATCAGGACTTGCTTGGTCGTCGTGTGTATACGGTGTGTTCCTCGGGTTAATACAACTTTTACTAGACGCTTCGGGTCATTTATAGAACACTATATCTACAATAAACTAGCCAACTATTGTGACATAAAGATGCTCCCTAAGTGAGGCAAAGGTAACTGTATAAAACTGGCTTACTTCCTTAAGTTACGACTCGACAGAAAATTTTTAGTGCGTTTAGTTTAAAATCAATCTATCGTTTGCTCGTAATATAATATTCTCCATAAATACATATTTATTATTATATATTATACCTATTATATTAAATTCATAATTTCCATACATATTATTTCATATTAAGCTACTGTAAGTTATTTCTTATTGTCAATCTTATATACTCGACCGAGCAAATGTATTAAATATATTGTAAAATAAAACGTTATAGGCACCCACAGGACAGGTTTGCCTAGTGTGGGGCCATCGGACAAAGCGTGTTATTTTCTGTATACTTTTTTTGGAAATAAATGATTTATTATTATTATTATATAAGTAAAAAGTTGAGGTACGTTTTACGGTTTGCGGTTGTAATGTTAACGTAGCAAGTAATTTAACTGTGTTAACTTTCAGTAAAACCAAATATACAAAGAAAACAATAAGGGTTTTTTTTTAATTATGTTTGAGACATAGATAGATAAGTAGTAAAGAAGTTAAAAGATTTTTCTCTTCGAGCCTAACGCTATTCTAAACAATAACAACTTCCCAGGAATAATTTATTCAAAAGTTGACTAATCATTATATGGACATAAATCTAATTATTGATTCGGATTAGATTAAAAGCAAATAGGTACTTCGATCTTAAGTCTTTCCTAACTTTCGGAGTTTATATGGCGTAGTATTAATTTATAATGTTAGTTTCCAACATACTGTTAGAACAGGTTCTAACATCGAATGCTCAAATAAATTTACTCTATTGTGTGGCAAGATTTTCTATTACTAGAATGATAGTGCCTGTTTACGAAACTTTAAACAATGTTATTACGAAAAAAAAAATATAATGCCTTTATATCTGTTTCGATTATGGGTTTTATTCTGAAACACTAATGTACTACACCACACACATGATGACCTACAATTTGAGTCATAACTTCATAATAAAAAATCGGGGCAAAAGTTTCCTCGTATTTTAAATACAAATTCAAAATTTCTTTTTTTCAAAGATTAATTACATTTAATTATAATATATATGTGCCATTTTTTACGATAACTTGTTGCTATCTTGTAGGTGATATAATCCCGTTGCTTGCTGTAAAAATCTTAGGAATTTTGATCAAGAAACCATGACAAGTAGTTTTGACGGTCCTCTCTTCAGGTTAACATTACCTAACACTACCCAAAGATAATTATTTGAAAGGTACAACATATTTTTTAGTTACCCGTTGTACGTTTGACTGACTCTTTTTCAACCGAGAAGATGGGTACCGTTTATCAACATCTTGGAATCCCGTCATCAGCAAATGACGTCACCACCCTTGGCAGCATTCAAAGGACGTCGTAAGTATAGTGTGTCGGTGTACCGGCAGTACGAATAAAAATAGAAATAATGAAGACCAAGTGCGGGTAGTTGCTGAAACTCGCACTACACGTAGGCATCTTTGAGCTCTCATCAATCCACTCGTGAAGTCGTGACCACGATCGATACTATTATCGAATTGTATAGATCCAAAACGTTACAATTTCTTTTGCGGCTTAAGTCGCATTTTTTCCTTTTTAACCGACTTCCAAAAAGGAGGAGGTACTATGTTCGTCTGTATGTATTTTTTTTTGTGTATGTTCATCGATATTTTCGCCAATTGTAAACCGATTAAAAAATCTTTTTTAGTTCGAAAGGGTATACTTCCGAGGTGGTCCCATTATCATCAAGTCAGGATCAGATGTTGGAGTCTCAAGTAAATCGAGGAAAAACTAACTAACTAACAATGTAATAAAATCTTAGAAGTCAATTTTGACCCACTTCCCGGTTTCCGATTGAGCTGAAATTTTTCATACTTGTGTAAGTTTAGTAACTATACAATAATCTGGTACTATTGAGCTGATCTGATGATGGAGTCAGGAGGTGTATAGTGGAACTCCTGAACGGCGAACAGGAAAGATACGAAGTTTTGTAAATGGATTTATTAAATTAAAACTTGTTTTGCACTAAAAAGGGTAAAATAAACTTATTTTAGAAATTTATAAAGTGTCCAAAAATAACAATTTTAATAAAAAAAATTAAACCGACTTCAAAACCACAATTAGGCACTCAAAAGCGAAAAATAAATTAATATAATTATTATTACTCTTGTGATCGCGTACACATATAACGTTGTTTTATTTTAGGTTATGGGCCCAGACCCTACAACTGTCTATTTATCGCGATGTTAGTATTATCACTGTTAAAGATAACAAACTCTGTTTTACTATCAGACAAAATAGTGTGTGTATTAAAAACTGCGTATTTAATAGAAACCTTTTGCAATGTTTCTTGTGAATGTCATGGCGTCCAGCTCAAACTATCTAATAAACGTGCCTTAAAAGGCCGCAAGAACTATGGTGAGTGGTATTTCACAGCAGAGATTTTCCTAGTGTTAGAAGGAATACTTGCGTGTATAAAACCTGAGCCCAACCAGCCTCTAGCAGCTGCAGATGATTCGAGAACAAACGTCAAGCTTAACTTATCTTATCTTATCTTCTTATCTTATCTTATCTTCTTATCTTAACGACAGACTCATCTCTCTACGTACATATCAAAAGCGTCAGAATATCGGAGGAATTATGGATTAAATTGAAACAGCAATCAGCCTTCTGAGGAATATAATATCTATTCGATTAGAAAATTGCACAACATCAATTAAGTGAAAAATATTTGCCCATGATAATGGTCATTGCAATGAAAATTTATGGACATTGTACTTTGAGAGAGTCATAAGAATAATGCGTTTATATGTTTCCGCAACAAACGCAACCAAAATAAAATTAGTATTACGCTGTGGCATCTGCGGGCCAATCGAGAGCGCCTCTCTAGAAGAATCAAGATATTTTCTTATTTTTGTTGCCGATCACAGCACATGACACATGTTAATTTCTAAAAGAACAAGAGTAAAACTCTTGAGCACTTAGAGAACAAATGTTGAAAATTCAACATCTAAGAAGATAAAGATTATGAGAAATGATAATGGTAGAGAATTCTACAACAGTAAATTTGATGATTATTTAATGAAATCGGGTATAATTCATTAGAAATTAAATATCTATACTCTGGAACAAAATGAGCTTCGTTAACGTATGAATAGAACAATAACTGAAAAAGCCAGATTTCTTTTGTTTAAAGCTTAACTTGGTAAGGAGTTTTAGGCAGAAGCCATTAACACTGCTGTTTATTTCCAAAATTGAATTGTGAAAACTGGTCTTAATAACCACACCGTATGAGTTATGAACAAACACTAAGCCTCTTAATAATCACTCACCGTATGAGTTATGGGCAAACACAAAGTCAAACCTTAGTCATATTAGAGTTTTCCGCAGCACTGTCATGAAGCACTCACCCAAAGAGAAAAGACGTAAGTGGGACCAGAATTCTGAACATTGTATTCTTGTTGGTTATCCTTAGAATATTAAAAGATACACAATATATAATCCTTCAACACGGACAATCATAACCAGTCGAGACGTCATTGTTATTGAAGACAGTAGTTCTCATCATCTCATCATTCGACAAAAAAATGTGTTCGAAGTGTAAGAGGTATGTGATAAGCCAAAGGGGAGTACAAAACGTCAGTCTGCAGTTGTGAGACTACGTCAGAGAGGACTCATTTAATTCTATTGATAGCACTAGTCATCTAGATAAAACTTATGAACGTGATGAGGAGACCGTGTCCATGTTAAATGATGAAGCTTCACAAAGAAATTTCTGAAAAACGTTGCCACAAAGGGAGACAATAAAGCCTGAAAGATTTGAATTAATGTGCATTGAACAATGTAATTCACATTTCAGTGGCGAACTAACATTTGAAAAAGCACGAGAGGGGCCAGATGCGGAGCATTGGAAACGGGCTCTAAAAGAGGAATTAAAAGGTTTTGAAGACAACATTGCTTGGGAAATTGTTGATGCTCCTGTTGGTTGCATTATTGTGAATTGTAAGTGGGTTCTTAAAATGAATTGCGATAGTGAAAATAAAGTGCGTCATCGGCCTAGGCTTGTAGCCAAAGTGTGTTCACAAAACAGCGCTTTGATTATTCTTTGCTTTATCAGTGCAATTATATCTAAAAGTGTTTCATCATAATGTAAAAACAAGTTTTTTGAGTGGGGACCTGTGTGAGATGACATAATATATGCAAAGAGCTATGGGTGTTCGTATGGATACTAAAAAAATTGAATTATAGAAGGCTGTATATGGTTTCAAACAGGTCTGGCATGAAAAAAGTAGTATAGGTCTCTAAATCTAAATTAGAACCATGTTTATTTACGAAAATTGTTAATAGTAGTAAAACCATGGTGACCCTCTTTGTCAATGATTTATTTGATTTCACAGTTGATAATAATGATAGATTATATGCTAAGGACTGTGTTATGTAAAAAAAATGAGATAAAAGACTTGGGTTATATAAAATAATGTCTTTATTATTACAGACAGCCTTAGTATACCATTATTTTTATTTATTTATTAGTTACGTTACCTACGAATAACTTTACTTGAACCTTCATCATATACCAAGCGGACACATGGATTGCCTTTCCAGGGTCTTCATTTTCTAATTTCTACAATCTTTATCACACCAACCAATTTGAAATAATCCTTTTTGTTTGTTCATGATTTACATATTGTCAAAAAACAATATAATATTCAATGCCACTTACAAGTGGACATCAGGAATATATTAATCAAAAGTTCCCTAATGACTATACTCTAATGAATTAAATTAAAACAAATACTTCGATCGCGTTGAAGGTAGGAACTATACACCGGCACAGTGACAGGTGTATAAAGTCAAATGACAGTGTACAATCTATCAGGAAGCCATGGATACCTCGTCCTTAAAATACGTATTACTCGTTCAAAACTTTACTTGCGTCTTTCGAAACATTTCCAGTTTCAAAAAATGTACTCGAGTATTAATATACATCTGGATGACCGCAGAAGTAGCTTTTGTGTCATTGAGCACCATTTCCAGTGTATTGTTCATAGACGATAGAGTGTTAAAAGTTCTAATATTATATATATTATTAATTGAAGGATTTTCTGTTGCTATAATAACATTGCCTATATACCATTCTAAAAGATTTTATCTTGTTATGAAAAATTTTAATGCGTTTCATAGTTTTTTTAATGATATGATTTATTCTGAATTTTTATTAAAAGCACAAAATAATTTAACAATAATTATAACTATTTTCTGTTTAAGTAAACTTGCACCGTTTGTTTATTTAAGAATACATCATTCTAATCGCGGAACTGTTGAACTGCTGAATCACTATTATACAACAGTATGCGAATGTCGCTTTGTATTTGAGTATCTCACCATATACGCTTTACTAAATGTGATTTCTGAACAAATAAATTCAATTATACGATCTATTGATGATGAGTTATCAATTACAAACAGAATAAAAAGAAATGACGAAGAAAATGCGATAGTCGTACCAACATCAGGGAATTACCTGAAGAATTTAACTTTATGGATGGATGCATATAATAACATCAGGTGTAGTTCAAGCATATTTAATAGAATGTTTAGCGCACAGGTAATTATCAGACATTATATAGACATTATTTTGACAAAAAATTACTAAATTAAAAATAAAAAAAAAACAAGAAATCATTAACTGAAACAATAATCCCGTAAATATAAAAAATGACAACAAATAAATTTATAAATGGTATATATTTTTGTATATACCGTGTGAGTACCGGTGGAATAGAATAGCACCACCAAATATCTTCCCGTGGGTATCGTAAAAGGCTATTAAGGGAGTATGCTGTTGTGTGTGAGTAGCTGTTGCTAGCTAATGAGGTAGGTAATGTCGATGCTGCCTGAGGGACTTTGTCATCTCATATCACGGATACCCCTTCAACTGCACTTGGTAAAAAATTCCGTCGCAACGAAGACTGTTTTGATGGAAATGATGGAATCCTGCGGGCAGCGTTCGACAAACACCGAGATCTCCTGCGACAGCACAGAAGGCAAAGAGGAAGCATTGCGGTTGTTAAAGCTAGTGACCTCAATTTGCGCAAGCTGTCTCGACATATGTAATATAAGTGGTGGGAGGATAAATATGCACTTGCTCACTGACAGAAACCAGCTGGGAGAGTTCAGTACAGTGAGGTACGTAAGCTGATTGGTACATCCTTCCATGCAAGGGTGCCTTTAAGGTCTCTAGGCGGTAGTCACCTGTTGATGAGTAAGGAAGATGTACTAACTTTTTTTGGCGGTAGGTGCCAAAAAAGTTAAGAAACACTTGCTCAAGGAAATATTATATTTAATTAAGTTAGACAGTTTTACAGTAATTTTCTAACTTTATTAAGTGTTATATAGTACAATTAGTTAGCACTTACGTTGGTATAACACTTGATGTGATATAACAAGTTTAACACTATCCCACCTGCAGTGTAACAACCACACACATTTACTATGTCACATCTAATGGAGATTGAATCAGCACAAAGAAGTCTGGAAGAGTGCTTTAATCGAAGGATGACGGAACTTGAGGCCCAGCTACATAATGGAGTTCCAGCGAAAGATACTGTGGCCAAAGTGGCAGAGGAGTTCCGAACCTTTCATGAAGTCATCTTCAAAATGCTCGGACTCCTTTGCAAACAAATTGCTGATTACCAAAGTCTGATTGATGGTTTGGAGATAAGGCAGCGATGAAAGACTCTTATCTTCTTGGGAGTTCCTGAAGCTGAGAAGGAAGAGCGTACCACATCAATTTTCAGCCTGGTTCACAATAAGTTGGGCGTGGAGGATATCTCATCCAATAACATTAAGAACTGCCACAGGATTGGAAGTTTGAGCAATGAACGTCCCGGCCTATTTTGGTGGGTTTTTCCAGCGAGAAAATAAGATCTTCCATTTGGAGAGCAAAGACGTCGCTAAAGGGCACATCTGTCTCGGTCCGGGAGTTTCTAACAAAAACTCGACAGATGATCTTCGGCAAAGCTCGTCAGCAATTTGGGATGAGAGCCGTTTGGACGCAAGACGGTACTATTGTTATTAAATCGCCTGATGGTTGTTGCCACAAAGTAACTTCGATGGAGAAGCTGTTTCCCTGTTGGAAAAGCATTCCAAAGCGGTAGTTGAAACTGCGTCTGCAGCCAAGAACAGTGGTAACTCTTCGTCACCCAAATAATTTGTAAACTCTTCCGTATTACTGATGACAGTTTAGTTCCAGTGTTTGTTTTGACGTAGCGTTTTGAATTTTATAGTTATATATGCTCGTCTCTAAGCCGGCCGTGTCATTTTTTAATTCACTGTATTTAATTTCTACATTCATCTATTACTCAAAATAACAAATTATATTATATGTATATTATTTTATTATGAACTCTATCCCGCGCGAACAATTCCGCCAATGTCAAGTGTTTTATAATTATACAAGTTAAATAACAAAAACGTACAAAAATGGACGTCTGTTCGTCCATCTTAAAAAAAACTCTCAACAAATTATAAACCATATTATTTTTCTAAAATACTGTCGAAAACAAAGAGCAATAATTATTATTGCTCTTAGCGTTAGTCTGTTCCGATTTGTTTAACAAGATTGGATGATGTGTATTTTTTTTTCTTTTGTTTATGTCAAGCTGGCGGGTGGTGTAGATATGCTCACGCTACTGAAGTACGTAGAAAAGCACAGTTCAATTAGTATCTACTTAATATTAGCAATTTATATTTAATACATATATATTTATTTCTTTTTGACATCGTATTATTGTATATCTATATATTAATACGTAAAGCGAAAACTTTGGATCCCTTTCTACGAAACTTGGGCGGACGGAGGAGTATGAAATTTCGCACACTTATAGTTTGTACAGAGAAGAAGTGACGAATGCTAAAATTTTTGAAAAATATTTGCTACAAAGTTAAAAAAATGCAAAAACGGGTACATACAGTATATATTTTGACTTGTCATGGTACAAAAGTAATATTGGCCAATGAAATAAACCATGGTCGAAATTCGACCACCACGCGATCTCTAGTAATTATTATTATTTATTTTATATTTTTTGTTCCATCTTGTCTGATGAAGAATCGTATCATTCTGCAAACGAATCTGCTAGTATTTTAAGTGACGATAGTTTTAGCTCTTTAATTGATACACTTGCTGACTTTTGCGACACACTTTCAGCCAAGCCAGTCCCTTCTGCTTCCTAAGCCCCGCCCTCATTTTCTTCATATTCGCTGTCTCGGACAGATGGATGAAGACAAACTGGGCAGTGATGCCTCTTAATTAAAATGGAAGCCTCTGCTGGAGGCGTCTAAGGTGGACGATAAGATTCACATATTTAATACTTTAGTAATTAATCTTTATGAGCAACACGCTGCAATTACGAAAGTTAAAATAAAACGTTCTCCAGCCCCGTGGATGTCTGAAGGTGTTCCAGAAGCAATGAGGCGCAGAGACAAGGCGTTCCGAAAATTTCAGAAAAATCGGTGCGAAGAAAATTGGTGTCTATATAAAGTTGCAAAAAATCGGTGTAATCAGGTAGTGCGTAATGCTAAACGCTGTCATATTCTTAAAAATCTTAATTGTTCTTCTGCTTCCTCTATTTGGAAGTTCCTTGGCACCCTGGGTATCGGCAAATGATCTTTGATTTGGATGATATTAACCGATATTTTACCTCACTTTCATAGTTTGATCATCAAACAAAGTGTCGTACTTTAAGGTACCTTTAAGGCTGAGGTCAGCCATGTACCTTAAAGTAAGACACTTTGTTGCTGGGGCGAGGTAGGTACCTCGCCCCAACATTGACTCTTTTCAGTTTTCTCGAACGAACGAAGAACGTTCTTCCATCCGAGACAAAAGCGATGTTGGTACAGACCCTAATTATCCCCGTAATTGATTATAGTGATGTGTGCTACTACGACCTGAATGCGGATCTCCTCAACAAATACGACCGTCTTTTGATTAACTGTATTCGATTCATTTTTAACCTTCGTAAATTTGACCATGTTTCCTCCTTTCGTCTTGAATTAAGTTGGCTTCCGATTCGTCAACGCCGTCAACTGCGGGCTCTAACCACCCTTTACACTATTCTCAACTCACCTACTTCTCCTACATACTTGACATCCTCCTTCCAGTTCCTTTGTTCCAATCATAATAGAACTCTCCGTTCTACAAATAATCTTCTTCTATTATGCCCCTCTCATACTTCTGCATGTGTCCATTCTTCCTTCTTCATTCAATTTGTTCTCCTCTGGAACGCTCTTCCTCAGGAAATCAGAAAAGCACCCAGTCACCTATCGTTCAAAGCGAATATACGAACTCTTCTCTCTCAAAATTTAGCAGGATCATCACAACATTAATACTTTATATATCATAATGTGTATGTGTATGTATGTATCTTTGTATGTATATGTGTATATATTTATATATTCCCATATTTTACTTCTCGTTTCTTTTTTGTTGTGGTATTTATTTGTCTTCCATGTGTTCTAAAGTTTATTATTTAAATTTAGTGCACCTACTTCACCCATTTCTACACCACCCTAGGGTAGACTGGTAGATAATGCCTATGGCATTAAGTCCGCCAATGTACATTTTTGTGCATAAAGTTTTAATAAAAACTCTGCTAAATGTCGACCGGTTAGCTGATCTGCAAAGTATCGGTTTAGAGCTTCAGCTCCCTCTTGCCTTTGAGCTGGATGAGCCTCTATTGCGTGACGAGGTTGTTACTGCCATCAGACAGCAACAAAACAAACGGGCGGTTGGCTTTGACCTCATACCGGGTGACCTGTTTTGTACCATCAGTCTGCTCCATCTGCTTGTTTGCCCCCTATAGCATAAAAAAAAAATTATATATATACGCAGACGAACGAAAGTTACCGATATAGCTGAACGGGTTAGCAAATTGAAGTCGCAATGGGCGGGGCGGGCTCATAGCACGTAGAACAGATGGTCGATGGGCCTGAAAAGTTCTTGAATGGAGACCACGGACCGGAAAGCACAGCGTAGGACGCCCATTATCGCGGTGAACAGACGACCTAGTAAAGATCGCAGGATGTCGGTGGATGCAGGCCACTTCCAACCGGTCTTAAGGGAGGCCTATGCCCAACAGTGGACGTCCTATGGCTGAAATGATGATGATGATGAAAGATACATAAATTGAATGGGATTGAACTAACGACATATCATTCAACCGTTAAGCTATTTGCTTGTTCCAATAAATCCTTTCCAGACGAACAGGCAAGAATCTCATAGGATACTTTTTCAACATGTTTTATTACACATATTTGATTCCATTGTTTAAAAGTGAAAGTTAAATACGACGAAATTAATATAATAGTCATAAATAGAATTCTAAAAATTTGTACTAAACAGGGTAAATATTTAGTCGCCATCCAAATTTTTTCTAGGTATTAGGTACCTCAAGGACATCAAACGTAAAAAAATACGGCGAAATATGCGGTTCCAATATAGCGATTATTCACACTAAACGCATACGGAATGCAGTTTTTTTTCAAACTGTTAGTTGTTTAAGCAACTTTGTGATGCAAATCACTCAATATTTTTGTACTAAGTGATAACAAAACAAAAAACAGGTATCTCATAATTTTCATTAAAGCTTCTACTGTGTGAATTTGGATGGTAGGTAATTCAAAAGTCATTCAATAAGTAATATTAAGGGATAGCAGTCAAAAGACGACCATACTCACGGCACTTGTTCACGAACATGACGCATTTCACTATTTACTATTGTTATTCCGTTAGGGAGTATAGTGGTATGATATATATATTGGTCTACATACACACAGTTACAGATTACCCAAATTTTATTTACAAAAATTATTATTATTTCCTTTTTTTCATTTGGACACATCAAAATATATTAGCGTAATGACAATGTTCTTTTTTATATTTTTTAAAATTTTATATTACCATAAAAGATAATTATTAAATTGATATGAATAGTTAAAATAAATAGTTTCGAAGACACTTTCATTAAAAATTTTCTCGTTGATTTTAGTTGGCTATTATGCAGCTGCTGGTAACATTATACGGGATAACGCTTTTGTATACGATTACCACAATTATTACGGTGAGTGGTATACCTGATCACACTTGGACGTAAGTGCGATGCTGTAATACTGTTATTAGATGAAACGTTTTCTCTGATTAACTACATTATTACATGGCACAATGTTAATTAAATGACTAATATATCTTCTCTGCTCATTTAAATTATAATAAAATGCAATTTCTTGTTAAGTTACATCACTTGAGAATGAAGAGCTATGAATGGTATGAATTTACGGTTTAAAAAGAAGGGTTATAGTACGACTTAGGTTTTTAGACAAAGGAAAATAGAAAAGATAACCTCTTTTCTATTTTCCTTTTTTATATTCACATGACACTTTTTGTACCAACGTTGAAAATTTCCTTCATTCATGAATCACATGTGAACAAAATTCGACGTTATTTTGCTTATTTATTTCTGTTGGACGTAGTAAGATAAAGTATTTTTTTTGTATGGGGACGTAGGGAGTACATATACTTCTGTCAAAAAAAAGTCATGTAATTTATTTTTATTTCCTTCATAATTGATATGAGTGTCAAAAAAAATACATAGTAAATTAGTAAAATAAACACATAGAAAACAATTATTATTTATAGACTTTATTAATGAAAAATAGCGAGAAACTAAAAAATTCAAGTAAGTACATAATTATAAAAAAAAAATTAACTAAGGTTTTAGTGGGGTTCGTTGTAACAATTCAAGCAATAAGCTTTGCCGCATTCTAGACACTCCGTGTTTACTTGTTTGGTTTTGAAGGGGCTTTCCCTTTCGCTATATTATTCACGTAGTAAGTGACACACCGTTTTCGTATAAGTTTGGGACATATCAATGCAATTATGTGATCAACACGCTCGTGGATCATTAATATATACGCGTCACGTTTTATTTTGCTATTTTTACGTAAAAAATTAGTTTAAATGCTTATCAAAATATACATCTACCTCCAGATAACAAATAGTAGCCGACTTGAGGAAAAAAGCTTTGGACATTACTGAATGAAATTTCTGTTGTATGGGGACAGGGAACCTGAAAATGTAAATTAAATGACAATTTATACTTAAGGCAAATTATTCATATTTATAATGTATTTTATTAAATTGTAAACCAAGAGTTGCCTATTAACAATAAAAAATAGTTTAAAAATAACTATTTTTAATAATCTAAAATTTCTGTAGTTATGAGATATTTTGAAATAGAAGATTTTGGTGAAATCTCTTAATCTGTGTTGCTAATACCTTAAGTGACTAAATAATAAATTATTCAGAATATGATTAAAAAATCCCACTACTACCTAGTGACCACACTAGAGGTAAAATTCTAAATGTTTTGTGTTTTGTAGAGTCGACAATCTATATTGTTACTATTCTACAATATAATATCAATGATGTACTTTCTAGTCGCGCTATATATGATAGCACGAGTTGGACAACGGGTTCATAACAATTTAAGCACGTTGAGGCGAAAACTTTGTGAGCTTTACGTTCGTTCAATTGACAGTAAGTATTTTCAACAAAATTCTTACAAATTTTTAATATTCAAAATCATCGTCAAAGGCAAAGCCTAATTAATGATCAACAAACTTACCTGGGTGGATATGAAGTATCATATATTGTTACATAATTATCTTATTCTGCATAAGTCACTCCTCAGGTATAATTTAGTTAATTGTAATGATTTTAAAAGGAAAATCATAAAAATTATAATCAACGTTTTTTATGTAAAAAGGCTGACACCCGGTTTCTAAAAGGCTGATTAAAATATTGCTCAACTAACAGAACTGTCAAGTTAACACTGGTATCAAATCAGTTCGAGTTTTTGAAACATTTAAAGATGAAAACATTACTAATTTAAGAACAATTTCATTGAACATTCGAATGGCATTTGACAAAAAAATTTTGCAGTAAAATTTTAAAAGCTCTGTTAACTAATCCGATAATCAAATTAAAGTACGTAATGCCCCTTTCAGCAACTCAATACATACTTGACAAGAGATTTGGCATACGATTAGTTCATTCTTGCATTGATCAGCCTTCCAGAAACCGGGTATTATTCATATAAAAACATCGTCAATACAAAGAACTAAATACTAAAATGTATGCATAGATTTTTTTTAATTTATTATATCTGTTCTATTTTTTTAGATGAACGCCACTTCAAGCCGGTTAGGGATCTGCTTCGTTACTGTTACACACATCCGGTGCAAGTACATTTGATAGGCTCTTTGAACGTCAATATGTCTTTATTGCCATCTTGTGTCGCTGTCATCATTTCCAATACCTTTATCGCACTGCAATTTAACAACGTTTTGTAGAACGATATAATTATTTTTTGACAGGCGGGTGCTCTCCCTAAATAAACAAGGGTAATCCTTGTTAGTTGTTAGTGACATTAAGAGTAATACTTCCTTGAAACTAAACTTTGAAGTATGAAGTTAACCTTGGGTAAATGTGGTTATTAGTGAGTAAAAATTAAATAAGTAAGAATTTTAACTTTCAGGGAAATAAAATATACAAATGAAAAAATGTGTTTCTTTTCCAATTATCTTTAGTAACTAATAGTTTAATAGATAGTAAATTACAGAGTTTTAAAGATTTTTTTGCTTGGGGCCTAATCATATTCCTACAAATAAATCATAGTTTTGGCCATAAGTAAATTTTTAGTTGACATAAGTATAAAATAAGTTGATACATAACGCCGTAAAATATCACGTTTCGAAGATTGCACGAATTCGATTGAATACTGAAGTAGTAGTACAGAAAGCTGTGAAAGAAAAGAAGAATGTACTTGAATCATAGAAAAATGAGAAGGGTAGTGAAAGAATGGAGGAAGTCAAAAGGAGTGAATATTAAGAGTAGAAGAAGAAGGCAAAAAGCAATAGCAGTAGCCAGAGCTCAAGCTCAAAACGATATGTAACACGAAGCCAGAGGACAAAAAGAACTCTACCCTATTACAAAATCAGGAATAGGAGACGAGAATATAAAAGTCCGTTGGAAGACTTTTTGTGATAAACTTATGAATGAAGAGAATTAGAGGTACAGAATGTTAAACAATTTGCATGTGAATATAGGATTAGTGAGTGAAGTAAATATAAATGAAACAAAACTGTACAAAGTATGAAAAATGTGAAAGCAGTTGGGCCCAATGGTATACCAGTGGAAGTTTGACAGTTACTGAAAAACGGATAACAGCAGTGAGCTGACTTTATTAATTAATAAGTTGTTGCATGAAGAAGTTTAAAAATAAAGGGACTGTCGAATGAACGAACTATGGAATGCAAGAATTATCGAGGAATAAAGTTTATGCCACATAGTAAGAGCCTGGAACAAATTAATTGAGACAAGACTGAGAAAGGAAAACAATTTGGGTTTATGCGTGGCAACAGATGGCATATTTACAATGCGTCAACTATGTGAGAAGTACACACAAATAATTGCATATGGTATTTGTTGACCTAGGAAAGGTGTGTGATAGGGTCCCCGACAGGTTCTGTGGTGGATTTGAAAGAAGAAAGAGTGCCTGCTAGGTATGTGACATTGATTCGTGCTGTGTACTGAGGTTCTAGTACTCATTAAGGTTAACAATCAAATGTATCTGTAGGCTTGCACCAGGGCTTGCCTCTAAGTCCATACCTCTTTCTATTAATAATAGATGCTCTGACATCAGACATACAGGAAGAGGCACCTTGGTGCATGTTGGTTGCAGACGACATTGTGTTGATCGGTTGTTTTCACCGACCGCTAAGAGGTCCAGCGTGACTCGAAATGAAAATGGCAACAAAGATTAGAGAATGTTAGCTTGAAAACCACCAGAACCAAAACCTAATACATAGAAAGAAAGAAAGAAAGAAAGCAAAAACATTAATTTAGAACACGCATAGATATAAAAATAAACAAAAAACTATTTCTAAAATTTAAAACTAAATTAAAGCAGAGAGAGAGAGAGAAGAGAAATAGGTCCCATTCTGTGCGAATCTAAAATGGTCGCCATCTCAGCATATGCTGCATGTATGACATGCAGCGCTGGTTTTCAGATGCTACCTCGAAAACAAGGGGACGTCAAAACTAAAAATGAAGCAGTTAACCTAAAACAATTGAACACTTAAAATAACTTTTTTCAGTCAGCCAAAGAAGCTCTTCTGCAACGCTTGTTTCATATTAGATTCAGCTATTCCCAATAACTGTGATATAACCGGATACTCGTAGACAGAGAAATTTGAGATTTGATTCTGAGATTTGTCAAATCTGATAGTAAGACTTCTTCAGATTCTAATACCACGCCTTTCTATAAATGCATACATGCTTACACCAAATTCCATCCTGATAGAGTTACTAAAGTTTTCAGTGACTTTCAGTAACGCATCAATTTCAAATTAGTAGGGGCAAATAGTTTTAAATCATTCATGTAAAGATGGATATAACTTGAATGTCTTTCTGCAACTTATAGCCTAGCCCTGAACTCACTAGCAAAGTTCTGAGAGGGTTCAAACCCTGAAATCATCACAAGGGACACTGCCACCCTGAAATATACCTCATCAGATTTTCATTCGTACATTGTCCTTTACATGACATCAAGAAAGTGCAAAGAGTTGTGTCAATTTTATACAACTCTAACATTCTCGAAAGTCATATATGTGGAACTGCCAGATTCGTATGGCTATGGCATACCTGTTGGCTAATAGCCATATCTGTTTCGTATGTGGGGTGGGCGCAGCCACTATAGAATTACAGAAGCTCTTTGGTGCCACGGATCCCGCTTCTACCTACATTCTGATCAACAGAAATGATCGGATTTTTTTATAACTGCGTTCTAATTTTTTCATTAACAAGGTGTAAACGACAGCATGCTGAAAACTGAAATAGTGGTATCAGATGATCTTTCTGAGAGGAAAATCACTAGAATTTTCAGCCGGAAAATTCATATTTTTTTATGTAATTTAACATTTTTTTTGGTTAAAAGTGGTCGTATGTCAAAATAAGTCCGCTTGCGATGTTAAGAAGACCATACTAGCAATTTCGTCTTATGCAATAGGAAGTGACTGTATCAGTCGAAATATGATTGTCCCTATCCTTGACGAAATCCTACCTATCCTAAACCATATTTTCAATCACTCCTTGACTATTGGTGTCTTTCCATCTGCGTGGAAAGATGCACAAATTAATCCACTACCAAAAAAAGTTGAACCCTCTGCATTTTCTGACTATCGTCCAATATCTATTTTGCCTTTCCTATCCAAAGTCCTTGAACGCCTTATCCATTCTCAATTAAGCTACTTTCTCTCTAAGAATGATTTACTAAACCCGTTTCAATCTGGCTTTCGTCCTGGTTACAGCACGACTTCTGCACTTGTTCACATAACAGATGACATCAGGCTAGGCATGGATGGTGAGAATATTACAGTACTTACCTTACTTGATTTTAGTAACGCTTTCAATACTGTAGATTTTCACATTCTGCTTGGTATACTGCGGTCTCTTAACATATCTCCAAGGACAATTGGTTGGTTTCACAGTTACCTGTCTGATCGCCGACAACGTATACGCATTGAAGATTCGGTGTCTTCTTGGTGCAGCATTACTGCTGGTGTACCGCAGGGTGGCGTTTTATCTCCCTTACTCTTCACTGTTTTTATAAACTCCATCTCTAAACAATTACGTTCCTCCTACCATCTTTATGCAGATGATTTACAAATATATACACAAGCTCCGCTTAATATGCTATCGGAAGCCATTAACAGACTCAATGTAGACCTATCGCATCGAGTCATAATTATGGACTTAAGGTTAATCCATCAAAAACGCAGGTATGCGTTATCGGTGGTCCTGAATTGGTTTCAAGAATTGAATGGTCACTTCATTACAGATCGGCACAAGTGTAAAAAACCTAGGAATATGTATGGACAGTACCTTATCTTGGGGTCCACAGTTGCAGGAAGTTAGTCGTAAAGTTTTCTCTTCAGCGGGATCCTTACGAAGACTACGTAACTTTCTTCCAACTACCACTAGATCTGAGCTTGCACAAACACTTTTTCTTCTAATTCTCGACTATGCCGATGTCAGCTATCTGAATCTCAATGAAGCACAACTTGATAAGCTTGAGCGTCTTTAAAATTTTTGTATAAGATTCATATATGGGCTACGAAAATAGGATCATGTTTCAGAATTCCGTCAAAAGCTCAAGTGGCTTCCAATTCGCTCTCGCCGGAATACTCATATCCTTTTCTTATTTTACAACATCTTATTCAACCCTAAATCTCCATTTTATCTCAAAGAACGGTTCAAGGTCCTTCATGACACACATGAAAAATGCCTAAGGTCATCTGAGAATTTGAGACTGGAGATGCCACAGCATTCCACAAAAATTTTTGATCTTTCTTTTACTGTTCAAGCTGTACGCTTGTGGAATGCATTACCAATTAACATTAGGCGAGCACAATCAATAACTATTGTTAAAAAGATGTTTCATGAACATTACCTTTCACTTTAGTTATATTTATATATGTGTATGTACTTAGATACTACTTATCACTTTAGGTATACTGTATATTAGGTATAGTGTATTGTATATAATATAGATCATGGTTTATGTATGTCTATTTGTTAGTATATTGATAAGTATTGGTATTTATAGTAGGTAAAGTAGGTTAATGTAGAATATCTGTAAATTTTTAATATTTATTTGAAATGCCAAATAATTTTTATTTTTGTGTTCATTTTTTTTGTAAATACACCAATAACTGCCACTGTCTCTCCGAATCATTTTGATCCATCCTAAGGTTACCAGGAAGAGATTGCGGCTAGCAATAAGGCCGCCCTTTGTACATTATATTAGGATTGATATAATTATGTAAATGTAAATTACTTCCATTAGTGTACAAATAAAAAGTTATCTATCTATCTAAGTAAACAGAACATTTTACTGAAAAAAAAATCAATAAATGCCACATACGAACGAAAACTGCAATGTAATCAATCAAACAACATTTAAAAAATTTATGCATTCAGTTGTCTTGACGGCCGCGAACGTTTAAGGTAATTCACAATACCGTACAAAAAAATACCTACGTTTAAATTAAACTCATGATTGTAAATCCTTAATCTCACATTTTTATGATGATCTGACTTTTGCATTGTGCTAAGTTTCCACAGAAAGCCGTTCTTATAAGTTTTTTCACGACGCCGTAGTTTACACGTTGTATATCATTATTATATCGTTTAACAGTAGACTTACAGTGGACATTGAAAGTAATGAATTATATTAAAGTCAAATATTTTGATAATAATAATGAAAGTGTTATTGTACTGTTATAGAGTGTTAAGTTAATTCAATTGATATGTGTTCAGTTAAGGCCTAACGTGAAAACACTGTCTGTAATAGATCAGATAACTATGAATATTA
Source organism: Euplagia quadripunctaria (assembly GCA_963859945.1). Lineage (NCBI taxonomy): Eukaryota > Metazoa > Arthropoda > Insecta > Lepidoptera > Erebidae > Euplagia > Euplagia quadripunctaria. Next base: position 8,059,319 of record OY982568.1, read on the forward strand.
CACCAATAAGATATTTAATACTTGCTCAAAACTTCACTCTTGTCTTTCGTAATTACTGGAAATTTAAAAAATGTGGTCGAGTATTAATATGCATTGTGACCGCCCTGTATATGGCTGCTGTTCTTTCTGAGTTACGTGATATGGCGATCAAACTACAGTTTCAAGATATTAGATGGTTAAAATCTGAACTTTTGAATTTCCTTTGTCTGACCGGATTTTCTTTTGCTTTATCAATATTGCCTCTTTACCATTCTCAACGGTTTCATCAACTTATGCACAATTTTAACGCGTTTCACAGCTTATTAAACGATGCTATTTATTCGGAAAATTTATCAAGGACCCAGAAGACTCTCACAAAAATTGTATCTCTGTTTTGCGGATGTAAACTGGTGCTGTTAACGGTTTTGCAGGTGTTAAATAGTAAAGATAAACCTGATGAAAGTACAAGTACAAACATTTTGAAAAACTACAATTTTTCTACGTGTGAATTTCGTTTCATATTTGAATATTTTATAATACATGGTATATTCTTCGTAATTTCCGAACAACTTAATGCAATTATACGATCTATAGATAATGAGATATCGATCGAAAATAACAAACAAAGAAGTGGACATGAAATTAGAAGCATTGTACAAATACCAGAAGATTGCTTGTATAAATTTGAGCTGTGGATGACTGCGTATAAGAACATCAGATGTAGCACAAGTATATGTAATACAATGTTTAGTTTTCAGGTAATTGCTTTTCTTTTTATAAGCTTGTATTTATTTAATTATTCGGAACCAGTTGTGTTTGAAATTTTTCTTTAAAGTTAAATGTTGATTTGTTATTTTAATGTAACACATACACATATCTTTTTTCCAAGGAATTTATGATAAATAACAATAGGGTCAAGTCAGTGGCTGTCAAGCCACTTCAGTATATTTTTGCTAAACGTCAAAACGTTAGGTTCGGTAAATTTTTGTATGAAATACTAAGGCATGAGGTCATGCCCTATTGTTGTCAAAGCATTTACTTCTTATGTTTTTAATAAAAACATTAAAATAAATCATGCTGACAATTTTACAGGATTTTGTGAGTTCTTTTATTGCCCGACTGGCGAAATAATTTATTTTGAGCATAGGCATCTACCCAATTTCTACGCTTCTTCCTACATTTCAAAACAAACAAACACTTTTAAATGTTCCTTTCCAAATAGAGAAGGAAATTAATAAGGTTCAAAACATATTATTGGTTTTTAATCTGGTACTAGCAACCCACCCCGGCTTCGCACGGGTAGCAGAGACATCTGCAACAATCCTCAAGATATTTCAATAAATTTGCACAAAATCTTAACAAATTATACACCTAAATCCTCATATGTCCTCATGAATTACTCTGTCTATTAGTGAAAACCACTTGAAAATCCGTTCAGTAGTTTTACAGTTTATCGCGAATAGACAGACAGACGCGGCGGGACACTGTTTTATATTATGTAGTGATTGTACTAGCCGTTTTGCGCTATTTCACTTGCCTTTATGGAAACTGGTCCGGTTTGTAAAGGTCGTAGCGTAATCTTACATAGCTTATAACCTTCCTCAATGAACACTATCCAAAACAAAGATAATGGCTGCTAGTTGCCAAAGATTAGCACATTTAAACAATAAATAAAAAACTTTATTATATTAGTATACATATATGTATTATGTGTCAGCAATATACGCATGAGGTTTAGGTTATCTAATCAATTTCGTTTTGTTTTAGTTGGCTGTGATGCTGCTGATAATAACAACGTACTGCATAATTATTTTGTATACGATTGTAACAAATATTACGGTGAGTAATATTTATCTATTAACGTAATGACTATAATGCGATCTATATATTATAGTTTTACGATCTTCTCTACTATGTTTAGGGACCCACAATAGAGCCTATCTATGTTGTAATTGATGATATAGGTTCATTTGGTTCCTATGATCGTGTTACAAAATAAAAAGTGCAAAACTTACTAATGTTCATACTTAATGTATGTGACTGTTTTATTTAAAGTAAACCTATGTGAGACACTATCAAAAAATATTAATTATTTATACTTCCTTTAGATACATTGTATGAGACGGATTTTTACCAGTCAACCTTTTGGTGGTACAGAGACATGCGTGGCAGGTTTAAAATTAAAATAAAATTGTGATTGTAATTTGAAAAAATGAAAAACTTTATTATATTATCAAATATATATCATTAATAATGTATTATTACTATTAGGTACTTTTCGTTTATGAGGATACTAATAGGATACAGATAAATATACTAGTGCTGATTCTCTGTCGGTTTACTCAGTACCTACTGAAAACAAAGTGCCAAATAGGAGTGGCGTAATATCTATTTTTTCTGATTTTATTAACTTTAATTTTGACCGGAGAGGGGCCACCATGACGCTTTATATTTTTCTATGTAACCTAACTTTTACCTTCAGGTCCCTATTTTCTTTATATATTTTTGTCTCCAATCATGTTGAATTGTTTTAACTAAGTAAACAGTGTAAATCTTTTCATAAGATCTATATTTCTTTCTGTAGAGTGGTGAAGCAATCCCAATACTATTAGCGAATTTAATAACAATCTTGAGTTTTTTCATCGCTCTGTTCGTGATATCACGAGCTGGACAACGGGTGAACAATAGTTCCGATATTTTGAGACGCAAACTTTGCACATATTATGTTCACTCCGTCAAAGGTAAATTAAAAAAAATACATAAATTTGTTGCCTTAATTATTTCGATATACACATTTAAATTTGTATCTAACTATTGCTTATGCTTTTAATTAAAATATTTTTGTAGGCATTGATTTCATTATAAAAAATGTCTACATGTGAACTTGAACTGTGAACTTAATATAAAACAATATTGTTTTATATTAAGTGCACATGCACTGAAAGCCGACCCCAAATTAGTTGGGAAAAGGCGCTGAGGATGAGTAGCGAGAAGGTGCGATGATGACTAATTTGAGTAGTTTTGAATAGAGCAACTTGATTAACCTCTTCATGTATTATAACCATACACGTTTTGCAATTTTTTTACAGATGAAGAACAGTTGAAGCTGACAAAGGATTTCCTTCGTTGTTACCATGAGTTACATGTTGAATTAATGGGATCTTGGCGCATCAATATGTCTTTGTTGCCGTCGTGTGTCGCCATCGTTACTTCCAACACGATTATCGCACTACAATTTGATAATGTGCTGTAATACGGTGAAATTATGTCATCGGTGTATAGGCACTAAGTGTTTTTTTAGTTTTTTGTTATTACCTTAAATCTAAGATGTCGTAACACACGTTTAAACACACTATAAATCACCTGGTGGTCGAAATTCAACCATCATGCGTTAAGTTTGGAATGTTTTGTTTTATTTCGTGGCCAGTATAACTTGAACTGTTATAGTATAGACTGTCCGTATATGACAGATCAACATATATACTTAGACCTCTATAGCTTTTAACGTAATCAAAAAAAAACTATCTGATTCAAATTGTTTTTATTGATATCACTAATACTCGTCAACAGCTACTAAGAGCAAAAATAAAGTAAATCGGTTGACACATATAAGAGATTATATAAAAAATTGGATGGTTATGACAAATCTACCCTGTAAGGTGAATTTGTCATAACCATTCAAATTTTTTCTAGGCGCTAGGTATGACTCAATGGCACAATTTTTACAAAAAAAAAATTCTAGATAAAATTTTTCGCGTTATTCATAAATTTCATCACTGATCAAATTCTCTCTTCCTTCCACCTTTATGCAGATGATTTTCAAATATATTCCCAAGCACCCGTCGATAATATTGCTAATGCTGTTAACATTGGCAATAGAGATCTGGCTAATTTTCTCAAGAACCCTGCAGAGGCGAACATTTTTCTACTAACCTCTTGTATCTGCGGACCCCAAGACAAATCAATGTATATTCCCAAATTTTTTACTGTGTTTGCGATGGGAATAGAGGTACCATCGCACAAGATTTGGGGCAGCTGTGTCCAATCAATTCTAGATGTAATCATCTGCATAAAGGTGGAAGGAAGAGAGAAGTTCATCAGTGATGAAATTTATGAGTAACGCGAAAAGTAAAGAACGCCACCTTGGAGTGTGCTCCAAGGTGGCGTTCTATCTCCTTTACTTGAAATACATCCGTTGGTGTGCCAACGGATATATTTCACCAAGAAGAGAGGGTGTTATCAATGCGTATACATTGTCAACGTCCGAACAGGTAACTTCGAAGCCAGTCAATCACCATTGGAGATACGTTAAGTGAGCGAGCTATGTTAATCAGAATGTCGTAGTCCGCCGTATTGAAAGCGTTGGAAAAATCTAGTAGTGCGCGAACAGTTAGACTTCCACATTCCATACCGTATTTGATGTCATCCGTAATATTCACCAAGGCTGAAACAGTACTGTTTCCAGGTCGAAAACCTGACTGATAAGGATTCAGAAGGTTGTTTTTGTTAAGAAACATACTAAGCTGATTATGGACAAATCGTTTCAGTACTTTAGAAAGAAACAGTAATATTGAAATAGGACGATAGTCAGAGAAATAGGAAGGGTTATTTTTTTAAGTAGTAGCATTTTCTGTACATTTTTCCGTAAGGATGAAAATATACCATTGGACAGGGAAGAATTAAGGATGAGACAGAATATATAGTGGAAATGAAGATTTTAACTCTACAAATGTCGAAAACAAGGTGGATTTTGTTTTAATCTCTTGATTATGGTATTAATAATAGTATATGATAAAAATATATGTTCCTATATTGTTATCTGTATGTATGTGAAAATATATATAATTATTTGAAAATATATGTTAAGACTTAGATTATTTTTTCAAACAATTACACATTGCAACTCCTCTTGCCATACATAAACTCTCGTTTCATCCAATGGTTGCATAGAAGAGATCGCAGAGCGCGATAAGGCCGCCGATTGTACAAAGTCTCTACTTTCAGTTTGTAAGAATATCTATTTACAGTTTTGTATCATTTTCAATGTTTTGTGTAATAAAGACTTTATCTATCTATCTAAATATAAAATCTATACTGTTTTTCTATCCATATATATAATAAGTTAAAAATTAGAGAGGGAGGTTCACGTGCCACTAAATGGAGATTATCAAAAAAGACGCCTTAGACCGAGCGGTAAACTGAGCGAGAAAAATTTTAATAGAGCTGAAAATCGTACACCGTTTTGTCCGCGTTATAACGCGCGTCTGTCCAAGCCTATGCGCGAAGCCGCGAGCATGATTGCGAAGCTGCGCGTGTGTTTAAACAAACGTGCGAACGACATTATTTTCAAAAGATAATTAATCTTCGTCTATATTATCAGAATTGCGCACTGGCCTAATGCAGGAGCTACAAGCACCCGTCCAAATATCGGCTACTTGTCTAAAAAATATGCGGTCTTTTAGCAATCTGTCCAGGAATCTATTACTTATTATACAACACAGTTCCGTTAGCAAGCACCCTTCGTAGAGCGGTAACCTTCACCAACATTGCCCGACGTATATATTATTGTCAAAAATGTAAATAACATTCCGCCCCCTTTACAAGTAGACATCAGGAATATATTATTCAAAACTATTCTATACCTACTCTAATGAATTAAATTAAAACAAATAATTGGATCGCATTGAAGGTGTGATGTAGTACAACAACAACTACACACCAGTACAATACTATTAGTGACGGGCGTATAAAGTCAAATAACAGTGTACAATCGATATCAGGAAGCGATGGAGACCTCGCCCTTAAAATACGTATTATTCGTTCAAAACTTTACTTGCGTCTTTCGAAACATTTCAAGTTTCAAAAAATGTAGTCAAGTATTAATTTACATCTGGATGACCGCAGAAATAGCTTTTGTGATATTAAACATCGTTTACAATATCCTGATTACAGATAAGGGACTTTTAAAATCTCAAAACGTATACTTTTATTTAATTATAGGATTTTCTGTTGCAATAATATTATTGCCTGTATATCACTCTAAAAGATTTAATCATGTTTTAAAAAATTTTAAGGAGTTTCATAGTTTTTTTAATGATAGGATTTATTCTGAAATTTTATTAAAAGGACAAAATAATTTCATAATAATGATAACTATTTTCTGTTCAAGTAAACTTGCATTGTTTGTTTATATACGAATAATTCGTTATAATTACGGAATTTTTGACCTGTTCAATCATTGTAATTTAACAGTGTGCGAATGTCGCTTCGTATTTGAATACTTCACCTTACACGCTATACTAAATGTGATTTCTGAACAGATAAATACTATCACACGATCTATTGATGATGAGTTATTAATTACAAATGAAATAGAGAGAAAGTACGAAGAAAATGAGATTGTCGTACCAACATCAGGGAATCGCCTCAAGAATGTAACTTTATGGATGGATGCGTTTAATAACATCAGGTGTAGTTCAAGCATATGTAATGGAATTTATAGCACACAGGTAATTATTACTCAGAGTGACTCATGTATCATATTTTGACAAAAGTTAACTAAATAAATAATAAATCTCGATGTCCATCTCGAGAATAAAATCTCGTTTTATGATTGCGTTGACTTAGAAGCTTGATTTTTTGTAAAGCTTCAAGAGACCGCTGTCGTAAGTATTTGATGTTAATTTCAATGTGATGGCTCCATGTATTCCTGAGGAAAAGAGTCTTAACAGATACACAGACAGATAGATATAACGACAAATTGACGACTTTCGGATTTTTCCTTTACTTGTGCTGTGAGACTTTGCTTCTTAACAAATTTTATGATTCTAGGTTCTAGAAAAATGGTCTTGACAGACAGACAGATAGACAACAAAGTGATCCTATAAGGGTTCTTTTTTCATTTTGAGGATCGAAACCCTAAAAAAAAGAAAACATTTTCTAAAACAAAAATCCCGAAAGTCTTAAAAATACTAACTAATAAATGTATATAAGTTGTATATATTTATAACCATGTTTTAAAACCCTTTATTTTAATATCTGGTGCCAAAAACGCTTTTATTTTTTATGATTTATGATTTTCATACACCCAATAACACTCGCACTTCGAAAGCTCAACACAACAAACACAAAGCTACCTATTGTTGTGCTGTGTGTGATTTATAAATTTTATTTTTTCTTTAAAAAAGACGCGAGACGTGTCTTTTATGACACCCCGTTGGAACGAAGTTCGATTCGTTGTATATAAAAGTATTTGATCGATTGAATAAATTGTATTAAAATATAGTAAAATTGCGCCATTGGAGGCAAAACGTTGCCGTACCGACGGTCCACTTATAACCGGTGCTGTAAGGCACACCGTGTAATTTTAGTAGCTTTAAGCCTGATATACGGTGTCACCAATAGCCCGGTGAGGTGAGCTTCCACACGAAAAACAAATGGGTACTTTTCTCACGGTCAAATTACGTCGTCATTTCGTGTGTAATCAACCAAAACAACTTTTTTTGTTGTTACCGCAATACAGTATAAAAAATTCTACCTGGAGGATTCCTCCCTTTCAGGAAGAGGTGCAATGTCTACTATAAGCGACATACTCATTGCTGTTTTCAGACATAAACGCGAACGAAGTCGTGGGCACTGCTAATATTATATTATATTGGTCTATTCGTACATAGTTACACAGGTTGTCCAAATTTTATAGCAAAACATTTTTTGTTTTTCATTCGTACGCATCATAATACGTTAGACAATGTTCTTTTTCATATATTTTTTTAAATTTGAAATTACAATAAAAGTTAATTGTCAAATAGAGAGTAATGGACTAAGAGAATAGTTTCATATGACACAACACTTTCATTAATAATTTGTTTCGTTGGTTTTAGTTAGCTATGATGCAGCTCCTAGGAATGGTATATGCGATGACGCTTTTGTATACGATTGCTACAATGATTACGGTGAGTGGTATACCTGATCACGCTTCAACATAAGTAGGTATCATAATGCAATAACATTATAAGGTGAGACGTTTTCTCTGATATACTACATTGTTACATAGCACATTTTTTATAAAATGTTGACCTTATTTTGTAGGACATAGCACATGTTAATAAAAAAAATAAAAAAAAAATGTGCCGAGACTTCGGATCTATTTATATGAACAGAATGATTTAATAATATTCCTATTGCATTTTCTAGACAAATAATAAAAAACCGGACTAGTGCGAGTCTGACTCGCGCACGAAAGGTTTCGTATGTAAACAAACTTGTATTAAGACAGTACGTCCATCGCGGGAATCAAATCTCGAAGATTTTTGCCCGTTTTTTTCCGAATGACAAACTTAACTTTGCGGATGTGATGTACGACAAAGTCAACTTTCCAACCGCGAAATATTAGTTTTTTATGTGATGTAACAGCAAATTAACAATTTTCGGATTTTTTCCTTTACTTGTCAGTCCTTGCTTCTTACCAAATTTCATGATTTTAGGTCAATGGGAAGTACCCTATAGGTTTTGATTTACCTACGAAATGTGTAAATTTGTTAAAATCTAAGGCTTAATGGCCGTATCTTTAGATTGCGTTGACTAGCTTGTTTTTTTTATAGCTTCAAGGGTCCGCAGACATATGTATTTGGTATTCTTTTCACTTTGATGCGTCCTCGGGTTACTGAGAAAAAGAGTCTTGGCAGACAGATGGACAACAAAGTGATCCTATAAAAGTTTCTTTTTTTTCTTTTGAGGTACGGAACCCTGAAAAATAAGCTGTATTGCATTATAGGAGAACAAGTTTCACAGGAAATAGTTAGTTCCGTGTTGCATGAAAAAATTATATGGGTGGTTCTCCAAAATTTGGTTAACTTGTGGCCTAATTTTGACAAAGGTGTTTTTAGATGGTTATCAGTATAGTTCTAATTCTATACTGCGGGTATAATATCTACTTTGTTGCATCTAAAAGGGCCAGACACTTTACTAAGTATTTTAAGATATATTTAAGTTTTTTTAAAATCAGTTTTCTAGGGACTGACGAGACATGATAGGGACTGACGCTAAACACGGTTAGTGTGTTTAATCACATTTTTATTGCAAAATTAACTTTAATAAATTCAAATAACTTTCATATTATTACGTATTATTGTAACAAACAGTCAAAATATAAGTTTTTTTGGTATGGTAAGTAGTACTGTCTTTCCACAATCTTAAATTTAGTAGGTACCATAGTCTAGTTTTAGTCTCAAAATGTTCAATAAATTGAGGTTTCTGGTGCCATATAGCTTGTCTTCTTCTTCTTCATAAAATCTTTGAACGATGTAATAGCTTTATTTCCAAGTCTCCATATCTTATTTATGTGTCAGTGGGCTGGAGAACATCGTTTTTAAGGAGGTTTTAGAAGTGAAACTTCTTTAGAAATCGTTGTGATTTGCAATTCGATGAAACATCAGGATAAAGTTAATATAATCTTTTTCTTTACACCTGCGTACTACCAATCTTTGTCTTTGCGCCTGCGTACTACCAATTCAGAAAATATGTCAATGTTAACGTGGTGTAATTTTTGTGCATTTGCGTATTAAATTTAAAATTTAGTTGTTTTTTTCTCCATATTTCACTTATACTTAATAGATTCTTTACAAATTTACATTTAAATCCAACCTTAACCTATATTGAAAACGAAGTAGTTATTGTGTGTTTTGAAAATTGTGTACAGTTGTAACTGGAGTTTGCTTTCTGTTTATTATTAAGGCCATTCTTTGTGTATCTTGATCTGTTGTCTTTATCTGTACCTATTGAATAAAATAAAAATAAAATAATTTGACCAATAACTTTTATAGAAATGATCTAAAATTAAATATATTAACATTCGTAAATTATTTGTGTTGAAATAAAACTATTTTTCACGGATTCTATCGCGATTTATTTGGTGTTATTTTACTATCTATATATAGTCTATCTATATCCGAGAAAAATCGAGAATCCGTGAAAAATAGTTTTATTTCAATGTGTAACATTCGCGTAAACTTTCGACAATATCATATTTGTGTTGATTTTACTTTTTATTATTTCTTCTTCTCTCGTAAGCTACTTTTTTGAAGTTTCACTTCTACCGTGTGTGAATTGCGCACACAAACTCTTTTTTTACCAATTCTGCTTTTTGATTAGGGTCGTTAGCCATGTCTTCAATTTTACTTTTTGGTGTAAGTGCTTTCTTTTTTCCATTATCCTACGTTTCAGTCTTCTGCTTCTTTGTTGTTCGCTGGTAAGCTGTTTCTTCAAATTATCAATGAGTAAGTCCTTCCTTTTCAGAATACTATTTCTTTTTTTCTGTTGAACAATACTTCTTCTTCTATTTTCAACTCTTCTTTCATTATTTATAATAGGTATCTCAGCAATATTGTCCTCGTCCAATGACGGCGGTGTATTTTGGTCCATGTATTTATTTGCACTTCTAACAATCTTTTGTTTTTTTTTTATAATCTTATGAGTAAGGCTACCCATTTTTTTGGAGTTCTTCTGAGCTCACGCTTGTACTCCTTGACACATTTCACATACACACACATATTTTGTCCTTTTTCTTTTTCGTTAGATATTTCTGTCGTTCTTTTTCTTTGTACTCTGCCAGCAAAACAGGGGCGTTTTTAATTTTTTCCAAACGTTTTTTTGCCTGTTCAGACATTTTTGCGAGTTCCTCTTTGGACTGTAATGTTTTCTTTCTAGGTGCCATATTCTAGAATAAATACACGAGCTTTATGCTTAAAACCATAGATCACACAGTATGAACGTCAGTCCCTAGATTTGGTGTCAGGCCCTAGTCACTTTTACGACGAGGGCCTGACGGTCTAGGGACTGATAAATCAAAGCAAAATCAAACGTAACCTATTATTTAAAATGAACATCAAAACCAGCAGGTGATCAAAATAACAAGGCAGACAAAGCTCAAATTTACAATAAGTAATGAGATCAATTATTAATTAACTATCTTTGTAACGACTTACCTAGGGCCTGAGAGTTTGACTAACACAGCACGCGTTTCGGCAACAAAGTCGGTGACAGTACTAAAAACAAAATGGCTGACGCGGCATTGGTCGTGTTTTTGTCTAACTTCACATCGATGCTTTCGCTTGAGTAAGTTATGAAAAACGCCTTATGCTTAGATGCCGCGTATTTTTGAATTTCACACATAGCTAGGGCCTGATATTTTTTTACGCTTACACTTTTTGACTTGAAATAATCTGATTAAAAATATTGTTATTAAAAATTAAATTGCAATGACAAGGTTAGTAATGTAATAGTAAACGTGTTTAAGTCGAGTTAAATCAAAGTATTATGTAGAATTAGAATAACAGTGAAATGCTTACTAAATTTGGGAGATCTTACATGGCTAGGGACTGATATTTAAAGTAGGAAGAAGCGATTTTCGGAAATAAAAATTGTTGTGATATAAATCAAAGTGAGTGACCAAATAACATGAACTTTATAATATTGCCTAGTAGTTGCAAATATTGGATAAAATTGATATAAATATGTGAAAATTAAACATATTTAAATTGCATAGTTATTAATTTTTAAAATATTTTAAAGTGTTAATGGTTAATGAATGAATGATAGATGTATTATTTTGATGTTAAATTTGACAATAACTGCCCTGTTAATGAGTTACATAAAATAATTATAGTTTAGTAAAACTAAAAAACACGCTTTAATGGCCAACCGAATTAAAAAGTTAAATAATTCCACAACCCAGGTGGTTGTGGAATTATTTTTCTGTGCTCAATCATCGGACCAGCTCCAAGATACCAAATTATAGTATTGTCATTCAAACTAAATTTACTTGCAAAGTTTTATTTCGATTAGACAATTAGAAGTACACTAAAATTTATTTCTAAGATTTGCTTAGGTAGTTAATTAGGTTGTTAGTTCGTTACAACTGAAGCTAAATAATAATAAAAGCTTGTTAAAATTTTTCGATAATTTAATATAAACTAGTAGCGGCCCGTAGTTTCAGTTGGAATATCGGGATAAAAAGTAGCCTATGCGTTAATCCAGGTCTCCAGCTATCTACATACCAAGTTTCATCGCAATCGGTTCAGTGGTTTTTGCGTGAAAGAGTAACAAACATCCATCCATCCATCCATCCAAACTTTCACATTTATAATATTAGTGGGATTAGTGGGATTTTACAGGAACTAAAGTAAAATAATTGTGTACATATATGGTAATTAACGCGAACAAGAAATAAATATTTATTACATACCTCTGAATTGCCTGACGTTTGAAAGTTAGTAAAGTAAAATAAATTATTCGAAGGGGCAGATTTTGGTTAAACCTATTTTACCTAATTTTTAATGACATGCGTCAACATTGCAGCAATCTAAGTGTGAGGTCACATTGTTGTTACTCTCAAAATGACTGAATGATAAATTATTCAGAGTATAATTTAAAAATCTTATGATCTATTTAAAATTTTAAACGTTTTATTTTTGCAGAATCAAGAATCAATGTATTTACTACTCCATAATGTAATATGCATGATGCACTTCCTTTGCATTCTATGTATGATAGCACGAGCTGGGCAACGTGTTCATAACAATTTATGTACGCTGAGACAAAAACTTTGTGAGCTTTACGTTCGTTCGATTGATGGTAAGTATTTTTGACATAATTTTCTAATCTTATACAGGACCAATAATCCTCAATGTTCATCACAGATCTGATAGTCAAATCTATGGGATATTTGAGTAAAGTATTTTTTCTAATGCAAACTGCGATTGAAACTAATTTTCTGTCATGAATCAAGAACTGTGTATTTTTTTTAACATTTAAAAATTTGATTATATATTCATTGACATTGCCGTAACTCACTCTTAAAATCTACATAGTTAACCAATATATATACAAAATCCATATCAAAGGCAAGCCGGCAGCTTAAATAATGATCAAGAAACTTACCCGTGTGTTATGTTTTATCATAATTAAGTCCAAAATTAGGTAAAGTAGATATAATTTGTTTAATCTTAATTTTAATACATAAAAAACTCTTTTTATCAAATATGATAAAAAACCGTAAGTATAAAAACATAAATATTAAAAAAGGATGAATAGTTTGTTATTATTCTGCACTATATATTTTCTTTTTTTCAGATGAAAGCCACTGCAAGCCGGTTAAGGATCTGCTTTGTTACTGTTACACACATCCGGTGCGCGTACATTTGATAGGCTCTCTGAACGTCAATATGTCTTTATTGCCATCGTGTGTCGCTATCGTCACTACCAATACTATTATTGCACTGCAATTTAATAACGTTTTGTAGAAAATTAATCAATTTTTTTAAAGACACCTCTCTATCATCTCTGATTAAACTAGGATTACTTTTTAATACCACTAAGAATAAGACCGAAGTCAATCTTGCGCAAGAATAGCATAGTTTGTTATCAGTATAACCATATAAGTAAAAGTTTAAGGCACGTTTTACGGTTTGCGATTGTAATATTAAACTAGCAGGTAAATTAACTGTGTTGACTTTCAGTCAAACGAAATAAACAGATTAAAAAATATGTGTTTCTTTTTCAATTATTTTCAGTGACTTATAGATAGATAAGTAGGAAAGAGGTTTGCAGATTTTTCACTTTGAGCAAAACCCTATTCCTACAAATAAATCAAAGTTTTGGCGTTTCATTTAGTGTTTAGATTTGTTTTGGCCTTAAGAAAATTGTTTAAAAATGTGTACCAACTGTACACATTTTTCATTAGAATAAAATACGTTTTTGAAGATTTCAGGAATTAGGTTGTATACTATTATAAAAGCATTTCAAATATTTTAAATAAGCCACATTTTAAGCGGTCCGTTTGGACCTCTTGACGATGAGATTCAAAGCCGACTGATAGGAAAAATCGACAACGCTCAAATGGTGATGACCAAAAAAATACAGCATTGAATTTTTAACGTCAGAAAGTTATTAGGCGTTGTTTAAATTAACTCTCCTTTCTTTATGTAAAATCATAGGAGCATCATATTACAATTTAAAATTAATTTAATTAAAATATATGTTGTAAGTTTAAGTAATTATCTTGAAGGAAGGAAAGTTTAATGAGGCTACATTTAGTAAACATTTTTTTAGTATTCTTTAATAAAACAGGCAATGCAAGACAGGGTAATTTTCTTCACGCATTGCATCGTAACAATTGGTAAAAAAGCCGTAGTCCACTCTTCTATAAGATCAGTTGCTTCAGCATAAAATACTTCAGGGATAGAAGACTGTTAGCCATTTATTCTGCTTCTGCGGCTGTTTGCCTTTCATGCTTCGGCACGTATGGTCCCGCTCGACTCCGCTCCATACCACGGCCTCACAGAAAACTGGCAGTGAAGCAATGCTTGCATTGCATTTCGCCGCGTGAGTGAGGTTACCGGAGGCCCTATCTTCTCTCTCTCTTATTCCCGTCCTTCCCCTCTTCCCACTCTTACCGCCTCCCCTCTTCCCATTCTCCTCCCCCCCCCCCCCTCTTGTCCTACTCCCACCTTAAAGGGCGGCAACGCACTTGTGACTCTCGAGTTATAGGTGCCCATGGCCCGCGGTAGTCATTTACCATCAGGTGACCCGTCTGCTGGTTTGGCCCCTATACTATAAAAAAAAAAATCTGTATTTTTATATATGTATATATAGAGTACTAACTGTACTAGATTGGAGCGCTCTTTTCAGTGACCGAGAAAGGACAAGCCTAGAGTGACTCACATGTACTAGTTCAGACTTCTAGTTCTATTAGTTCGGTAGTATATTGCAACTGCATTGAATGAACGTTCAGATCTTCTTCATATTTTGCATGCAATCATTAGGACTGTCATTCTTATACTCGTAAAGTCACCATACTTACACATTTATTTACATAACAAAAATTATAATTAGAAAGTCAATATATTTCTATATATACCAACTATTACTGTTTGTCTTGAAAATTGTTACAACTACTTAACAGAATATAATAATAGTGCATGTGGTGCTTACCTGTTAGTAATTGTTACACAACGACTAGTATATCTGTATGACTGTATCCTACCACAGTAAATTAGTGTAAACAATTGTTGGTGTGCCAATAAAGAAAAAAAGGGACTGAACATTCGTCGATAGTTCTTATAAAGACTTAACTATGTGCAGACGGCATGCATCTCATTCTCATTCGTTCGTTTGCCACCGCCACCGTGTCGCGCGGAAACGTAACTTACGACTCTTCAGTCGACGATTCAATCGTTCCATATTTCATGTTTCTTGACAGTACCAATGTACTAAATGAACGAAGTCCTATAAGCTCACAGAATAGTTCGTTTTTGTTCCATTTCAGGAATGAATTCCTAATAGTACTTAGTCGTGAACTACACAAGCCTACCTCACTCACTCGGCGAAACGCAACACACAGCATGCATTGCTTCCCTGCCTGTTTCCTGTGAGGCCATGGTATCACTCCGGTCGATCCGGCCCATACGTGCCAAAGCGTGGCTCTCCCACGATAAATCCTTGATTTCTGTTCATTTGCTTCACTTAGACGACATGTTTATTCTAAGTTTGTATTAAGTTTCGTCAGTAAATTAACCTATTTTATATAAATTAGGGACATTTAGAGTGAAAATAATAATAACATTAATTTTTATCTCCTATCTCGTAAGTAGACAAAATTTTATACTTTATATTTAATGTAATTTAGAATGCAATGCAGCGTTCTAAAACTATTCAAGATTAAAAACAAAACAAAAGTTTGACGCTCCACCCTAATGTAGACCACAACATTCTTTGGAACCACGCATATTCTTAATATTGAACTAGGCTCCCATTTTCACATTTATGTTTTTGATGGCATATGTTATTCATAGGTTGCCTAAGGACAATACTCTAATTGATTAAATTAAAACAAATATTTCGATCGCATTAAAGGTGTTATGTAGTACGACAACAACAATACACCAGTACATCATTATTAGTGATGGGTGTATAAAGTCAAATAACAGTCAAACAGGATCAGGAAGCCATGGATACCTCGCCTTTAAAATACATATTAAGATTACTTGACTATCTAGAACACAATAAAGCTCTAGCCCCTAATCAGTACGGTTTCAGGAAAAACAAATCAACTGAAGATGCCATGCTAGACTTGACCAACTCTATTGTTAAAAATCTAGACACCAGGACTAAAACAATAGGCATTTTCTTAGACTTGGCCAAGGCCTTCGATACGGTCTCTACACATATCCTCTTGCAAAGTTTGGAGACTTTAGGAGTAAGAGACATTGCCTTAAATATTTTCCGCGACTATCTCAGTAACCGCAGTCAACGTGTCAAGGTGAAAGATTGCATAAGTAACGACGAAAACCTCACTTATGGCATACCACAAGGCAGTGTGCTAGGTCCCACGCTTTTCCTCGTTTATGTCAATACACTCTGTATGCTGTCAATCCCTAATTGTAAACTCCTAGCCTATGCCGACGATACTGCTCTTATTATAAGTGGGGAGTCCTGGAGTAGTGCAATCCAATCGGCGGAAAAGGCGCTTAAATTTTTTATGGATTGGCTTAATACTAAACAAATTTCACGTTTGTCCTCTGTCTAGATTTAAAACTTCCGTGGCGGGCAGACACTTTCAAAATCTTAGCTGTCGTCTTTATAACAAATTAAATAAAAAATACGACATATTCTCTTTACCCAAACACGAATGCAAAAAAATGCTAATAGAAGGTCTTCAATTACTTACCTATGAAAAGACTGAGAGACTTCTTGAGAGTGTCACCCATCCGGTGATAATCATAATTTTATTTTTTCAACACACACTTCACTACACTACCCACCCCCCGCCACACACACACACACACACACACACACACACAAACACACACACACACACCACACACACACACACACACACACACACACACACGCGTACTTATACACATACATTATTCTTTTGTTTCTATTCCCAATAATTATGTCAATTAATGTTTTTAACATTAATGGTAAGACAAACTTTGTTGTGATAAAATTTATATTGTCAATTTAAACACCATGTAACTTTTCTTATTAACAACCTGTACAGTAGGGGATGGCGTCGGTGTCTGTCACACAGTTTTTACTAGCTCAGACATCGTCGTTTAACTCTATCGTTTATGTCTAGTATCAAATATTGTTCACTACATATTAGATTAAGATAGATTAGCTGTACCTCGTTCAATTGCATTAATAATTATTATTATTATTCTCTTTATTAACATTTAAACACATATAAATTACATTTTTAAATACATTATTATATAAAAAAATATATTTAAAAATATAAAAAATAGTGTCCCACCGGTATCGGGTACAGGGACCAAGGTACCGGTGGTTAGGGTTCCAGAAACAGAAACCTCCTCACTATGCGTGCCGTGTCGAGAAGGACTGCCTTCTGCATTAGGCTCTTGATCCAGCTGCCTAACGTGAGCCTCTGAAGGTGTTGGTCGAGGCTCTTAGCAATTAACCCATAGGCCGAAATGACTATCGGCACAATGATTGCTGAATCCACATCCCACATGTCGACAATCTCGTGCGATAAGTCCAAATATTTTATTTCTTTCTGTTTTTCAGCCTTTAAGAGATTGTCGTCATGGGGAATGGTGATGTCAACAATCATTGCTCGGCGTTCTAATCGGTCTATCACCACTATATCAGGCTTATTGGCAACAATAGTCCTGTCAGTGATGATAGATCGATCCCAGTACAATGTTGCACGACCATTTTCAAGAACTGGGTCGGGCACATACGTGTAGTACGGTAACTCGACAGTCACAAGGTTATATTTAAGAGCAAGTTGCTGATGGACTATCCTGGCCACTTGGTTATGTCTATGCAAGTACTCACCGTTGGCAAGACGAGAACAACCGGAAATTATATGCCTGAGGGTTTCTCCTGGACGATGACATGCCCGACAAATGTCAATCGTGCCGTCCTTCAGGATATATTTTCGAAAGTTATTCGTCATAACAACTTCATCTGTAATTGCACAGACAAACCCTTCAGTTTCTCCGAAGAGATCATCAAACCGTAGCCAGGACACAGATGCTAATAAATCGACATCGGGCCCATTTAAGGCCCGATAAAAACGTCCATGCAGCTCTTTGCCCTTCCATATCTCCTTACGATCAGTAATATTAAGTACTGCAGGTTTGCGCCAGTTCTCTTTTCCTAGAGCAAGTGGGGTGAGTCCGTTGTCAACTGCCACCACATCCCGATGCACATCCACGTTAACGGAGAGGAAGTAATCTCTAAGATTGCATACCTCGCGATTATGGAGGGTCTTGGCATTTAAAAAACCACGACCCCCACATTTCCGCGGGATATACAATCTCATAACCGACGATCGTGGATGGAGCATTCGGTACGCGGTAAGCAATGTACGAACTCTTCTATCCAGGGCATCTAGTTCAGTCTGAGTCCATCTAAGTATTCCAAAGGAGTAGATTAGGACTGGCATGACCCAATCATTATAAGCCCGCACCTTATTACCGCCTGACAAAAGACTTTTCAATACTTTTTTCAGGCGGCTAAAGAAGCGTTCCTGTAACGATTGCTTCATAATCAATTCATTTACACCTAACGCCTGTGACATACCTAGACACTTGTAAGTTTCGTTGGCGGAAAGACATCTAAGGTGTGTGGAATCTGTGAGTTCCATCCCATCAGATTTCACAATTCTGCCTCTTTTAACATGCATGACTGCACATTTATCCACACCAAATTCCATCCTGATACCTTTACTAAAGGTTTCAGTTACCTCTAGTAATCTTATCAATTGGAAATTGCTGCAGGCAAACAGTTTCAAATCATCCATGAAAAGGAGGTGGGATATAACCTGACCTCCTCTCCGCAAACGATAGCCTAGCCCTGAACTCTCCAGCAAAGTACTGAGAGGATTCAAAGCTAAACAGAACCACAAAGGGCTCAAACTGTCACCCTGAAATATACCCCGCCTGATCTTTATATGTTCGTCGTCACCCTGAGGCCGCCAACATCCTAGATAGCAAAGGACCGTTCTCCATTGCCGCATACATGCCTTCAAGAAAGTGCATAGAGTCGTATCAATCTTGTACAACTCCATCACCCTCAAAAGCCACGTATGCGGCACAGAGTCATGGGCTTTCTTATAATCTATCCAACATGTCGCCAAAACCTTTCGGTTACGGCGAACTTGTTGGTTAATGATCGTGTCAAGTATAAGGAGCTCTTTAGTGCCACGCCTCTTATTATTATTATATTACTCGTTCAAAACTTTACTTGCGTCTTTCGAAACATTTTCAGTTTCAAAAAATGTAGTCACGTATTAATTTACATCTGGATGACCGCAGAAGTAGCTGTTGTGTCATTGAGCTTCGTTTGCAGTTTATTGTTTTTAGATTTTAATGTGTTAATAGCACAAATCATATATTTCCATTCAGTTATAGGATTTTCTGTTGCTATAATAACTTTGCGTGTATACCACTCCAAAAGATGTTGTAATGTTATGAACAATTTCAATGCGTTTCGTAGTTCTTTTAAATGATAAGATTTATTCTCAAATTTTATTAAAGGCACAAAATAATCTCACAATAATGATAACTATTTTTTCTTTAAGTAAACTTGCACTGTTTGTTTATACACGAATAATTCATTGTAATTACGGAATTGTGGAATTGTTGAATCACCGTCATTTAACAGTGTGCGAATGTCGCTTCGTATTCGAATATTTCACCATACACGCTATATTAAATGTGATTTCTGAACAGATAAATACAACTACACGATCTATTGATTATGAGTTATCACTTACAAATAGAATTTGAAGAAATGACGAAGAAAATGAGATTTTCGTACCAACATCAGGGAATCGTCTGAAGAATTTATAATAAAATCAGGTGTAGTTCAAGCATATGTAATAGAAAGCTTAGCACACAGGTAATTATCACTCTGAGTGATCCATGACACAACATTCAGCACATTACCCTCCTGTTTTGGCTACACCGCTGTCATGTAAAACATTAATTTATTTCATTTAAACCTGGAATGTATGTTTTTCAATTGTTATAAATGGAGAAGTTAGTCTTTCTGTCAGCCGTAAAGCCATTCGCTTGTTGTACATTGCTTAAGAGTGAAAGTTAAAGATGACTACAGTAAACATAATATTCCATCATATTAAGAAATCTAGAAAAACAAAAGATTACCGGGCTGACGGTCGACGGCACTCGTTTACGAGCATGACGCATTTGACTATTTACCATTGTTATTCCGTTAGCGAGTATTAAAGTTTAGTAGTATATGATATACTATTATTTATTTATATTACATTACATACTTACATTTTTTAGTTTTATATTCTTATAAAAGTTACTTATCAAATAGAGGTGTATAGCTAAGGTAATACGTGTAGTTTTGTATGATGTACCTAACACTTTCATTCAAATTTTTATCGTTGATTTTAGTTGACTATGATGCAGCTGCTAGTAAAATTATCAGGGATAACACTTTTGTATACGATTGCTACAATTATTGCAGTGAGTGGTATACCTAATCACGCTTGGACATAAGTACCATGTTGCAATAAGGTTATAAGACGAAACGTTTTCTCTGATCTACTACATTGTTACATGGCACAATTTTAATATAATATAACATATATTTTCTTCTATAAACAAAAATGAAATGCTGTTCGTTGAAAGTACATCACTTGAAAATGGCTGATCAGATTTTACTAAATATGGGTTTAAAATAACTATAATGGTACGAACTAGTTATTAATTTTTCAAAGAAACATAGTAAAGATAGCCCCATAGTAACATTGGAAACTTAGACCAAAAGTAATAGTATTTTTGTCTATGGGATTAAAAGGCCCACAAATCTATTAGAAATCAAACAGGACAAAGTCTGTCAGGTCAACTGGTACTTCCCAGTTTGTAATAAATATTATCTTTTATTTCTTACAAATAATATTCCTCTTTCTCATTTATATATGTTTATAGTGTAAACATATTTAAAATAAAATTTAATAGTAAGTTATTAAAGAGTGTTCTATGTGAATATGATTAAAAACTCCTATAATTTACTTAAAATCTTAAATGTTTTTGTTTTTTGTAAATTCGAAAATCAATGTTATTAATAATGTACAATATAATATCAATGATGTACTTTCTTATCACCCTATGTATGATAGCACGAGCTGGACAACATGTTCATAACAATTTAAGCACGTTGAGACGAAAACTTTGTGAGCTTTACGTTCGTTCGACTGATGGCAAGTAATTTTTATCAAATTTTTCTTATTTTTTTCCAACCTAATATTATAAATCTTTCTTAAGCTTCCCCGCCTTAACTACTACAATAATCGTCATACAATTCAACACACAAAAAGGACATATGACAAAAAAATCTGGATGTATATGTGCCCACCTTTCATCCAAATTTGTTTTCTCGAGGGATAGGCAAATTACTTTTACGCAAGCGAAGCTTCCGGCAAAAGTTAGTAGAGTACAAAGTCAAAGGGTATAAAAACACTGGGCTAATATTTCTCTGTGTTCATCACAGAACCGATGCTAAATAATAGTTGCACGAGCGAAGTCGCAGGGAAAGGTTAGTTGGTAATAAAAAACGAAACATGTTTGATTGTTTGATATTTTTAGGGTGAAATAAATAATAATAAAAAATGTAAGAATATAAATTATTTAAAACTATACAAATAATAATATATTGATTGTATTTGAAAAAGGAACACTTAATTAAATCGCTGAAAGGGCACGACTCTAGCATGCAGTCACAATAGGATTTTTTGAAAAAAAAACTACCCGTTTACAGATTATGACTGTTCGAATTGCCACGTTTTTTGCCTCCGTTTTTCATAAAAGTAGAGTTAAAGGTTTTTTTAAATCGTACATATTTTTATTTTCTATCTATTCACTCAGTTATGGGATAATCCATACAAACCAACTTTGAATCTTCGAATCTGCATATATAATTTCAGTATCAAGCCGGTTAGGGATCTGCTTCGTTACTGCTACACACATCCGGTGCGTGTACATTTTAAAGGTTCCCTAAACGTCAATATGTCTTTATTGCCATCTTGTGTCGCTGTCGTCATTTCCAATACCATTATCGCACTGCAATTTAACAA
Organism: Euplagia quadripunctaria; assembly: GCA_963859945.1. Classification (NCBI taxonomy): domain Eukaryota; kingdom Metazoa; phylum Arthropoda; class Insecta; order Lepidoptera; family Erebidae; genus Euplagia; species Euplagia quadripunctaria. The sequence continues at coordinate 8,081,436 of OY982568.1, forward strand.
CGTTTTGTAGAACCATAACCTTTTTTGTCTGAATAAACTAGGATTACTTTTTATGGTACTAAGAGTATTACTCCAAACTAAATAACAGATTAAGGTACGTTTTACGGTTGTGATGTCAACCTAGCAGGTAATTTAATTGTGTTGACTTTCAGTAAAACCAAATAAACAAATAAAAATATGTGTTTCGTTTTCAATTATGTTTAGTGACTTATTGATTGATAAGTACTGAAGAGGTTAAAAGATTTATCGGTTTGAGCCTAATCCTACTATTAATTCAAAGTTTTGGCCACAAGTACCTAAATTGGTTAAAAATGTATATACTAACTTTTAAACTTTCGCGTTCCATGATATAATTATGTATTTAAACGACGGAGGGCGTGCACTGCTGAGCCAGTCAGCCTGTGACCACGGCCAGTGCAACCTGGTCGAAACATCAGGCAATTCAGACTTATGTAATACCTTTTCGTGATCGCGTTAATTCCCGTATAAATACATAATTATAAGAATGTATAGTTGACATGTGATAAAATACACTTAAATAAACCGCTACAAAATACCATGTTTCGAAGATTGCACGAATTATATTGAATACTGTAAAGAAACCCTTAAAAGATTTTAAATAAGCCTTGTTTTATGCGGTCCGCTTGAACCTTTTGACGATGAGATTCAAAGCCGAGTTGTAAGATATGTTGACAACGCACAGATGCGGTATTGATCTACTAAGTTTGAGGAGAGACTTCACCTTCTTGTGTTCTTTCTTCGAGTATATTAGAATAATAACAGCTGCGATTAAAAAAGTTCGTGATTGCGGTCATTCTCGCGGAAGGAGGGGCCGTCTCCGGCGAGGACGGATCCGAGAGGAAGATCTCCAAACGGATCAGTAGGATAAAACGGGTTTTACGTCCACCACCTGCAGTAGAGCCTCCCGCGAAGGGATGAAGTACGTGTGTATATTTATTATTCTCCATATTTAATAATGAGAAAAAAAAATTATTAGTTTATTTATTTCCCCTTACACATTTTACAATTTGATTTATATTTTAACAGTGTAACATTAACATATTTGTATTTTTCTTACAATAAGTACATAAATATAAAAAAACTTTTTAACAAAAAATTAAGCCGACGAAAGAAGAAAGGAACTTAAAAGTGAAAAATAAAGCTGTTATGTTAGGCCAACTTAACTCGTACACTAATATAAATAGGTACCTGAACAGTTATGAGTCGGCGCCAAACATAGAAACAAGCAAATTAATTAATACGTAAAATGAAGTGATGGCCGCGGCGACGTGACGCGTTAATTTATAGAAGTGTTTCCGAATTTAATTTTTTGTTTGTATGTTTGGCACCGGCTCAAAATTATAAGTTCTAAGAATAAATTAATAAGTAAAGAACACCTAATACAGTCTCGTACAAGTATTTCAAATACTTTAGAAAATCACAGTAAATATAGGTAGATTTGAAATTTGAAATTTTCAGCGTATGGAGAAGCTTTTCTATAAGATCGTAATTCCATGTGTTTAACCAATTCCATACAACTGCTTTGCCTTCTAGTTTTGGCAAGGGGTATATTCATAAGACCCTGTTTAATTTATTACATCAATGTCTACATTTATGGCAGAAAGAGCGTTAAGCAAAACTTAAACATACAAACTTTGTCTTTGCGATGCAAGTGACAATATGATGTCAATACTTCCCATTCTTTGTACAAATGACTTTTGGAATGGTAAAAAGGCAAAAGGAGCCTAGTTTCAGAATATTTTATTATATATATTATTCTTAGAAAGTGATATTGGTCTATAATTGACAAAGTCTAGTAAGTAATCAAGTCTAGTAAAAATAAAAGTAGTCTAGATTACAGATACATGTTCGACTCCACCGTTAAAACTTTTACATATGTTCATATTATGCCAGTAGGTATTTTATTGACACCCGCAGCGCAGTCACTTCTTACTCCTGTTATAAGTGAGCACACTTCCTGATTTTCAGTTGGTATCATTGCAAATGAATGGCGTTATGAATTTAGATTTCGATTTCAGTGTTGGATTATAGGATTTATCTTATTTACGCCGTCAGCCAATACCGTGCAAAACATTTTAACATACCAAAGGTTTGGTGATTTCTAAGGTCTCTTAGTATTAGTATAAATGCCAACTAAAGGTCACTTATTATAAATCTGTACGTGCTGAATAGGCATTTTTTCACTCTACCGACTCATGTAGATGTTTTAGAAAAAGCATATACTCATAGTTATCTTTCCAGTCTTCCTCTGTCTCAATGTGCTTTATTCTTATTCTAAGGAGACTATATCCTATCAATCTCCACGAAAGCAATAAGTGATGGTGGGATTCAACAACAAATTTTGCGACCTTGTTGTAGGTGATTTCAACAATTTCTCCCTCCACGAAAGCATGTTTCCATGGCCTGGAAGAAGGCAGATGTTATCTTTCCACCCAAATCTGCTAACCCTTCCTCAATACCCCGTTTTATTCTATAACCAAACTCCTGATCCTTTCCAAGGTGCTTGAGAGTACTGTTCGGAATCCACTGAACAGTTATCTATCCTCTAATAGCTCGCTGAGTCCATACCAACCTAGATTTCATTCTGGACATAGCACTGTTATTGCGTTAGTTAAAATAACCGACGACATACGACTGGCTATGGAAAATAAACTTTTGACAGTATTGGTGTTATTGGACTTCAACAGCGCCTTTAATTCTGTTGATTTTGACATCTTCTTAGGCATCATGTCGTCTCTGTAAGTCTCTAACTCTGTAATCTCTTGCTTAAGCTTATATATTGGGGGTCGCTCGCAGCTGATTCACTCGGAAGAGGCATCATCTAACTGGTGTGACCTTCCCACGGGTTTGCCCCCAAGGTGGCGTATTACTTCCTCTACTTTTCTCCAGGTTTATTAATGCTATGACTAAAATTATATCTTCCCTCCATCATAATAAAACAATATAATATCAAACCTTAGTTAGTATTTCATGAATTTTCTACCAATGCACTTCTCGTACTTATACACTAGAATCTATTGCATTCTGTAAAGGAAATAAAAAACTTTTGGGCAGACTTGGTGTTCCAAATATGCTTTTTACCACAATATGGTTTGTATGCTTCTTTACCACCTTAGTAGTATAAAACCACTTTACTAATAAATTCTAAATGGTATACAGATATAAAAAAAAAACAAATACAAGTGTTTTCTCGATACACGAGCTAAACACTTGTATATTTTTATATTAAGTTTAATATTAGTTACTTATTATTTAAGAACAAATCTTTATATGTTTTATTATGATTTAAAGACTTTATTTGTTTATAATTATAATAATGCTATCAAAAAAGATTTTGCAAATAAATTTATTAGTTGACAATATATATTTTACAATTTTAATTATATTCTATATACAACTTACACATTAAAACCAATAAAAAAAATAAAGAAATGTATGCGGGCTATTTACATGCATGCGTCATAAAATTCCTCCACATCGCCTACTGGCAGTGGTCCCAGAAGGCTGGCAGCATTGCCACGTTGAATGGCAATGTTAATTCTCTGTGCAAGAAAAAGGCCCGCCTTCTGGTCACGAGAAGTGTCGATCAGTCGCTTAGCTAATTCCTTATAAACGGAACGAGCACTCGGACCCCATGACCCAAGCTTTTCGACCCCAAACGGCTCAAAAACATAGTTACCAACTAAATTATTGTATTTACGCCGCCTGCTGATGCAGCAGCAGCGCCAGCACAACCAACTGTACTTGTAAGATGTGATGGCGCGAGGGTGTCAACACAGGTTGCGTCCCACACCAAAGGCCTACCCATCTTCCATGGCAGTAACGACATATCATCTGGTCTCTTCCCATCGTCTCGTACCAGACCATTAGGTTCACGTACGGCTGGCACGCCGGCGGTGACAAGAGCACGACGGATTATGTCATTAAGATTGGCATGTCGAGATATACGGCCTGCGCTTCTGCTAAAAGAAAGGTCATGATGTCCGAGACTGTCGACAGCTTCTCCACAGTGACAAAGATGCGGAGAAATACAAGGAGCTCCTAAACGAAGGCAAGTGGCAAGGCGGAATGTGTTATCGTCCAACAAGGTGCCTAGGTTGGGCGATGGAAGTGCCTGAATCCATAGGCCTGATTCCCATTCTCCCACAGCCAACAAACGAGCGCGCTCTGCAACATTGGATGCGGTGTCAATTAAAAAATTCCTTCTTAAGGTGCATAACGGCGCGGCCCATTGCCTCTGAGAAAATGGATTAACAGGTAAAAGAGTATTGGGACAAGCTATCTGCCAAGCATTTATGGCATCGGTCTTGCAGGACACTTCAGAATTAATCAGTGTGTTTATTAAAATTTTCCTGGTTAACTCTTCTGTGCCGTGGACCGAAGACAAAAATGTGGGAAGGCTGACATCTGAAATTTTGCGAACGCCAAGACCACCCAAACGAACCGGTAAGGATGCCCGAGCATCCTTACCGGCTTTGAACGACCGAGGCTGGCTCCAAAGCCAGCCTCGGTCGTTCAAAGCCACAATTAAAAGGTGTTTTGAATAATTTTGTCATTTTTTTCTAAAAGTGTTAAATGTTTCCAAAGTTGCGATGATCGAAGGGCATGAGTAAATTTTGGTACGAAAAGACAAAAACGGAGTATAGTTTGCAAATTGTTTTTTATTTATGATCTATCAAAATTATTCTACAAAGAAAATGACTTTTAAATACGTCAACCTGGGCGTATTTTTCTAAGTTTTTGTAAAACCAGTTAGAGTACACCTTGTTCCTTTTTATTTTACGCTTAAATAATAATGTCTAGGTTGACAGTGTGCAAAGTATGAAGGAAAATCAATTTAATATGTATTAGGATGAGAAAATTTTATGGACTCCGTAAAGATACGAAAACTTAGTTAAACTTAATTTAAAAGTGAAAGCTTCGTTTGAGCGAGAGAGGTGCAAGTGAGTGATATTTGTAACTGAGCTAAACGAGCGAGATGAGGAATTAAATCAATTGAGCTAAATGAGCTAAGTGAGCCAAACGAGATAAATGAATGATATATGTATATCGAGTTGAGATATGATAATGAGTTTCGGAGGAGTTCGACCATAAACGCCGTGACACTAGATTTTTATATATAAGAAGATAGATGAAATCATTCTTCAAAATATCAAGAAATCTTTATATGAGAACGAACTAGTACCAGCTAGCAAGTAAACAATAGTAGGTACCTACATGAGAATATTATATTTCACAGTTACCTTGCGGTTATGAAGATTCTAATGGTATGCGTTACCCCAGCGGAAAACCGTCAAGTTCCTTGATTTTAGTAGCTTTTCAGTGAATAGCTTCCTAAAAATGTATTATTTTTAATTTATCACAGGAGTTAGGCTTCTTACCAGTTTTTAATTATATCTGTCACATGAACGCAGCCCTGGCTGAAGGATAATGAGGCTAACCAACCTTTAATACAATACAACATTCCACCCACTTACAAGAAGACATCAGGAATATATTATTCAACAGTTGCCTAATGACTATACTCTAATGAATTAAATTAAAAAAAATACTTCGATCGCATTGAAGGTATTATGTAGAACAACAATACACCAATACAACAGTATAAGTGACGGGTGTATAAAGTCAAATAACAATCGAACAGGAAGCCATGGATACCTCGCCTTTAAAATACATTTTACTCGTTCAAAACTTTACTTGCGTCTTTCGAAACATTTCCAATTTCAAAAAATGTAGTCAAGTATTAATATACATCTGGATGACTGCAGCAATAGCTTTAATGTCATTGAGCATCGTTTATAATTTATTGTTCTTAGACTTTAGAGTGTCAATAGCGCAAATCATATATTTCTATTCAGTTACAGGATTTTCTTTAGCTATAATAACTTTGCCTGTATACCACTCTAAAAGATTTTGTCATGTTATGAACAACTTCATTGCGTTTCGTAGTTTTTTTAATGATAAGATTTATTCTCAAATTTTATTAAACACGCAAAATAATCTTACAAGAATGATAACTATTTTCTGTTTAAGTAAACTTGCACTGTTTGTTTATACACGAATAATTCACTATAATTACGGAATTGTTGAACTGCTGAATCACTGTAATTTAACAGTGTGCGAATGTCGCTTCGTATTTGAATATTTCACCATACACGCTGTATTAAATGTAATTTCTGAACAGATAAATACAATTACACGATCTATCAGTGATGAATTGTCAATTACAAACAGAATAGAAAGAAATGACGAAGAAAATGAGATTTTCGTACCAACATCAGAGAATCGTCTGAAGAATTTCACTTTATGGATAGATGCATATAATAACATCAGGTGTAGTTCAAGCATATGTAATAGAATGTTTAGTGCACAGGTAATTATCACTCAGAGTGATCCACGTATGACACAACATCAATTACATGACCTTCCTGTTTTGGCTGCACCGCAGTCATGTGAAACAATAATATATTTCAGATAAACCTGAAATGTATGTTTTTTAATTGTTATAAATGGAGAAGTTAGTCTATCTGTCAGTCATAAAGCTATTTCGGTAAATCAAATGCAGAAGAACAGGCAATAATCTAATGGGACACTTTTTTACATGTTTTTTTACAAATTTCTGATTACATTGCTTATGAGTGAAAGTTAAATACGATGACAGGGTAACATAATGTTCCATCATATAAAGAATTCTAGAAAATCAATTAGAGTACCATTAAGTAATAGCAGTCAAGAGACGACCAGGCTGACGGTACTTGTTGCCAAGCATGACGCATTTGACTAATTACCATTGTTATTCCGTTAGCGAGTATTAAAGTATAGTAGTATGTTAAATACTATTATTTATTTATATTTTATATATACATGTTATATGTCTATATGTCTAAATGTATGTTTATTAACTTTTATTCATTCTTTCACATCAAAATACATTAGCGTAATGACAATGTTCTTTTTCATTACAGTATTTAGTTTTACATTACAATATAAGTTACCTATCAAGTATATATAAATAGTTAAGTTTAATCGTCTTGAGCTAATAGTTTTGTATGATGCAACACTTTATTCATATTTAATTTGTGTCTTTGATTTTAGTTGGCTATGATGCAGCTGTTAGTAACATTATTCGGGATAATGCTTTTGTATACGATTGCTACAATTATTGAGGTGAGTGGTATATCTCCTCAGGCTTGGACATAAGTAACATGATGTAATACCGTTATTAGATGAAACGTTTTCTCTGATCTACTAGATTGTTACGTAGGAGAATTTTAATACAATATTTAAAATCTATCTTTTCTTCTATACAAATAACAATGAAATACTCTTCGATGGTACATCACTTGAGAAAGAGATATGACTAAATAGGTTTTTGAAATAACTATAATAGTACAAACTAGTTTTTCAGACAAGTAAATAATAGTAAAGATAGCCCCAGCAAATTGGAAACTTTGACCAAAAGTGATAGGTGTTATATTTTTCTGTGGAATTAAAAAGAACACAAACAAATTTATGAGAAATTAAACATGACAACGTCTGTCGGGTCAACTAGTTCTATTTAGCTTGTAAGAAATATTGGTGTCAATTCTGTTGTATTACTCTCTTGACTATAATTGACAAAATTTTCTCCATACAAAATGTAAACCTTGTACACTTTGAAACAAGGTCTTATTTCAAATTTAAACAAGTAGGTAACATATGTCGCTATCGAAATAAGCAATTTATTTGTCGGCTAAAGTCTGACACGCTTAAATAAACTTTAACACCACGTAGCGAGAGCCGCTATCCGTTGAATGCCATCTCTTTTGCTCTGTGTTTTTTTAGTGAGCGTCGTCGTAGGTGTCGATTAAAATGACGTCATCTTAGTTCGTTTTGAACAAGTTTTTATACGGCAATTATACGGCATTTGAATAAATGGGGACTCTCACTGCGTGGAAATAAAGTTGAGTATATGTTGACAGGTTTTAGTGAAATTTTGTGGCCCTGAGAAATAGATGCCAGTAACAAATAGACCTTGTTACGAAGAAGACAACGTTGATTTCATATGAAGAAATTAAATCAGGTTTTAGTTTAGTTGAGTGTACAATAGAATCGGGACCATATTATCGTATATTTCTTACAAATAATAGTTCTCTTTCTCATTTACATACATTTATAGTTTGATAATCTATAAAATAAAATTAAGTTATTAAAGTGTAAATTAAAAGATAATATTTGATTTAGATACAGCATTTACATTTTAAATTTATTTTGTTATCGCTTTGTTGTTAAGCAAAAATTGCCCATTACCAAACCAAAATTATTTAAAAATATTTTTTTTATAAATTCAAGTTTTTGTAGTCATGATATATCTACTTTGAAATAGAACATTTTGGTGAAATTAGATTGAATAAGTTATTCAGAAAATGATTCAAAAATCCTATTACCTATATAAAATCCTAAATGTTTTTGTGTTTTGTAGAGTCGAAAATCAATATTATTAATACTCTACAATATAATATCAGTGATGTACTTTTTTATCGCCCTATATATGATAGCACGAGCTGGACAACGGGTTCATAACAGTTTAAACGCGTTGAGACGAAAACTTTGTGAGCTTTACGTTCGTTCAATTGATAGTAAGTAATGTTTATCAAAATTTTCTTATCTTATCCTAACCTAATATTTTCATTTACTGTTGCTTTCACGCCTTAACTACTACAACCGATCGTCATGTAATTTGCACACACGTTTCGTCAGGGGTACCTTTCACCCAGAAGAAAAGTACTGTGCCCGAGGGATAGCAAAATAACTTTTACACGAGCAAAGTCGCCGGCAAAAGCTACTTGGTAATAAAAAAAAACATGGTTTTAGTTAATCAATTGATATTTTGAGAATGAAATAAATAATAATAAAAATGTATTAAGATTTATGTAAATATTGAAATTCACTTAATTTGCTCTTAAACTCTGCATATACAATTTCAGTATAATATAATATCAGTTAAATATTATTTATTTGCTTTTTTAAGTTAGAAGGTTAACACCTGATTTCTATGAAAAGCTAATCTAAGTATTGTTAAATTAATAGAGCTCTTAAGTGTGTGACAGCTGTGTCAAATCAGTTCGAGTTTCTGAAACATTGATAAAAGAACAATTTACTATTCTATGATCAATTTCATTGAACATTAGAATGGCATTTGATATTAGATTTTGCAGTAAAATTTTTCAACTCTGTCAGTGTCAACTGATCCGATGATCAAATCAAAGTACCTCAATATTTCTTTCAGAAACTCAATAGGTACTTAGTACTTAGAGAAGAGATTTGACATACGATTAGTTAATTCTTTCTTTGATCAGCCATCGAGAAAATGGGTATTATGCATATAAAATATTCTCAATATAGCTAACTAAATACCAAAATTGGATGCATAGTCATTATTTCTGTAATATTTGTTTTATTTTTTTTTCAGATGAAAGCCACTTTAAGCTGGTTAAGGATCTGCTTCGTTACTGCTATACACATCCGGTGCGCGTACATTTGATAGGCTCTCTGAACGTCAATATGTCGTTATTACCATCTTGTGTCGCTATTATAATTTCCAATACCATTATCGCACTGCAATTTAACAACGTTTTGTAGAACCATAAACTATTTTTTGAAAGACGATTGCTGTCCCTGAATGAACTAAGATTACATTTTAGTGACAATAAGAGTAGGTAATATATCCATAAAAGTCAAAATTTAAGGTACATTTTAGGGTAAACAATTTTAATTATAACCAAACAGATAATTTAACTGTGTTGATTTCCAGTAAAACAAAATAAACAAATAACAAATAATCGTTACTTCCAATATCCTTATCGTTCTGCAATTTAACAATGTTTTGTAGACGGGTTTCCCCAGTGAATAAACTAGGATTACTTTTTATACTAAGAGTATTACTTGAAACTAAACCACAGATTAAAGTACGTTTTACCGTTGTAATTTTAACCTAGCAGGTAATTTAACTATGTTGAATTCCAGTGAAACAAAATAAACAAAATAATAACAAATGTGTTTCTTTTCAATTATCTGTAGTGACTTATTATTGATAGATAAGTACTGAAGAAATAAAACGATTTTTCGGTTCAATCCTAATCCTACAAATAAACAAAGTAATTGCTTAAAAATTTAAGGGTGACTTAAGAATAAAATACGTTGATATAAAACGCCATAAAATATCACTTTTTGAAGATTGCACGCAATATATTGAATACTGTAATATAAACACTGTAAATATTTTAAACATGAATCGGTTTATGCAATCCGCTTAAACCTCTTGACGATGACATTCAAAGCTGAGTTGACAACGCTTAGATGCAGTATTGATCTACAACTTTGTGGAGAGACTTTATGTCCTACCTATGGCATAGGTAGGACATAACGTGAGTGGGCAGGGCGGCAGCACGGGACCTGACGCAGTTGCTTTCTGGGCACGGCTGCTTCAGAAAGTACCTGCATTCGGTCGCTAAGAGGGAATTGAGTCCTATCTGCCACCACTACGACTGCGGGAAGGACACGGCGCAACATACGCTCAACGTTTGTCCAGCTTGGGCGAAGTCTTGATCTTTCTGCAGTAGTCGGAATCGATCTCTCGCTGCCGGCCATGTTACGCCCCATGACCGATAACGACAGGTGTTTGACCTTCTGCGAGGATTTAATCTCCGGCGACGGCGGATCCGAGAGGAAGAATTCCAAAAGCATCCGATTCGCCGCCGACGCCCCTGGCAGCGTGGGCGCGCTCACGAAAGCCACGAGCCAGCCAGGGGTTTATATCCACCATCTGCAGTATAACCTCCCACGAAGGGGTGATATCTGTGTGTATTCTCCATATTTAATAATAATAAAAATAATAAGTTTATTTATTTCTCTTCACACATTTTACAATTTCATTGATATTTTAATATTTTTAATTGTACACACTAAAGACTTTACAGACACATATGCAAGATTTGTATTTTTCTAACAACAAGTACATATTAAAAAACTTTTCAACAAAAAAATAAACCGATGCTTGGAAAAAGGAACTGAAAAGAGAAAAATAAACTTGTAAGCCTAACTAAACTTCTATACTAATGTAAATAGGTACCTAAATATTTACCTTAATGTAGGAATTTAGGTAGGCTAACAAGTCTATTTTTCGCTTTTCAGTTCCTTTCTTCTTTCGTCGGTTTAATTTTTTGTTAAAAAGTTTTTATTTTTTTGGTTTTGTGTGACTAAAATATAATTAATAATTTATTTAAATTTCTTTCTTAATTAACTTACGTGGGCTGTTCCGAAAATTGTTAGTGAAATGAAAAATCGTTGGAATGTGAATAAAGTTTATTTATAGCTTTTCAAAATATTCTTCTCCAACCCCAATGCACTTATGCATTCGGGTGAACCAGTTTTCGAAACATTTAAATAATGCTTCCTAACTTTAAGGTGTTCATGCAGGATGGTAGAAACTACCTATGATCCAATCAGACATCAGGAATATATTATTCAACAGTTGCCTAATGACTATACTCTAATGAATTACATTAAAACAACTACTTCGATCGCATTTAAGGTATTATGTATTAGAACAACAACAATACACCAGTACAACAGTATTAGTGACTGGTGTATAAAGTCAAATAACAGTCGAACAGGAAGCCATGGATACCCCGCCTTTAAAATACATATTACTCGTTCAAAACTTTACTTGCGTCTTTCGAAACATTTCCAGTTTCAAAAAATGTAATCGAGTATTAATATACATCTGGATGACCGCAGAAATAGCTTTTGTGTCATTAAGCATAGGTTACAATATATTGTTTACAAACGATAAAGTGTTAAAAACTCTATTCATATACTTATTTTTAATTGTAGGATTTTCTGTTGCTGTTATAACGTTGCCTGTATACCACTCTAAAAGATTTTATCATGTTATGAAAAATTTTAATGCGTTTCATAGTTTTTTTAATGATAGGATTTATTCTGAAATTTTATTAAAAACACAAAATAATCTCACGATAACGATAACTATTTTCTGTTTAATTAAACTTGCAATGTTTGTTTTTATACGAATACTTAATTTCAATCGCGGAGCTATTGAACTGCTGACTAACTGTCATTTAACAGTGTGCGAATGTCGCTTCGTATTTGAATGTTTCACCATATACGCTATATTAAATGTGATTTCTGAACAGATAAATACAATTACACGATCTATTGATGATGAGTTATCAATTACCAATAGAATAGATAGAAATGACGAAGAAAATGAGATTGTCGGACAAACATCAGGGAACCGCCTGAAGAATTTAACTTTATGGATGGATGCCTATAATAACATCAAGTGTAGTTCAAGATTATGTAATAAAATGTTTAGCGTACAGGTAATTATCACTCGTGACACCTAAATCGATTTGCCGATCGTTTCGCCTGGAGGTCTTTCTACCGGACCCACTCCGCCACCTAATTGTGCTTAGTTAGTAGTTAGTAAGTCAGTGCCGCTTCCTAGAAACTAACTAAATGTTTGGCTCTAAGCAGTATTTACAGTCACGGGTTAGCATAAGATTTTACACTAATGTAACCGGACTTAACGTCGTAAAGTTTCCGTTCTAGTCCGTGTAGTCTAGAAATATAAAAGAACTTCACCGGCTATCTTTCAATATTTCAGCTTAGATGTAATTTTGTTGGAGCTAGTGTGTCGTGTGAGATCTTCTTGTTTTATAACCGTTCTATAGTATATTTTAAATGTATGTATATTCCTATTTATAGAAACGAATCTCTACAGATTTATTATTTTTATACATAATTATGTATATTGTATTAGTTTCTATTAAATTATTATGAATATTTTACTATTATATATTATTTTACTTTAAATTAATTAGTTACATTTAAATTTATTTATAGGTAACGTTATGTTTAAAAAAATCAGTAAATGAATTTTGGCACCAAAAACCCGCCATTAAGATTGTTTAGAATGTTAATAATATAAGACGAATCTAAAATTGTTTTGATAATTTTACTTTTGACAAAGCAACCTTATTGTTGCGGTGACATTGTGTTTTTTTATGTAAGAAAAAGAAAACCTCAAATAATTGTTGAGTAATTTTATAAAATAAATATATATAATTATGTATATATTATGTTGAATTAAATTGAATTAATGACATATCATTTGTCAAAATTGTTTCTTCCGTTTAGTAGTTACCGGGGAACATAGGGACATACATACATACAGAGTAAACACATAACTCTCCTTTTTTGGCTTCGCCGCAAGCACGTAACACATTAATTTCAATTAAACCTACAGTTTGGCTGGCAGCAGATGGATGCGGATTGCCCAAGCCCGGGATAGTTGGCGCTCTTTGGGGGAGGCCTTCGTCCAGCAGTGGATGGCGTTGGGCTGAGACATACATTTTATTTCAGTCACTTCGTCAGTCCACCGTGAAGCTATTTACTTATTCCAGTAAATCTAATGAACGCTTTTTTAATATGTTTGTTTACACATTTCTGGTTACATTGCTTATAAGTGTAAGTTAAATACGGCGACAATGTAACAAAATGAACTATAAATTTTAAGTAATAGCAGTCAAGAGACGACCAGGCCGATGGCACTCGTTAACGAGCATGACGCATTTGACTATTTACCATTGTTATTCCGTTAAGGAGTATTATATAGTAGTATTATGTATTGGTCTACATATACATAGTTAGGGCACGTTTATATGTCTACGCTTACAACCCGCGTAAACCCCGTAACCGCTTTTTACCACGTACGCGCGGCCACCGAATTCCTGGTTTCGATCAAAGTTTTGCGTTTTTATTTGTATATGTTTTAAGAGTTTTGTCCCAAGATATACGTCTCTTCTATTAACGATATTAATGTTTCTGAGGATATCGTACATTGGCAATCGGCACCTGTACCGCAACTAAAAGGAAATGATACACACACTAGCAACGTGGAGGTGTCGCGTGCGCTGAGTGTAGACTGTGCGGTGGCTGCATGGTGGCAGCGCAATGGCTGCACTGCGGCTGCGCGTACACGCTATTTGTGGAAAGATTAAACGTTATGTAATTAGCATAGAACCCAAAAGCGCAAAAACCTTTTGGCAGAACAACTCAAACGTGCCGTATCCGCGCGCACAAAAAACGCGTCCATATGTATGGGCCCTTACACAGATTGTCCAATTTTTATAGCTAAAACTTTTTATTTTCATTTGTACACAGTAAAATACATTAGCTCAATGACAATGTACTTTTTCATTACATTTTTTAGTTTTATATTCCAACAAAAGTTACTTATCAAATCGAGGTATATAGCTAAGATAAATTAGTCTCTAAGGAATAGTTTTATATAACACTTTCATTCAAATTTATGTCGTTGATTTTAGTTGGCTATGATGCAGCTGCTAGTAACATTAACCGGGATGACGCTTTTGTATAGGATTGCTATAATTATTGAGGTGAGTGATATACCTGATCCCGCTTGGAAATAAGTAGGTATCTTAATAAAATGTTGACAATCTTCTCTTCTAAATAAATAAAAATGAAATGCCTTATGTTAATGTTATGTAGATACTTAAATGTGGCACTGATATGTCCGCGCCGCCGTTCAGATGAAATAAAGTCAGTGCGCTGACAGCCATTGCTCGCTTCATTCGTCCCGTACTAACATATCAAACAGTGACGACGATTTGCCACGTTTAAATAAAACTAATAATGTTTTAAACTAGTTTAAACTAATAATGTTTTTAACTCTTTCACTAGTTTGAGTTTCAAACACAATGTGCAGTCATGGAAACTGTTCATTATGGAAGTTGTTTCAATTGTTTATTGCAAACGCAAAAACAACGACAACACGAGTAAGAAGACGCGTGATACTTTTCAACGTACTCAACGAGGGCACTTTCAAGCTCACAGCGGATCTTGCGCTACCTGAAGATCTACAAAAATTGTCGTATGAAGATATTGTAAGATTCCTCGACGATCATTTAACACCGAAGCTGGTCAGGTTCAGGGAGTGCCAGGAGTCAGACCCTCAAGAAGGAAAGACGTACCAGCAGGATCTAAATTGATTAATGTCTAGCAAAGCCCTTACCGCCCCCGCCCACATGGCCGCTGTTCAAGATCGCGCAGAAGCATGCCGCGCCCCCGGGTCTTGTCGTAGTGCTAGTGGAAAAGTGAAATGTTCAATTTGTGGTTTTAACAAAAAAGGCAGAGACATGTCGTTTTGCTAACTGCGTGTAGGAAGTGTAATACGAAGGGACATTTAGTTTGATAGTGCCAAAATATTAATTACGTTGCGTGTGCGAGGCGATCGAAGGCGGCGAACGATGACAATGATGGTGAAGTATTCAATATTCGTTCATTGAAAGGCGAAGCAATAATAGTGACAGTTGAGGTTAACAGACAAGTATTGAAATTTGGAATTCATATTGGTTCGGCGGTAACAGTCACATCGGATAATACCTAAAGGCTGTTATTTAATAGTTTACTCCTGGCTGAAACAAATATGATACTTATTAACTATACAGGAAAGGTACTAGGTTGTGTTGGTCGGCACGTGTGCACTGTGTGTGTAAGAAGTGCGCGGCGACTCGGGACGCCGTTGCTGGGCCGCAATTTCATTGCAAAGTTTAAATTGCAGCTCAGCCCCGTTAACTACTGGGAACAATCGAATAACGTAATTAAATTTTAATTGTTGCCTATTGCCGACGGTTAATGACTAATAATAATGCCTCGTGTACGGACTCACAAGTGCGCCATCTAAATAGTTTTCATTTAATTTTGTTCTCAAGAATTTGGTTTTTTCTGTAATTTCAATGGGTTCTCGCACACATGACGTCATTGTTCTACCATCCAGCTAGAAATAGACGAGCCGTGTTAGCTTTGCGATGAAGTCAACAAATAGAATATTGTAATATAGAACAAGCTGTAACGCAGTTGTGATAAAACAACGTCACATTGTGACGTTGCGCTTATCAAGTACACAATTCATTTGAAGATAGGATTGATATTTTTGTAACGCTGCCATGCCTTCCCATGATGTTATACGCCACCAGTATCATGTGGTATGGAAACAAATAAGAGAACCAAACTTACATGGACATAATGCTCCATATCCTATCATCCACATGGTCTGGGCTAAACAACTGTACACTGTTCTTTCGAAGAATTCCAGAATATGCTTATAGCTTTTTATATGCTTAATTGTGCTGCTAGATCTCTGCTGTGTGCTGCATCTCTACATTTTTTGGAGTTCTCTCGACCGGAAACAATTTTAGAAAGCGACAGACATCTTGAAGCGCCGATCTTTATAATCTCCCACTCCTGTTTTGGAACTCAGGGTTTTCAACGACCCTATAACAACGATAAATAAATCGTAGATAAAGCGACCAAATTTGATACGTTACAAGATCTCACAATATTTATTGCCGTCCAGCGAGACTGCACTAATGGACTAATGGATGCAATAATTGGACTTTTCAGTTCTCATAAATACTTTGAAGTTAACCGTTTGTTTGCATCACAATTTATCCAATTCGCTCGTAGACCCCCTAGATGTTATTCCACAAGAACCACCAGCTTTTGATTCTGATATACGTTCTACTTCTTCCCTTGTCGACTCCGTCTGCTGGTCAGGTATTTTGTACCATTGCTTTTTCTCTCTTTCTCTCCTCTCCTTACGCTCTGCTGCTCGCTCCTACTGACTGCTCCTCTAAAACACTGCTAATTTAAAATCATCAAACTACGATACATCTAAATAGAGAAGGTTCTTCATTATCACTCATAAAGAAACATGTGAACCAAATGTTACGTTTTAAGGGATCAGAAACAACCGATCACGTATCAGGCGACACCATCATCAGCAACGATCGCGCACCGTATCGCCACCACCACCGACCCGTTCAAGACCCGATGGCTGCCACGGAGGCGAAGAGAGAGGGAGGAACGACGAGGCGCCGGCACTGGCAACAATATTCAGCGCCGCATATTATCACCGGCCTGCAAATCAAGAACGCCGCCGCCGCTAGACTATAAAAATTATTTTTATTGTGATTCCAAAATATTGGGGGAGAAATGTTAAGTAGGTACTTAGTACCTAGAGTGGCACTGCTGTTTCCGTACCGTTCAAATTAAATAAAGTCAGTGTATTAACAGCCGCCGCAAGTTTCATTCGTCCCCTGCTAAAGTACGTGTACGAGTTTAAAACAGTTATTAAGTACTTCACTTGAAAATGGCTGGAGAGATATGATTAAATATGGTTTTAAAATAATATGAATAGTACGAACTAGGTTTTTAGAAAAATAAAGTTTGACAAATAGTTATACTATTTTTTCTATGGTATTAAATGGACCAAAAACGAATTTATTAGAAATCAAAACCAATTTTCGTAAGAAATATTATCTAACTTCGGAGAGATTTATTTGAACAGATTTTTTTATATTTCTCTTTCTAGTCAGCAGTTCATAGTTTGAACTTATTTAAAATAATAATGATTATTAAGTTATTAAAATAAATTAAATGACAATATTTAAATTAGGTATATCGTTTACATTTTTAATTTATTTTATTATTATTTTAATATATTATAAACTAAGAACTGCCAAACAATGTTTAAAAATAGATATTTTTAATAATTTAAAGTTTTTGTAGTTATGAGACGTTTTGAACGAGCAGATTTTGGTGAAATCTCTTAACCTGTGTTATAATACCCAAAATGACTGAATAATAAATTATTCAGAATATGATTTTAAAATCATGTAACCTACATATTTAACATCCTAAATGTTTTCTTTTTAGAATCGACTATCAATATTATTAATACTCTACAATGTAATGTCAATGATGTACTTTCTTATCACCATATACATGATAGCACGAGTTGGACAACGAGTTCAGAACAATTTAAACGCGTTGAGACGAAAACTTTGTGAGCTTTACATTCGTTCAATTGATAGTAAGTAATTTTTATCATAACTTTTTAATCTTATCGTAACTTAGTAACTAATATTATAAATGCGAACGTAAGTTTATTGGTATGTTTGTTACGCTGTCACGCATTTACTACCTACTCAACCGATTATTACGCAATTTTACACACACGTTGTTAGGGGTACTAAAAAGGACATAGGGTACCATTCATCCAGAAAAAAAAGTACTGTCCCCGAGGGATAAAAAACAACTGTTATGTGAACACCGCGGGCAAAAGCTACTTGGTAATCAAAAAGACCAAAAAATGATTTTTTGTTAGACAATTGATATTTTTATAGTGAAATAAATAGTAATTAAAAATGTAACGATAGAAATGATTAAATTTAAGTCTTTATAAATTCATTGAAATTCATTTAATTCACTCTCAATGTCTACAAATGTAACTAATCCTACTAATGTTATAAACATGAAAGTTTGTGAGGATTTATGGATGTTTGGATGCATGGATGTTTATATGTTTGGATGTATAGATGTTTGGATTTATGGATGTTTGGATGTATGGATGTTTGTTACTCTTTCACGCAAAAACTACTAAACCGATTGCGATGAAACTTGGTGGGTAGGTAGCTGGTGACCTGGATTAACACATAGGGTTTTTATCCTGATATTGATACGGTATCGTGACTTACACGGGTAAAACCGCGGGACGCAGTTGGTATTATATATTCAAACTCAATATCAAAGGCAAAACGCGAGCCTAATTAATTATCAAAAAACTTACCTGTATGTATGTGAAGTTCCATCATAGGTAATTATACTTATGGTAATTAAGTCGTAAAAGGTAGATATTACGTAGGGCGCTACATAAGTTTTGTCGTATGCAAACTAGTGATTTGAAATCGTATAGAAAAAAAAGACAGACTTCGACGCAATTAATCGTTTGTTCGATTTTTTAATTAATTTTCTAAATGAAAATGGCAGGCTTCTCTCGTTATGATATTCTTATAATTATTTTGTAAAACTTTACGCGTGGCTTAACTATTCGAATATGTTTCGAGGAAATGAGTAGTACACTGAGGGAAACTTGTCCATCTCTAAGGACCATGCAACTATGGTATATATGATTCCATCACGGTAATTTTATCTTGGAGGATGATGCAAGTGTGCACCAACTGTTCATCGGATTCTTCACGACCATTTGAACTTTGACCGTTGACCATTTTTTCACTTTCGGTACCGCACTTGCTGCTGAGGGAGCAGCGTGTGACTTTGTCTCGTGCTATATTTAAAAAAAAATTAGAAATGGCCGATCTAACTATATGAACTCGATGGTTACATTTAATGAAACCTTACTATATTATTTCGATGTTCCTACTAAATCTCATAGTAACGTGTAAGTGTTTAAATATGTATCATCGCCGACGTCTGCGATAATGTCCAGATCCGTAAAAAAAAGAATGGTTGCTGTGTTTTTTACTAAGAGAGGAATATTGGCTACGGTTTTGCTTGATAAAGGGAATACTGTTACTGTTGCATGGTATACAGAGGAATGTTTACTTAAAAATTTAGAGCCTTATAAAATTAACAACCAAACTCAAGACTCAATACTTGGCTTCTGCATCAAGATAAGGCCCCTGCACATCAATCCGGTAAAACTAAAGAATATTTGCACCAAGCTGGAATCAAATTGCTGGGTGTCCTTATTAGTAGATTTAGCACCATGCGACTTTGCATTTTTCCCGTATGCAAAAAAAAACAACTGAAGGGAGGTAAGTCTTTTTTGTTGGGTAATGGAATAGGCGTTTGTCTTCCAACTCACTTGATGAAAAGTGAAAAAAAAAAGATGAAGACAAACATGGTACGAAGATAGATGATACCTATCCAAGAGAACCTTATTCATTCTTCTCTTTAACGTTCCAGTACTATAATTGTCTGAAAAAATAGACGCAGGCAGTCCATTCCAGACTGGCGACTCGAACCTAAAAAGAGCTGTCAAAGTTTTTTGTTCGACTTTTTTGTATTTCGACAATAAAAGGATGGAACCTCTGTCTGCGTGGAGTCTTTTAATGAAGGAATTCCGATGATGAGGGTTCAATTAGTTTCAAGAGAGCTTTCGCAAATTTTCAAGCGTCGAGAAGCTTTTGAAGAGATTTGCGGCTGTGTTCCAGAGGGATATTGGAGCAATGTGTTCAGCACTTGGTTTACTTGTATGAAGATGTTGTGTATCATACATAAATATAAATAATAAAACATAAATATATAAAAGAATACAAAAAAATATAAATTATCTACCGATACGATTAAGTTTATTAAGTCGCTCGTCGCTTATTACTGAACCGCTCCGCAAGCACAGGAATGTGTTGTGACCTACATTGTAAGTAGTCGATCAGAGAGTTGAGACAGACAATTATAGCGATCATATTTAAATTATTTACTTTGGGAATAGTAGTATATTAATGTAATAATTCATTAGAGTGACTTTGAAATATGAAAAAACTGTTATTGTCTATAGTACTGTATTGTAAGTGCCAATAGACATTGAGATCTGAAGTAAACTTGTGTCATTGTAAACATCAACCTTGACGCACATAGGTCAAACACTACTTCGAAAAAAAATATTTCACAAAGTACTACAAAACTTATGTAGCGCCCTAATATATTTAAAGAGATTTTTTTTGTGTGCCTTTTTTAGGTAAATGCGCAGAGAAAGGCATTTGACATTAGGAATACTTGAAGTTTAAACATAGAAGAAGTGCAAAAAGCTAAAATTTTTTAACAATCTTACTAATATTATAAAGGCGGAAGTTTGTGAGGATGTATGGATGTTTGTTACTCTTTCACGCAAAAACGGCTGAACAGATCTGAATGAAATTTGGCACAAATATTCCCATGGGATAGATTTCACCTAAATTGATACGCAAA
This sequence comes from Euplagia quadripunctaria, assembly GCA_963859945.1. Lineage (NCBI taxonomy): Eukaryota > Metazoa > Arthropoda > Insecta > Lepidoptera > Erebidae > Euplagia > Euplagia quadripunctaria. Next base: position 8,102,313 of record OY982568.1, read on the forward strand.
TGAAGTCGCGGGCAACAGCTAGTATGTGATATCAAGTTTAAAATTATGTCAAAACGGTTACATGAAGCTTTAGGGGTCTAGTATATATTATGACCTGTCATGGTACAGAAGTCTTTACAATGACAGTCCAAGTTATACTTGTCAATGAAATAAAACAAGACCTTCAAAACGGTCGAAATTCGACCGCGAGGCGATCTCTAGTTTATAGATTTCTGTTAACTACGATTCACACCGAACGGACAGTGGCAGAGCGCGTCAGACCGGATCTGAACGGACGCGCATTAATGCCGCGGCAGCCGACCACATCTGACGTTCCGACCCACTCAGGCGCGGCTCGGCGTCCATCGCCCAGCCGGAGCGACGCTTTGCTTGAGTTAGTCATTCCATTCCTATCCTACCGAGTCGGGTTGACGTACCCTTGTTTTTATTTTGAAAGTGGTCGAATGGGGTGTGGTTTTACTGGCGGTTGCACTAGAAGAAGAAGACGATAAAATAAAGATCCACAAAGGAAATTGTGGGTTAATAAAGTATGGCCGACCGGCATCCAAGCGCACGCGAGGTTATCCGACCGGAACCGAACGGACGCGGCGACAGTCGAGCACAAGTGGCCACAGCCGGTCGGATGCGACCAGCTGTGCCTTGTCAGCGGCTAGAAGTTCCATGCAAATATGAATTTTGAGTAATTAATATAAACTTCAATTCACCGTTCGGTGTGAATCGTACTTTATTCCGCATAAAAGTCACTCCTGTATGTTTGATACTAAAAGAAAAATCAATAAAATTGTATAATAAAAGGATATTTTCTATAAAACACCTGCAATATTAAGAAAATAATACAAAAATTCTATGAATAGTTTATTAATATTTCTGTACTTATGTCTTTCTTTTTTTCAGATGAAAGCCACTTCAAACCGGTTAGGGATCTGCTTCGTTACTGCTACACACATCCGGTGCGCATACATTTGATAGGCTCTCTGAACGTCAATATGTCTTTATTGCCATCGTGTATCGCTGCCGTCACTTCAAATACCATTATCGCACTGCAATTTAACAACGTTTTGTAGAACCAAAAAATTTTTGTGGTGGTGGTCCCAGTGAATAAACTGGGATTGTATTTTAACGACACTAAGATAAATAAAGTACGAAGTCAACTTTTTTCGAAAATAATTAGTTATCAGTATTATAGGTGTAAGTAAAAATTTAAGGATTAGATAAGTTTTACGATTGTAATAAGTAACAGTGTTGACTTTGATTGTAACAAAATAAATGAATAAAATAATGTATTTCTTTCCCAATTATCTTTAGTGACCCCTAAAAGAGGTAAGATGTGAAGAGGTTTAAAGATTTTTCGCTTCGAGCCTAACGCTTGTCCTACAAATAAATCAAAGTTTTGACCACAAGTAAATTGCTTAGAAATTATAGTCAGTAGTAATAATATTAATAGCACTTTAAATATTTTCAATAAGCCTCGTTTTATGCGGTCTGCTTGAACCTCTTGATGATGAGATTCAAAGCAATGTTGTAAGAAATGTTGACAACGCACAGCTACAGTATTGATCTATTGAGTTTGAGAAGAGACTTCACCTTCATCTGTGCTTTCTCCTAGTAGATATATCAGGATACTAACTGTGGTTGAAAAAATAATCCCAATGGCATTTGTTTTTCAAGACAAATAAAACAGAAAACTGCTGTTACCTAAGTACGGCTACTAAAAGTTCATGATTAGTGGGGATGAGTTAGGATACCATAAATACCATAGGTAACAATCAAGAGACATCTTTGAAATTGAAAGTGTTCATTTGTTCAGTTACTAGTTAAGGAAGAAATAATACCTAATAAAAATAATTTATTATTTCTAACCTAAATATTCCAAAGTATGTACGAGTCAGCTTTTAGTCTTACTGAATTATTTTTCTAACGAAAGGATAACTGATAGTGTGAATACTATTCTTGTACACACACACACGCACACGCACACGCACACGCACAAGCACACGCACACGCACACGCACACGCACACACACACGCACACGCACACACACACGCACACACACATACACACACACACACACACACACACACACACACACAAACGCGCGTGCACGCACTCTGATGCATTTAGACACTTTATTTTATATTTTTATTGTTAATACATACCTTGTTCTCTTTTTTGATAGTATTTCTCTGTAAATATTTTATTCAGATTTTAGCTGTTGTAGATAATTTGTCAAAGTATTAACAAGGTCCGAGTGGAAACATGGTGACCTGTAATACAGGTGATACCCACCTTACCTCAGGCACCAGCGATCCACAGCCGGAATATTTTGGATACACGTTAGCTTAAGTCTTTCCTTTCTTGTTATTGTGTTTCATTTCCTTGTATCATTGTATTTCGGTTATGGTGAGAAAATAAACGATTATTATTATTTGGCGCCTAAGACATAGGCAGGTGGCATGAAGCTTAAACACTACATCTGGTTCATCGTAACGATTGGAGATTGCACGTGCTGGTTTTATTAGTCGTTGAGACAGTCATCTTCGAGGGGACGAACCGACAGCACAGGAAAGTTTCTTCCGACTGTCGCACATGCAAATATAAGGTCTGAATTGATAATTGATTCGAGCCACATTGAAGTTTTGCTTCGCATGGTTCATGGAGCCGGGTCCGCGGTAAAGTCATTAGGTTGAATTTTTTTTAGGAACACCATTATAAAATGTGAAAAATCTTTATCGATACCACATCTACAAAAAAAGTAATTCAAGGTTAAAAACTGCTCGATTAAATGTTTCAATTCTTGAAAACGTATCAAATATTAAGGTTTCTGTATAAAAATTTATCTTCAATATTTCTGTTATATAGAATAGTTCTAATGAAACGATATTTTCATACATATACATAAAATACAGCCTATACCTTCAAGATAATGTACTGGAAGAAGATGCTTCAAATTCCGAAAACCGCATCCCGCAGAATAAATTCATCCTTCGAGAGCTTAATATAAAAACCAGGTTTTCCACCACCTGCTTACGTAAAAGTTTTGGCGTTTTTGGCCACATTGCACGAAAGGAAGGACACAACTACGAGCAAGGACACAGGCAAGAAGTCGTAGCTTAATTAGGTGGTCTGATTAAATCCGCACAACATTGAACTCCTAGCTTAACTTCCTGCCGGGGGAATCACGACCCTCATTAATGAGGAACACGACGCAAGGAGAGAATAAATAACAGTTATATTAAAAAACGACTTTGGACTAAAAAAAATAACAAAACTAGAACCCTGTCCTCTGCTTTGCTCATTACAAATTGTATCGTTCATAGAAACTTCAAGCATAGCTCACTCTATAGCCTGCTGCTGCGGGACTTTTTGTGGACTAGCTTCACCATTTGTGCCCATGTGTCGGCACTGTAGGTCATAACAGTTAGGATGCAAAAATGTAATTTATATGTTTAATTATGTTTTTAGTTGTTGATCGCGATTTTGTAGAGTCCTAACATTTAAGAGTCTCCAAACTTTCGCGGGATATACAACCTCATTACCGATAAACGAGGATGATGCATTCAGAAAGCCGTTAGCAGTATATGGACTCTCCTATCGAGGGTATTTAATTCGTTCTTAGTCCAGTTAAGTATATATCGGCGATACACCAGGGTTTCCATGTTCAGGGTCCATGAGAATGAAAACACGCACTAAAAATGACTTAGTTTATTTTCACACAACTGCTAGTACAGTACTAAACTCTTTTTCATAATTCAAACGTTTTTATGATTACCTTATAATAGATTTTTAAACGGTTATTTCGACTACAACCTCTTATATAACAAATAAATGAAATGACTTCAAAATAATTTTCGAAACATAGCTTAATATTCAAAGTAAATATTTTAATGAGTTTTACACAACTTTCAATGGTTTACTGTGCACACATTACATTTATTTAATACTAGCAGGGTCTAGCGGTTTCACACGCGTAAGTCCCGATCTCGTGGGAATATCGGGATAAAAAGCGTTAATCCAGCTCTCCAGCTATCTACATACCAAGTTTCATCGCAATCGGTTCAGTTGTTTTTGCATTAAAGAGTAACAAATATCCATCTATCCAAACTTTCACATTTATAACATTATTTTGATAAGCAAACATAATTCTTATACAGATCGTCAGCAGATGGCGTTACAATCAGAATTCATATGAAATTCAATGCATAAAATAGTAAAATGATTCTAATGAAGATAAAAGAAAAGATAGTTAGGGATAGACCTTCTTTTGCACATTTACACAATTATTTGAATATATCATTAATTTAAATGAGTATTTGAATGATAAGTTCGACTTTAAACAGTTAAAACAGTGTCTATTAGAACTAAATATTACAGCTTGATAAATAATTGTTTTAAGGTTTACTAATAATCATTTGAATATCAGTATGTATTATGGATCAGATCAGAATGTATTATGAATATTTCTATAATAATATAATCACTTAAAAAAAACAATATTTAAAGATTTGACGTCATGAGAAGACATGAGAACCGGCATGACCCAAAACCGTTGCAAACATGCATCTTGTTATCTACTATTATATGATTATTTTCTTCTTTATTAATATCATTATTACTTAATAATTAAACATATAAATTACATTGTTAAATACATCTGTCTGAAGGCGGAGGACCGGGTGCTATGGCGCACATTGGGAGAGGCCTATGTCCAGCAGTCGCCTGTGATAGGCTGATTGATTGATTGATAAAAAATACATTTCTTTACGTGGGAGAGCCATATGCTTTGGCACGTATGGGCCGGCTCGACTCCGCTCGATACCACGGCCTCACAGAAAACCGGCAGTGAAGCAATGTTGCATTGCTGTTCGCCGCGTGATTGAGGTTACCGGAGGCCCTAACCCTTCCCTCTCCCCTATTCCCGTCCTTTCCTTCTCTCCCCTCTTCCCTCCTCCCCCTCTTCTCCTACACCCACCTTAAAGGGCGGCAACGCACTTGTGACTCTCGAGTTATAGGTGCCCATAGGCAGCGGTCATTTACAATCAGGTGACCCGTCTGCTCGTTTGCCCACTATACCATAAAAAATACATATTTAAAAATGTTAAAAATAGTGCATAATGGATCTTCTTGTTCTATAACCGTATTTATAAATGTATGTATATTTCCTTACAATCCCCTGAAACATATTTATGAATTTAATGGTGGCGCTTGGTGGCTCAATAGGTCGGTGGCAAAGCCAAGAACTGGCTACTAATTACTCTGGGATCATCAAACAACGAAACATCTCCTGCTGTTTCCACAATCACCACAGAAAAGCACATTAATGGGGGAGACCGGTCCGTTATATTGTCCTGTAGTGTGTGCCATCGTGCACTGGGTTTTCGACTCGCGTGATGGTGCGTGGTACTCTCAGACAATTAAACTCGCTTCGCGTTTCTCAACACTTTCTTGAGAAATACTTTCTACTTAAGTGTGACTTCTTTTCCGTAAGTCTCTAACTCACGTGTTGGTTCGTGACGCTCACAGTCAGCAGATATCGGCGCTCTGCGTTCCCCTTTGCTATCCTACGACTGAAAATCTGCCATAACAGAACGAATTTATTATTTTGTAACCGTATACAAATAATTTTTTAATCGCATAGAGATAACATTGGTTTTTAGTGTATGTGCACTTTCAGAAAGTATTAAAATTAAAACTTTATTTAATTTATTTACATTTATTGTTTTATGAAATAAAAGCAAGTGTTTCGACATCTATTGGTTTAAAGTAACAATTCTGAAAAAAACACATCATTGCAATGCCAACTGCATTTAAATTCTTATTTCTATGAATAGAGTGAACTACGTACAATATTTTTGCAGAAAAGGTTTTCACGTTTATTTTATACATTTTACGTGTTAAGTGCAGTTACCCTATAACCTCCTATTATATTTTTAGAGATATAAATATAGTATAATTAGTAGATTGTTGTTTAGTCTAATGATTTAGTTTAAAATTATTTAACGACAAAACCTCATTTATTTAAACCTATAATGCTGAATAGATGGCGTTGTATAATTACGGTCGTGTCTAGATGGCGATGATAAGATTCTCTTACGAATCATGACCTGAAGCTAAGTTGTGTAATAAATTGTCTTGCTCTGGACATACTATTTTATTCCCTCGGAGGATATTTTTGCGACTATATACAAGTGGCCCTTCGGAACCGGTGAGTGAAGATTGAAGAAGAGCGAAGATACCGAATTACGGAAGGAATCTAATTCCATTTTGGAGTTGGTAAACTTAATGGTCCATTAATAAAATCATTCATATATCCCACCTTTTGGTAAACCGTTAACGGTTTATAAACGCTGTCAACAAATTTGCTTAAAACAATAGTAGGTACATGATATTTAAAATCTGAAAAATATGAGAGTTTGAAGTATCAGTACTCTGAAAGCCAAATAAATTGTATCAACTTGCTTGAAGGTACTTTCTGAACTGTGTTTCATGCATTTAATTAAAAATAAAGAAAACAATTTAAATTAAATGCATGAAACAAAAAGAACTAAGAAGTTAAAAATAATAATAAAAACGTGTTACATTTTGACGGCAAGAGAAATAAAGAAGGTGTAAAGCGCTTTTATTACTATTATTAACTGTTTAGTTATTTTATTAACAAGTAATAAAGCTTGTTTTTAAAAAAAGCTTTATTTTTATGTTTAACTTTTTAGTATTTACGATTCGGGATTTACTATGAATCAAACGAGTCTAACCTCGATGAGGTTGCATCGTTTCATTACAGAGTTCCTACGGCCACCTTCCAGCTGCATCATCAGATCAGCTCCATGTCATCATAATATTGCATTGTGCAAACTTTCAGCTCAATCGGAAACCGGGAAGTGTGTCAAATTTAACTTGCAAGATTTGATTACAGACAGACAACGGGACAAGTGAAACTAAATAAAAGTTTGAAAAAGAAATCCTTGCAAGTAAATATATTTTAAATTAAAATAACCTCGCTTTTGTAAGGTACATAAATAATTCTGTATTGATGTTGAACTTTACATAACCCGTCATGATTTATTGAGACAATGTCACATCAAGTTGATAAATGTCAGTGTTTTATTTATGTATTCTATGAAGACCATAAATATTAATTTTAATTAAAGGTCATCAATAACAGTCAATATGTTATTACCATGGCAGCAGAATAGGCTAGTCCACCGTTTCATTTAATAAGTTGAGTAAGTATATACATTTATCAGTAGGTCTTATCCAACAATCTACAATATTTTCTCCATTAAGCTATATAATATTATATTATATTATAACACAGAAGCAAACGTGCCGACTAAGAGTAGGTAGTTATTGGTTTTTATAAAATGTCATAACATCAAAGACTACTCTTTGCTAACCCTACCTTCTTTCTCCCCAACGAGGTCTGGTGACCCTAATCACCCACACGGCCGATAGGCTGAATTTGGGTTACAATCGATTAACAACTGAATTAGCTCGCATATATTAGGCAGTCTCTACGATCAAATCTATCGATTGCCATTGGCATCTATTTTTTTCACAAACTGTGCTACTTAGCGTAATAACTTTGAGTAGCAGCAATACTCACTAGCATTACAAACACAACTGTAACTAGTGACTGACTCAGTAATAGCGAATTACGAATCAGCCACAGGAATTGTATTAGTATATGTAGCTTCTGACGTTCATAAGTTGATATTGTCACCTCGATGAAAATACTGGTTTGGCATTAATATGTAAATATTAAAACAGAATGTTCCTAGTAATATATTTTTTTTATATTATATCTATGGTAACACAATACAAATTAAGTTACAAAAGCAAAGGGAGCCACTATCAACGGCCTCGTTGTTTTTATAGAGATAGGTATATTTCTCGAGATTGTCTGTCGTATAATTTCGAATTTACATTTTATTGATAAAGCGTATAACTAAGATAGAACCACATTCTTTAAATACAAAAGAAATCAAATTGTCCTACGCCTAGTTTTCGTTCAGACTCTTTTGTATTAAGATGTGATGGCTTAAAGCCATAATAAGGTGATAATTAAATTATTGTTATATAGTATAATGTGAGATTACCTTTAAAGTAACAGCTCGAAAGCCAAATAATTCTCTATAATAATATAACTGTTATTATAATTGAAATGCCAAAGGTTTCAATTATAACAACGCAACGAAGTGCATCCTTCTTTTAAATAGATAACCACTTATAATGAGTATACCATTACTAGTAGAATAAATAAAGCACTAGGTATTACTGATGACTGTTAAACTCATACGGTTTTGTGACAAAATCTGTCAAATTCTTCTTGGTATTATCTCGAAATGAGAGGGTATCGGCCATAGCCCATTACGCTCATTTAGTCGTCTACTTCACAAACCTTTAAGAACACTCTGGAGAACAAATAAATAATAATAACACAACTCTCAGACATGTAGAAAAAACTCTACGCAAACATAGCTTGTGGACGTTGGGAGTACGGCGGATTAGTGCTGATTGGCGTGACCAGCATCTGCGGTGCGGGTTGAAAAATAACATAATAACATTACGACGACGCACGTGAGTGAGTGACAGTGAAGTGTATGTATGATACAAAGATATCTGTGAGTACTTTATTAATTCGTAATAAACCATTAATGAAATTGAACTTATCAATCAAAAATAGTTGAAATTTTAAATTATACATTTTAAATTATTTGTGCATGAACTTAGAATAACTTCAACAAAAATTGAGGGACGGGGTACCTATGTCCGATTTTAGTGCCATATGAACTAAGTGAAAAGACTTATAAAATTTTACGTGTTAACTGTTGCGTACTTATAAAAATTTGATACTAAGAATCCTAACAGTAAATCCAAGTGTTTACCTTCACACAATCAAGATGGAAGCTTTAACTAATTTACAATTTAATTTACATTCTACAATGAATAAGGCAAAGTGTAACTTTACGAAATCACCTAAGGAGCGATTAACTAGTTCCTATATTGAAACTAGATTAGAAATTTGGAAGTTTATTTGGTCGGCATTTTGTGAAACTCACATGAAAATTGTACATCTCTTAGACATCTTTAATCTGGCCCTATCGTAAAATCCATTTTTCAAGTTTCCTTTCTATAAGCTATTTTCCTGCCAAATTTCAAGTACTCTAGTAGGTCTAGTAGCTACAAAAAAAAAGGTATAAACCTTCCCGCCTAATTTCAGATCTCTTGTATAAAAAACCAAGAACTTTCATATAAAACTACAAGAGTCCTTAGACCTCTTTAATTCGACCCTGTCGTAAAGTCCATTTTTATATGTCGTGTTTTACCTCTAAACTACCCCCATGCCAAATTTCAGGTCTCTGGTACAAAAAACCAAGGACTTTCGTATAAACTTGCGACGGCCCTTAGACCCCCTAGTCGCAAAATACGTAGATGAATGAGGGAGTGAGTGAGTGCCCTTTCGCTTTAGTGTATATAGATATATTACAACATAAAAGTAGCCAATTTGAATAAAAATACAACGAAAGAAGAAACAATTTAACGTATAAAAATTACTTTTGCCTACGGCTTTGCTCTCATTAATGTTTATTAATCCATTCAGGACGGGAACAGTAGTTTTTTTTTGATAAAAGGTACCCTATATCCTTTTCTGAACCGCTGACTGCGCAATTTCGTGCCGATCAGTGCAGTGGAGTAATTTAGGCATGAAAGCGTAACAAACAAACAAATAAATAAACAAACAAACTCACTTTAACATTTATAATATTAGGATTACAAAATAAACGTAAGAGAAGACGTTTATTTGTAGACTCAAATGACAAACTAAAATAAAGCCTTTCAAAAGGTTGTGATTTAACTAACTTGTGTTTTTAACTCGCAAGGTAGAAAGGTTACGTTACGAGCCATGCTTCAGCACGTATAGGCCGGCTCGACTCCGCTCGATACCACGGCCTCACAGAAAACCGACAGTGAAACAATGCTTGCATTGCTTTTCGCCACGTGAGTGAGGTTACCGGAGGCCCTAACCCTTCCCTCTCCCCTATTCCCGTCCTTCCCCTCTCCCCCCTCTCCTCCCCTCTAATCCCCCTTTCCCGTCTTCCCGCTCTTCCCCCCTCTCCTCCTCTTCCCCTATTACCACCTTAAAGGGCGGCAACGCACTTGTGACTCTTTGAGTTACAGGTGCCCATGGGCGGCGGTAGTCATTTACCATCAGGCGAGTCGTCTGCTCGTTTGTCCCCTATAACATAAAAAAGAGAGATGGTATTAGGTGTCATTTTACACTTTTAACTGTGTTTCAAACAGAATATACCACACCATAACAACTGTATTGATGCAAAGAAGAAAAGCTTAAATGACATAGTCTACCGAATTAGCTCAAAGTAAACCGCTTCAAGCGTCATACCGTCATACATCGGACATACCAAACGTACGCTCGCAGAACGGGTCAAAGAACACATCACAGCAGTAAAAAACTGCCAAATTTACAAGTCAGCGATCGCGGAGCATTTGGTGAAGTAGGGTCCAAACCACTGGATTGAATTATACCAATCACAGGTCCTTATAACCGACCGTCACTATTTCTACAGAATATTGCGTGAAGCAGTTGAAATAAAAAAGTATAAAAATTTCAACCGAGAAAATGGGTACCGCTTATCAACATTTTGGAATCCCGTCATCAGCAAATGCTATCGTCAGTGAGTACACCCTCGACATCATTCACGTGTGGGAGAGCCATGCTTCGGCACGTATGGGCCGGCTCGACTCCGCTCGTTACCACGGCCTCACAGAAAACCGGCCGTGAAGCAATGCTTGCATTGCATTTCGCCGCGTGAGTGAGGTTACCGGAGGCCCTAAACCTTCCCTTTCCCTTATTCCCGTCCTTCTCCTCTCCCCCCTCTTCCCCCCTCCCCTTCTTCTCATACTCCCACCTTAAAGGGCGGCAACGCACTTGTGACTCTCGAGTTGCAGGTGCCCATGGGCGGCGGTAGTCATTTACCATCAGGTGACCCGTCTGCTCGTTTGCCCCATATAAGATAAAAAAAAAAAGAAAAGGTCGTAAGTGTAGTGTGTCGAAGTACCGACAGTGTGAATAAAAATAAAAATATTGAAGACCAAGTTACACATCAAATATTTATCAATTTTGTTTCCCTACCTACTTTTTTCATGTAAACGCTAAAGACGAATTGGCTTTGCCAGTGCTTTTGTTTCTTAATTTCTACAATTTAATAATAATAACTCCATACATCTCACACACGGCTGTCTGATCCTAAACTAGGTAGAGCCTGTACTATGGTAACCAGACTACTGATAAACATGCTTATATATTTCTGAATACATACATATTATAGATAAATTACACCCAGACCCAGAACAAATTATCGTGCTCATCACACAATAATTTGTCCTGGGTGGGAATCGAGTATCATCAATAAATTTTAAACAAGCCTTTTTAGTTTCTAAGTACGTATGTACATATTATTGTCAAATCATAACATATTGTCAAATATTATACAATACATGGGCTGCACTAAAAGTATCGGGAATGGAATATTTCCACTATTCCTATCATATTAAAATCTTTTTAATTGAAAACTCCTTGGTTTTAAAAATCGAATACCATTTATTTATTTAAAAAAAGATTCTCGGTCTTCTCACAAGGTCTTCTCAAACTTGTTTAGTCGTTGAGAAAATGGAATTGGCTCGAGAAAATTCAAGGGCGATGATTTATTATGACTTTCGAAGCGGTTTAACACATAAACAGTGTGTTGACCGGATGCTTTCTGCATTTGGTGATGAAGCCCCATCCAAAACCACAATTTATCGCTGGTTTGCTGAATTTCAACGTGGACGTGTCAAGCTCAGTGATGATCCCCATCAAGGTCGTCCAAAAACTGCAGTCACCCAAGAAAACGTTGATGCTGTGCGTAAGCTGATTGAGGAAGATCGTGTGAGTCAAATACAAATAATCTTGGATGAACAATTAGGTGTAAAAAAGTTGTTTTCCCGATGGATACCGCATTTGCTCTGTGAAGAGCAAAAAGCGGCTCGCGTTACTTGGTGCGTCAGAACTCTCGAAAGATTCCACGCAGGATCCTCAAATGCTGTATACAACATTGTATCAGGTGACGAATCCTGGATATACGCGTACGAACCCGAAACAAAAAACCAGTCACGAGTTTGGGTGTTCGAAAATGAGTTAAAGCCAACTAAAATTGTTTGTTCACGAAGTGTTGCAAAAAAAATGGTGGCCACGTTTGTCTCCAAAACCGGCCATGTTGCGACTATTTCTCTTGAGGGACAAAGAACGGTTAATGCAAAATGGTATGCTAGCATTTGTTTGCCACAGATCGTTTCCGAACTCCGTAAAGAGAACTGCAACCGCCGCATCATCCTCCATCACGACAATGCGAGTTCTCACACCGCGCACAGAACAAAAGAGTTTTTAGAGCAAGAAAACATATAATTATTAGACCATCCGCCGTACAGTCTCGACCTAAGCCCTAATGATTTCTATACTTTCCCTAAAATAAAGAATAAATTGCGTGGTCAGAGATTTTCATCACCTGAAGAAGCTGTGGACGCCTACAAAACGGCCATTTTGGAGACCCCAACTTCCGAATGGAATGGTTGCTTCAATTATTGGTTCCATCGTATGGAAAATATGTCAAATTTCGCGGAGAATACTTTGAAAAGCAATAAATACATTTTTAAATAGTAATGTTGTGTCACTTCCTTGATTCCCGAAATTTTCAGTGTAGCCCTCGTACTAGCTGTTTTTGCAACATTTTTCATTGATTCTCCGCGCCTATAGCCTTCCTTGATAAATGGGCTATCCAACACTCAAACAATTTCTTTAATACGAACCAGTAGTTCCTGAGATTAGCGCGTTCAACCAAACAAACAAACAAACTCTTCAGCTTTATAATATTAGTATAGATTCCACCCCATTTACTAGTATACATCAGGTATATGTTATTCAAAAGTAGCCTTATGACTGTACTTTAATAGATTAAATTAAAACAAAAACTTCGATCGCTTTAAAGGTGTTATGTAGTATAACAACTAAAATACACCGGCACAACGGTATAAGTGACGGGTGTATAAAATCAAATAACAGTCCACAATCGATCAGGAAGCCATGGGTACCTCGCCTTTAAAATATATATTACTCGTTCAAAACTTTACTTGCGTCTTTCGAAACATTTCCAGTTTCAAAAAATGTACTCGAGTATTAATATACATCTGGATGACCGCAGAAATAGCTTTTGTGTTATTAAGCATCGTTTACAATATACTGTTTATAGAAATGAGAGAGTTAAAAGCTCAAGTCATATATTTCCTTTTAATAATAGGATTTTCTGTTGCTATAATAACGTTGCCTGTATACCACTCTAAAAGATTTTATCATGTTATGAAAAATTTTAATACGTTTCATAGTTTTTTTAATGATAGGATTTATTCTGAAAATTTATTGAAAGCACAAAATAATCTCACAATAATAATAACTGTGTTCTGTTTAAGTAAACTTGTACTGTTTGTTTATATACGAATAATTCATTATAAATTCGAAACTAGTGATCTGCTGAATCACTGTAATTTAACAGTGTGCGAATGTCGCTTCGTATTTGAATATTTCACCATATACGCTATATTAAATATGATTTCTGAACAGATAAATACAATTACACGATCTATTGATGATGAGTTATCAATTACAAATGGAATAGAAAGAAATGACGAAGAAAATAAAATTGTCGTACCAACATCAGGGAATCGCCTGAAGAATTTAACTTTATGGATGGATGCTTATAATAACATCAGGTGTAGTTCAAGCATATTTAATAGAATGTTTAGCGCACAGGTAATTATCCTTTAGAGCGATTCACGTATTATATTTTCACAAAAGCTAACTTAATCAATAATTAAAATTTATAAACCAGAAATCATTAACTGAAACAAGAAACCCGAAAGTATTAAAAATATTTACTTTATCAATACATCTATACAAATAGGTAAATAAAATTGTCTGTGTGTAATGTCATAATAACAGCTTTTTATTTACGCATATGCTTTGCATCTTTACACGGCACTTATACCAAAAAATTGTTTTTTTTTATTTTCCTATCTGTTTGTTCTGGCCAATTTCCTGAACGGGTTTACCAATTTCCACGGGACTTTCTATCTATGGCAAAAAGATAATGTTATATAAAGGAGTATTATGTAGTAGTAGAGTAGTATAGTGTTGTATAAAGGAGTATATAAAGGAGTAACTTAAGCTACTTTTATTTTGGAAAAATAATTAAGGATCTGTGCAAAAAAATTCAATATGTACATGCGGATGAAGGCGCCCGCGGACACAGCTAATAAATATTGTGATATTTATTAGCTGTGCCCGCCGCCGCCGCTAAGATAATAGAATATTGAATTGTAAGGGTTTTAAAACCAAATACAGAAGTTAAAATATTTTTTTTGGGTTGTGGACGTTCAATGTTTAGGGGGAGGGGGGGGACTCGTGGCTAAGTGGTAACCGAATAGGTTAGCACATTGCAAGGTTAAGTAATACTGCCGCGAGGATTCCGCACTCCACACTTTGGTGGAGTGCACTGCATGGGTGCAGCAGCGTGCCGACCTCGCAGCGGCTATCGGTGTGAGTAGCCTCTCGCTGGAGACCATGATCATGTGTATGATCCAGAGCGAGAGTGCGTGCGTACGTGGTGCATGCCAAAGAAGCAGAAGAAACAGAACAGGAGAGAACTAGTACTCTTTCGTCCCGCAGTAGACGCACCAGGCGCCGGAGAGCACAAAACGATCTCCGGCCACCATAAGCGATTGCCTGAGGGCGACGGATAGGGCTATCTGTCGCCCTAGTAGAAGCAAGCCTAAGCGGTAGCATGACATGTTCCGCGCGCGCCTCTCTAAATTAGATTCATTGGACAGGTACATCATGGTGGGGTCGCCTTGCTCAACAGGCGGCCAAGTCTGTCAGGGTTCACAGGGATTTCCTTTCCAGGGTACACTTGAGGTTCCGGCAAGAAGACCAATGACGGGACACTGTGTGGTTTTAGTTGGGTCGAGTACGACATACCACCTTACCGTTGGCCCAGTGAGGTGACGACCCGTGGGGGGATCCACAAAAAAAAACTGTTTAGTAATACTAGCCAGCCAGGTCAGTATTAGGATGGGTGACCATTCTTAACACATTGAGACCCCTCGGTGCCGTCAGTCCCTTTTACCATACGAACATCTGTGGCATTCGTTACGGGTAGATGGAGTCCTAAAAAAAGTCCGACGACCTGGTCTAACTACAAAACTTTGATATCGCCTAGTACTTGGATTGTACCAAAAACATAGTCGGACACTACGGCCTGGGGGTTAGGAATGAAAGGGGAGATCACCTACTGCAGTTTGCGGCAGACAATGATCTGAGTATAATTAATACCATTTTTAAACATTATCCCAGACGACTTTATACATGGATGGCAACGAACGGCCTATATAGAAATCAAATAGACTTCATAATGACCAGACAGAAATGGAGGAGGTCAAGATCTAACGCTCATACACTACCCAGAGCTGATTGTCTATCACACCACGAACTGCTGATTTGCAATCTTAAGATAAAACATCGTAACCTTTTAAACAAAAGGAACACGAGACTAGAAGTTTGCGACAAAGAATCCTTTAATAACACTTTACAGCAAAAATAATTTACCTGGTACGTGGGCATAAGTGATCCTTCAGAAGAAGTTTAGCATTACACCAAGACTCTCATTGTTAAATCTATAAATAAAGCTAAATCGTTACAATGCAAAAATTCAAGCAGCTTGTAGAAGAGATTGAAACAAGTCTCTACAATAGATGTGCGTAGAACTAGAAAACCACCTGTAAAATTAGAAACTCAAGACTTGCACATGAAGATTAAAACCATAACACGACAATTTGTGATACCGTAACGGAGATTCATGAAGTTGTAAAGTTTTGGGAGAATTTCGTAAGTCCTTTTTCGCTGATAAGACTGCAGTCGAACTTGTCAGTTCCAGTAGCAAATTGAACTTTTCATCTTGAAAGACGAGATAGAACCTGTAATTAAACATTAACAATGTGGTAAGGCAGTCGGAATTGATCAGATACCCATAGAGGTTATAAAATCTGATGGAGATTCACACTGTATCAGCTGTGCAGAAGTTGGAGAAGGTTTAGAAAGATCTACTAATCACTAAAAACACTAAAGTTCATCCTCTGAACACTTTGGTCTTTCCAATCCTTCTTTACGGAGCAGAAACGTGAAAGCTGCTATTAAAGGATAGCCGTAAGATTCACGCCTTAGAAATGTGGTGCTGGAGAGGCTTACTTAGGGTTCCTTAATTGTTTATCGGACTAACGTGTCCATTCTTATTAAGAAGATAAGTATTATAGGCACAGCAGCGCGGTTTAAATTATTTTAATTCATCAAGTAATAACTAAATTTATTTGGTTCACTCATTTTAAAAGGATTTAATTGAATAATAAAATCTTGTTATAACGCAATTTAACATAATAAATTATGTAGTAATAACGAAAGAATTGCCGGCAATTAAAAATTGATAAATTGTTATTAAACTATTTTTTTTTTAAAGACTACTAGTATTATTCTCTTTATTAACATTTATAAAACATATAAATTACATTTTTAAATACATTATTATATAAAAAAAATATATATTTAAAAATATATAAAAAAATAGTGTCCCACCGGTATTGAGTGCAGGGACCAAGTTACCGGTGGTTAGGGTTCCAGAGACAGAAACCTCCTCACAATACGTGCCGTATTATTATTATTATTGTTTGAGTGCTTAGTGCTACCTCGACCATTTCTGGTCTTTTGTAGCGCACTTTTTACTTTACAGCTCACTGCTCAGACTTATGGCTTCGAGAAACCTCCAGATCCTTTCAGCAGTGACTGTTTGTATTTCCTGCGTTTGCATGATGTGCAACCCTAGGTTAATACTTCGGTACCGCATTAGTGGGCCACCAGAGCATAGAATATGCATTGCAGTTTCCTCTGCCTCTTGACAGAATCCGCATGTTTTGTTCTCGCCCAATTTTAGGGTGAACATATGTTTGTTCAGTTTGCAGTGTCCGGTTAGGACTCTTGTTGTTGTTGTTGTGTCGTGTACTGCACAGGTTTTGTATCTTTTGAGCTCTAAAAGTTCTTTGGATACTTTACTTGGCGCTCCATCTGAATTTTGGCCTTTCTCCGTAAATTCCACACCCTACATCAGGGCCTTTTTTAGACCCATCGGTGTACCACTCGTGACCACCATTTTTGTTGGATTGGAGGCCTTCCAGCCATGTATCCCTCTGTGGTATGTCTACTGTGTACCTTCTCACGAAGTCAATCTCTGTTTGCATGTCATCCGCTGGCATGTTTAGAGCTTTTATTCCGAAAACCGACTGTTTTAGTGAGTTTAGTGTTCGTGATTGCCACTTTGGTTTCGTTTGTGTACATATTCTGTATATGCTTTTGCTAGCTTCTTTTTGCACATAGATGCTGAGCGGGGTCAGGCTTAGTAGTGCATTTAGAGCTTCCCCTGGCATCGACGATAGCGCACCAGTGGCTATTAAACAAGCCGTACGTTGTAGGCTGTCTAATTTGCTTAAGGTAGTCGTTTGGCTTACTTTACCGCACCAGACGGCAGCACCGTACATTACGATTGGCCTTGCTATCGCCGTGTATAGCCATAGGGCAATCTTGGGCTGAAGTCCCCATCTGGCGCCAGCTATGCGACAGCTCATCCATAATGCCATTTTTGCTTTATGGACTATGTTTGTGATGTGTAAGTTCCAGGTTAACTTTTGGTCAAGTGTGGCCCCTAGGTACTTAACTTCACTAAAGAAAGGAAGGATTTTGCCGTTTAGTTTTGGATTTGACAAACTTTCCAGCTTCCTTTTCTTTGTAAATGGAAATATCGTAGTTTTGTCTGCGTTGATTGATAATTCGTTCTCTCTGCACCAGTTGTTGATGGTGTTGAGTGCCCCTTGTAGTAGTGTTGAGATGGTGTGGAGGCATGGTCCTCTGACTATGACCACCAGGTCATCTGCGTAGCCCTGTATGTCATAGTCAAGGTTGGACATTTCTACAAGGAGTTGGTCAACAGCGAGGGTCCAAAGTAGTGGGGATAGAACGCCTCCTTGTGGGCACCCTCGTGTCGTATAGAATTTGTGCGATGTTTCATTTAGTGAAACTGTTGCTATTCTGTTAGAGAGCATGCTTTCCACCCATTTTATGGTGGTGACGTCAACCCCCTTTCCAGTCATTCCTCTGAGGATTGTTGCTGTGGGTGTATTGTCAAAAGCGCCCTCAATGTCTAGGAAAGCACATATAGCAGTTTGCTTATCCTCTAGAGCCTTCTCCACTTTGTCGATCAGATCTAACAAAGCCGTTTCCGTGGATTTGCCCTTTTGGTAAGCATGTTGGTAGGGACTTAGTGGTCTCTCTACTAAGTACGTTGCTCTAATGTGCTGGTCTATAACTCTTTCCATAGTTTTTAGAAGAAAAGAAGTAAGACTTATAGGTCTAAAGAATTTTGGAACTGAGTAGTCCCTTTTTCCTACTTTTGGTATGAAGCGTACCGTGACCTCTGACCACTGATCTGGTATGACTCCTCGGGCGTAGCTTGCCCGGAACAGTTTTACCAGATGCGGAAGGAGGATGTCGATTACATATTGCAGAAGTGCTGGGAAAATGCCATCCTCCCCCGGTGATTTAAAGGGCTTAAATTTACTTATAGCCCATCTTACTTGGTTGGGCCTGAAGATTGCGCTGGCCCAGTTCCAGTCGGAATTTTTTACCCTGTGGATGGGGTCCTTTGGGTTGCAATCTTTGTCATTGGTTGTGTACGATCCTGGGAAGTGGGTGATTCTTAAAAACTTCAGTGTTTCCTCTTCCGTGGTCGTATAGGTGCTATCTGGTTTTTTAAGTAAACAGATAGCTATTTGGTATCTTGGCGAGTACTTTTTGGATTCTTGCTGCTTTGTGCGTTTGTGCAATACCCTGGCAGAAACGTCGCGATGACACTCTTTTGGCTTTTCTGATCTGTTTGTTGTACTCCGTCAGGGCTTTCTTATACCGTTCCCACTCTTCCGGTTTGGTAGCCTTATTGAAAGTACGTCGTGTGGTTTTTCTTAGCTTTTCAAGCTTTTTGTTACACCATGTGGTCTTACTTTGACCTTTCGATTCTCAGCTTCAGCCAATATTTTCGCTGAGGTGTTGAGAGAACCGACTGATTTTACAGACCTCGGGAATTCCTTTATGTTTTCTTCAAGGAGGCCTTTGTAGGTCTCCCAAGATGTCATTTTGGGGTTCCTGAGTCTGTTAGGCTCTGATGTTATTGAGCCTTGTATTCCGAATACAAGGTGTCTATGGTCGGACATGGAGTTTTCGCTATTTACACGCCAATCGGTAATTTGTATTGCAATTTTCTCTGTAGCGAAAGTGATTTCTAGGACCTCTTTTCGAGTATTGGTGACAGAAGTAGGGGTACAGCCTTTATTAATAATATGTAGGTCATTGGCCATTATAAATTCTAAAAGTAACTCACCCCTGTTGTTTATTCCAGTAATTCCCCACATGGTGTGGTGTGCATTGGCGTCGCATCCCACAATCAGCTCTATCTTTTGTTTCCTGGCGCATTCTACAACATTTGACAGTTCTTCTGTGGGATCAGATTTCTCACCTGGTAGATATGCTGAGCAGACAAGTACTCTAGATGTACCTGACCCTTTGAGATTGATGTAAGCTGCTAAGGTGTCGTCGCTGCAGAGCTCTGTAACAGATAAAAAGTTAACGCTTTTTTTTAAAACTATGCAGGCTCTAGGTTTGGACCCTTCTTTGTTTACCACAATACTACCTGCTCTGTTCAGACCGGTGACCATGGCTTTGTTGTTGAGCCAGGGTTCTTGTATAAGTGCGACGTCATGGCCATTGTCGCCAAAGGTCTTCTCGACGACCGCTGAGGCCGCGATGGCGTGGTGTATGTTGGCCTGGAGCGCACTTAGCATGTAGGTGTTAGGGGCTGTTATTGGGTTTGACCCCGTCTGCCCTTCTTCCCACGTTCTGTGTTGTTACCCCGTAGTGGACGGGGTAACTGGCCTCTGCCACCTCTAGGGGGTTGGCCACCCCTGGTGGTCCCCCTGTGTGAGGGAAACCTTTTCCCTTCACCTCTGGACGTGGATGGTGCGGGGTTTAGGAGTGGTCTTGGGGTTGGGGGAGTGGGGGTAGGCTTAGGGGAGGGGTGATTGGGGGTTGTGCTAGGGGGTGCGGTGGGAGCTTTTGGGAGTGAGGGAGGGATTGGAGGTGGAAGGTTGAGGTTCTATCGGTGGGGAGGCGACTGAAGCCGGCTGGGTGGCACTAGGTGCGCCTTTCAGCCGGAAAAGACCTTCCTGCAGCCCACATTGACCTTGAAGTCCTTACTCCGGATAATTTCAGCAGAATGCTCGTCTATGGACAGCGTAAGTAGTACGCCGTCCTTTTTCGGGCCTTCTGCCGAAGATTTTCCAGAGTTCCGGTCTCAGTCCTTCGTTCTGAAACCGGATGGCCTTAAGAACAAGGTCAATGTCTTTGGCCTCTGGATTGGAGATAAAGGACACCGCTATGATTGGTTTGGTCAGTTCTCCTTAGTTCTTCTTAAATCTTGCGTCTAGTAGTCTAACTTATGGAGTTAAAACAACTTTCTAGTTCAGCTTTCAAGAAGTCCCCAATGCGTGATAAATCAGGAGTACTTTGCTCAGTTTCACCTTTATCTATTTTTTTAAGGCAGCAACGTCTGGCATTCGTTAATCGTATATCAGTATATCCGGCCTCGCAGTTAGCCACACAGGTGTCCGTTTCATCTCTAATGATATTGTAACGAAGATACTTACTTAACCTACCCGGCTAGAATTATATTACCTAAGTCTCCGTTACAAAGAAAGATGCGTGTGGAATATAACTACAACTCAACTCAAAACAGTTTCCACACCACCTTTATTACCTACAGCACAGGTACCAAAACAACACAACTTAAATAACTGTTGAGTTAACAATATAAATTTATTGTTTCACTCTCTTATTTACCCTATCAGGTTCATATAAGACCGTGAGTTCGGTTTATTATTGTAGACTCTAAATAAATCTTATTTTTTAAAGGTTTACGAGACTACCTGACTTTTACAATAACTAAACTTTTCAGTGGTTTGACCAAGACTAATCTTCTGGTACTCCTTTAGGTATGTACATTATTTTTGGCCATCACAATATTTCCTTTCATAATAAAATTAATTTAGTGTACGTATACTCAAGCATTTGCCTATACTGAAATTTCAGAACGGAATATTTTAATGTACCTCCTCCGTGCACGGATACCGTGGGAGACCTCTGGGCATAAATACCTCGTGTTATCGAGGGGATCAATGCACGCTGTCTGACTCTACGGGCTGGGCGTCTTGCCGACTCTAAAAAACTCCACGAGCCTCTAGGTGGCCCGGCGAGCAGGTCTCGCAGTTCGCAAGCCCCTCACACATCAACTGCACCTCCTTGCAGGCAAGGCACATGTGGCCACCGCGATCTACAGGGTTAGGACATTTGACCTAAGCAATGATTCATTCAATTACTTCAGATTTTATCATCTGTGCCAACAATTTTCAGATTGCTTCGAGCAAATAGAAAAAATTTAGCCAGCACAGCTTCGCCCCGTACGCCGACTGAGTCTACGTAACCTGTCAGTTTAATGTCAAATCTCCCTCGAATATCGATATCATATATAATGTATCATTTCTACAACGTCACAATATAGTACTTTTATTCATAATTTATCTCGTTGATTTTAGTTGGCTATGATGCAGCTGCTAGTATCATTATACGGGATTGCGCTTCTATATACGATTACCTTATCTATTGCGGTGAGTAGTATACCTGATCACACTTGGACATAAGTATCATTATGCAATAACGTTATTAGATGAAACGTTTTCTCTAAAGTACTACATTGATACATCAATACTATCCATCTTCTCCCTTATGTAAATAAAAATGAAATGGTGTTCGTTTGTAAATACATCACTTGAGAATGACTGGAGAGATATGACTAAATATGGTTTTAAAATAACCTTAATAGTAAGTAAAAAGTTTTTGGACAAAATAAAATAGGTTTGATAACTGGGCAAATTGGACACTGACAAAAAGTGATAGTTTTTTTTCTATGGAATTAAAAGGACCACAAACAAATGTATTAGAAATCAAACAGGACAATGTCTGTCGGGTCAACTAGTACTTCTTATTTTATAAGAAATATTATCTCTACCAAGAAACATTTCGTTATATGAACAGATTTCATAATATTAGTCATTCACATTTAAGTTCATAATTTTAACATTTCTAATAAATATTGTTGTTTTTTATAGATTCGAAAATCAATATTATTTCTACTCTACAATATAATATCAATGATGTACTTTCTTATCACCCTATGTATGATAGCACGAGCTGGACAACATGTTCATAACAATTTAAGCACGTTGAGACGAAAACTTTGTGAGCTTTACGTTCGTTCGATTGATGGTAAGTAATTTTTAACAAAATTTTCTAATCTTCCGTCAATTTAAAGAACTAAATAACAAAATAAAATTCTAAAAATAGTTTGTTGTTATTTCTGTACTATCCAGCTATTTTCTTCTTTTTTTTTCAGATGAAAGCCACTTCAAACCGGTTAGGGATCTGCTTCGTTACTGCTACACACGTCCGGTGCGCATACATTTGATAGGCTCTCTGAACGTCAATATGTCTTTATTGCCATCGTATGTCGCTGTCGTGACTTCCAATACCATTATCGCACTGCAATTTAACAACGTTTTGTAAAACCGTAAACTATTTTTAAAAGATAAACTACTCACACAGGTGGTCCCCTGAATAAACTTTTAATGACACTAAGAGAAATACTTGAAACTTAACTTATTTAACTTAAGAATAGTTAGTTATTAGTATATCCATTTAAGTAAAAATTTAAGTAGGGCTGGTTGTGCTGGCGCTGCTGCTGCATCATATAATAATTATAAGGTTTGTATGTACAGCATTATTTAATACTAATAACTAATATAAATTTTGTTAAGTACGGTTTACGGTTGTAATGATAATTTAGTAGGTAAATTAATTGTGTTGACTTTTAGTGAAACAAAATAAACAAAAAAAGTGTTTCTTTTTTAATTGTCTTTAGTGACTTAGAGATAGATAAGTTGTGAAAAGATAGCAAAAAAATGTATAGTTGATATAAGTACAAAAAACGTTGATACATAAATAATACCTTAAGATATCACGAATAAATCGAAGGTTGCACAAATAAGATTGAATACTGTAATAGTTATAGGCTAGCACTTTAAATATTTTAAATAAGCCTCGTTGTCTATGGTCCACTTGAACCTCTTGACGATGAGACTCAAAGCTGAGTTGAGTAAGAAATGTTAACAACGCTCAGATGCGGTATTGATCTACTAAGTTTGAGGAGAGACTTCACCTTCCTGTGTGCTTTCTCCGAGTATATTAGGATACTGGCTGCACTGCGATTTGAAAAAAAATACATCGCAATCGCAATGACGGTCTTTCTTCAAAACCAAAACATTGAAACTTCTCTAAAGAAAACTGCTGTTAAGTGTTTACTTACCTATGCTATCATAACTAGTTCCTTCTCATCATGAACTCTTAGTAATCGTTTGATTACTAAGAGTTCATGATGAGAAGGAACTAGTTATGATAGCATAGGTAACAATGTAGTAACGACTGCTCCGATGACACGGCGCTCACACACTGGCGTGATCTCCGGCAACCTTAGGAAGCGGCCGTCATCCGACGAACTTTTGGGGAAGTCTTCTACCGAACAGATGCAGGCCCGAGAGACAGCGCGCGGTGCTCCGAGCGAACGTTTCACAGAGGAGTGCGACCGACGATAGGTGACGGTTCCACCGGGTGACGGGACCCGTAGAAGAATGTAGTGGCGATCCTTCCCTGATTCAAATTCAAATTCAAAATCATTTATTCAATTAAGACACTAAGTGACATTTATGAACGTTAAATTGAAGCTACTATTAAAAATGTTGATTCTGATCATAGGCAAGTAGCGGTACACCGAGTTAGTTTTTTAGCATATGTAACAATCGAGTGACATATTTGGTGTTGAAAGTGTTCATTTGACACCAGTTACAGGTTAAAGAACAAACAATTATAAAAATAATGTCTACTTTAATAATATTTTAATTATAAAAGATTACTAATAGTTTGAATACTCTTCTTGGTAACCCTCCAACAATTCAAAACGTTTCAATGAAGGGGCCGTGACTGTTTTGGAACTAACGTGATCAATGAAGCTGATTTTCAAATGACGGAATTTTGTGTACGTTGTAATATTTGACCCCCAAGACGTAGACAGGTGGTATAAGGCTAAGCTATTATAATTATATATAGAGAATAGAGGTTGCGCGTGCTAGTTTTATCAATTGTGGAGACTGTCATCGTCGAATGAACGATGCGACATTACAGGAAAGTTCCTTTCGATTGTTACATATGCAATGGTAAGGTAGTAATAGAAATAAAGTAGATAATTGACTCGAGGCACAGCATACGCTTACGATTGTGCTCCGTATTTATTGCACTTTACTAACAATTAAATTCTGTCACACTAATATTTCATTAAACTGACTTTATTTATTCAACAGCTTACTATTATTAGACGTATGAGACCTTAATGGTTTATATTAAAATTGCAAACTTCGAGCGAAACGAAAGTGATAGTCAGTGGTAACTTTTACTCGAGCAACCTTTATATAATCGATGACGGTATAATAAATATTTCACCAAATAAAATATCTACTAATAGCTCAAAACTTGTTTTGCGTATTGTATTTCGGAATTTTTGTAGTTTCAGAAAATATAGTAGTGTATTATTATGCAGTTGGACCATTATAGAATTAGCTCTTCTCTTACTTAACATTGGTATTGGTATAGGGCTCTGTTTCCTTATTTAGGCTCACAGACGGTCTATTATGCGTTCAGATAGAGCTGCCTATTGAGCCAGTCTAGCTTCTTCCAGAAGCACAGAAGCCTCATAGGGCGTTCACATACTTCTAGGAGCAACCTCGCATCCCCAAGTATACTTGCCCATTGTCTGGCCGCTCCCTGGCACTCTAGGATAACGTGATTGGCTGTTTCCTCCGCGTTGAAAGATCCTCTGCATAAAGGTCTGTCTATCGCATTAATGGTAACTACATGCCGATTTATAAACCCACTAGCAGTTCCCGCGCGGCTTCGCTTGCGTGTACATATTTATATATTTTACGCGGAACCCTAATTCTTTTCCAAAATAAAAGTAACCTAAGTTACTCCTTATAACACCAGCTATCTGGCAGTGAAAGTACCTTGAAAATCGGTCCACCCGTTCCGGAGATTAGCCAGAACAAACAGACAGACAGACGAAAAGACACAAAAAATTTAAAAACTGATTTTTAGGCATATGACTGTATGAGCTTAAAAAAGCTTAGCTTATTTATTTGTATTGATAGTGTGATTTTCGGTGATAACTCCCAGCTTTTGCCGAAAAGTCGCATTGGCAGAAAACCTTGTTCAGTTTCGCGCCAAGGGCCCTATTCTATAGGAGTTTACAGTCAAAGCCAGATGGGTGCCAAATAGTTTAGGAACTCTAAGGTCACATAAAATACGTTTATTTGTGAACATGATCATCTCCGTTTTGTGTTTTTCATACCACTAGAGTTACAAGTACCGTCAGGAACTTTGGGTCACAAAATGACTAATAAAATAAGAATATTAAGTACTTCTTTTTAGCTCGAATTAATAATTAAATTAAAAAGTAATAAAACGTTAGCATCGTGGTATTCTGCAAAACAATTATTTTTTTCATTTATGCACAAAAATATATTGCAGTGCGAACCATTTGAGTGAGGCTTTGATTGCACTTTTTTCATGCTGCATACTTCACGCCTCCCTCTATTTGGCACAAACGTAGGCCAATGTACGCCGCGGTTTCCTAAACGAACGTCTTTCAACGTTGAGAAGCCAGTTTTGCGCCTCTTAGATGGTCCAGGGTTAGACACAGAGTCTCTTGATAAACTTTTCTTCTTGTTATCTTTGATGTTCTTCATAGACAGCAACCCTAGTGCAATGAATCTCTTAAAGTCCTTTACAGGTATCTTTTTCATTATGAGTCCATGAATAATATACACATTTACAAATGTCATATCTAGAATACCCCAAAACAATCTGTGCCACCATTTTGGGGATTTCCTGTCCATGCAGAACAGTGCTCTCAATCTATCTACTGTATCAATGCCCCCCATGTAAGAATTGTAGTCTTTGATGGCCTTTGGATAGGTGATTGTAGATTTAGACCCATTTTTTTCTTTTCACGATACTGTAGCTTCATCTTTGCCATGAAAATTAGAAGCCAAATGTACAATTTTATTTTCCTTCCACTTATAATATGCAATATTCAAATTAGAAAATCTATAATCATATTGGCCTTGCTTCAGTTTAGAGTCAGCTACCAGATTATTGGGAATGCTCTTACGGTTAGACCTTATAGTTCCACAGGCATAAGTTCCTTCTGTTTTCAATTTTCTAATAAAGCAATGGATGTAAAAAAAATTCTAGAGAAATCTAACAATCTAAAATCCGAAACAGGTCCCTACTTGAAAGTGTCACTTGCTGGCGGTAAATAGGCAAAATTTAAATAAATCACTGTGATTGGCTAGTGTAGTGATACTCGGAAGGATCGTCAGTGTCAAATACGTAATGCGCGATCGTGTTGTCGAAATAATGGACACGGGGAATCACTCGGTACAAAAATTATAAATGCGTTAGATATTTCCACAATAACATGAATACCAGCCAGATTTTCTAAAACCCCGAAAGATCTTAATGACGGAAGTATATTTTTGTACAAGTTAAAGGTTTTCTTAAAGGCAAGATATTCAAGGGCTTTAGACCAATTTCCAACTCTTAGTTGATGTTAAACCTCATCATTAAAGCAAAAGTTCCAGTAAACAAACCTTCAGACGCGATCAAAGTACCTATTTGCTTTTAATCTAATCCATTAGAGTTATGTCCATATAATCATTAGTCAAGTTGTGAATAAATTATTCCTGGGCAGTTATTATTGTTTATGTTGACACAATGGTGTAACTGATGGTGTTTCTTTGTATTATACAATTTATTAATGAGTTCGTAAAAAATATAGAAGCAAAATTGATATTAGTTATTGAATCCAGATTAGATATTGAGAGATAGAAGAAAAACCTAATCAAATATATTAAATAAATATCTTCACTCGGCTAAAAGCAATGCAAGCATTGCTTCACTGGCGGTTTTCTGTGAGGCCTAGCTCTCCTACATCAAACTTAAAAAAAAAAAGCAATTGAGTCTGGTCGTTCATTTTTTAATGCTTCTAATACTGAGTACTTGTGTTAAACATTTCTCTGTATACCATGCCACAGTAACAGTCTTCCTTTTATCAAGCAAAACCGTAGCCAATATAAAAAATACAGCAATCATTCTTTTCGTTACTGATCGGGACATTTTCACAGACGTTGTATGAACAGTTGGTGCACTTAACTTAAGGGTTTCCTCGATCTGTCGATATGTCACACGTCGGTCTTGCTCCAATAATTTTCGTACATCGTCAATGTTGGCATCAGTACCTAGTCTTCTTCTATCGACCTGCGGACCCTTGCATCATCTTCCAAGATAAAATTGCCGCGATTGAATTGAATATACCATCGTTCTATGTTCCTTAGAGATAGACAAGTTTCCCTCAGTGCACTAGATACTTATGGGCGCAAATCTTCAAATATTGTTTTTTTTTTAAGTGATTATATCATTTAAGAAATAACCAAAATACATTAGACTTATATTCAAATAATTTATTAGTAAAGAGTAAAACAATTATTTATCAAGTTCTAATATATAGTTCTAATAGACACTGTTTTGACTGTTTAAAGTTGAACATAAGATTCAAATACTCATTTAAAATAATAATATATTCAAATAATTGTGTTAATGTGCAAAATAAAGTCCATTAAAATTAATATTATTATTCTGTATCAAATTTTAATTTTTTATGCATTAAATAAAACGTAATTTCTATTGAATCCTGATTGCAGCGCCATCTGCTGACGATCTTTATAAAAATAAAATTTGTTTATATTAAATAAATGTAATTTCTGTAAAACAAATCATTTAAAGTCGTGTAAAATTGATTAAGATATTTATTTTGAATATTAAGCTATATTTCAAAAAATATTTTTTGTCATTTCATTTATTTGTTATAAAAGAAGTTGTAGTCGCTTATCCGTTTAAAAATCTATTGTAAGGTTATTTATAAAAACGTTTGGATTGTAAAAAAAGAGATTAGTACTGTGCTGGCGGTTATGTAAAAATAAACTAAGTAAGTTTTAGTGCTTGTTTTCGTTCTGATGGACCCTGAACATGAAAACCTTAGCGTATCGCCGACATACTCATCTCCTCTAAACATTTTTGATTAGTTAAACCATATTTAAACTTATACAAAATAATTACAAGCATGTCATATCATAACATGAAATGTCCACCATTTTCATTTCGAAAAATTAAGTTCAAAATAGAACAAACGATTCCGTGCCTTAATTTTTTTTTAAATTACTTAGTGTTTATGGATCTTCGAACTTCAAATCACAATATTCTGACATCAAGTTTGCATATGACAAAACGTATATAATATGTACATATTATTAAAAAAATATAAATTAATCCACCCCACTAACAATTATACTTCCAAAATATATTATTCAGAAGTTGCCTAATGATAATACTCAAATGGATTAAATTAATACACATACTTCGATGGCATTGAAAGTGTTATGCAATGCTACAATACCACAGTACAAAAGTAATAGTTACAGAGACTTTATAAGTCAAATAACAGAGTACAATCGATCAGGAAGCGATGGATACCTCGCCCTTAAAATATGTATTACTCGTTCAAAACTTTACTTGCGTCTTTCGAAACATTTCCAGTTTCAAAAAATGTAGTCGAGTGTTAATATACATCTGGATGACCGCAGAAATTGCTTTTGTGTCATTGGTCATCGTTTACAGTTTATTATTTATAAAATTTAGAGAATTAAAAGCTCAAATCATATATTTCTTTTCAGTTATAGGATTTTCTGTTGCTATAATAACATTGCCTGTATACCACTCTAAACGATTTTATCATCTTATGAACAATTTGAATGCGTTTCATAGTTTTTTTTATGATAGGAGTTATTCCGAAGTTTTATTGAAAGCACAAAATAATCTCATAAGAATTCTAACTATTTTTTGTTTAAGTAAACTTGCACTGTTTTTTTATATACGAATACTTAATTTTAATCGTGGAATTGTTGAACTGCTGAGTCACTGTCATTTAACATTGTGCGAATGTCGCTTCGTATTTGAATATTTCATCATATACGCTATATTAAATGCGATTTCTGAACAGATAAATACAATTACACGGTCTATTGATGATGAGTTATCAATTACAAACAGAATAGAAAGAAATTACGAAGAAAATGAGATTGTCGTACCAACATCAGGGAACCGCCTGAAGAAGGTAACTTTATGGATGGATGCATATAATAACATCAGGTGTAGTTCAAGCATATCTAATAGGATGTTTAGCGCACAGGTAATTATCACTCAGTGTCATTTACGTATAATATTTTTATGAAAGCTAACTCAATCAAAAATCAAATTAAAAAAACTCGAGTCATTAACTGAAACAAAAATCCCGAAAATATTAAAAATACTAAGCAATAATTATGCATAGGGTACACTGAAAGTTCCGCGCTCCTGGTCGCTCATAAATGTTTGAATTTCGAATGTTATATTTTATTAAACATAAGAAACTCAATCATTGATTATGAAAAAATTGGCGGGAAGTCGCGTGTCAATTGTTTTTTATCACAAGTTGAAGTTCGTCATCCGTAGCAAAAATGGAATTAACGGAAAAAACATTATAGGGCGATGATTTTTTATGATTTTAAAAGTTCACTGACTCCGCATGACTGCACTGCTCGTCTTTAAAATACTTTTGGGAGGGAAACACCTCATTTGAGCACCGTAAAGCATTGGTACGCAGAATTGGATCGTGGCGTATTTCTCTCCAAGATGAAATTCGTGAAGGTCGGCCCTCAACTGCGATTACTGAGGAAAATGTGGCTACTGTCAGGCAACTAATTAAAGAAAACCGGCGTATCACCTATGAGGAGATTCGGAGACATTCATCGGTATGAGCCAAGTTCAAAAAATCTTACATTAACATTTAAAAGTTAGAAAACTTTGTTACTGCAAGATCCCTCATGAACTCACCCCAAAACAAAAACGGACTCGTGTTGATTGGTGTAAAAAAATGTTATTAAAGTACGATCACGGACGTTTAAATGCTGTGTATGGCATTGTGACAGGAGATAAAACATGGATATATTGTTACATGCCGGAAAGAAAGCAACAGTCTTCTGTAGGGGTGTTCGAAGGTGACAGCAAACCAATAAAATCGAGGCAGGCAAGAAACGAATCCAAACAAATTATTGCGTTTTTTTTTTCTTCTGGACGGGTCCTGTCTGCAAGATGCCACTTGAAGAACAAAAGACAGTTAATGCTGAGTGGTACACCACCATTTGTTTGCCCAGTGTGTTTGAAAAAGTTAGGGAAAAACGAACAAGAAGTCGCATCTTATTGCACCATGACAAGGCTTCGGCGCACACCTCGAACAAGACAAAGTCATTTATGGCTTCTGAAATGGTAGAGCTAGTGACTTGATTGCATTGCATTGCATGCGATTTCTTTTCTTTTTCCAAAAATTCAAGATTTGTTGAGAGGCATGACACGTGGTACGGGGCTGGAAAAGGCCGTGATAGCTTTCAACCAGCACGTGAAAAACATGCCGTTAGACCAATGGTCTTCATGTTTTCAAAAATGGTTTGACCGAATGAAAAGTTTTTAAAATGTAATGGAGAACACTTCGAAAAGCAGTAAATATATTACTTTACATGTGAATTGCTTTATTAACGAGTTACGCAAAACTTTCAGTGTATCCCACGTGTGTACAGGAATTAACGCGAGCAGTTATAGGTTTTACATACCTTTGAATTGCCTCACGTTTCGACTAGCTTGCACTGGCCGTGGTCATAGGTTGGCTCGTACGACATTGCTTATAAGAGAAAGTTAAATACGACGACAATGCAACACAACGGTCCATCGTATAAAGAATTGTGGAAATTTTAAGTAACAGGTAGCAGTCAAGAGACGGCCAGGCAGACGGTACTCGTTTACGAGCATGACGCATTTGTACAAATTTTAAAACCATTTTTTTTTATTCCTGCACATCAATATACATTAGCGTATAGTCTAGTCAACATGTTCAAAAACGTGTTAAATAGAAATAAAGCTCCTAAAAATATGTGCGATAGCTCATTCGATTCGGAATGACCTCTAGAAAAATGTTTTTTAAGGGTATATTAGCACATAAAAAATTGCGATTGTTATTAACAAAATAAGATTTAAAAAAAGGTATTTAGTTTTTCGTTAATAACTTTTAAAATAATGATACTTAAGGAATTTTGAAAAAAGATCCTGAAAGAGGAGGAAATTTCCAATAAAAAAATCTTAACTCCCGGAACTCTATCTATATTATTTATAAATTTTCTTTAACGGTGGAAATAGGGCTCCGCGAGGGCATTACGGCATAGGCGCGCCGTCTAAAAAGCCGGTATATCACCTAAAATATTTTTTTTTAAATATTAAATAACAATTAAAAATTTGAATAAATTATGGTGTAATCTAGATATTTGAATGTGAAAAAAATTTTTTTTGTTGATTTTTCAAAAAGTTACACTATTGTTAATTAACTTTCTTTTTTCCAAACTCTGTTTTTATAAATTACGGCATAAAAGTTTAAATAATTGGTCTATAAATTTTTCGCTTCGTGGAGCTCTTTTTATTTAGGTACTCAATAAAGTTATGCAAAAAAAATTATTAAAGTTTATTATTTTGTTAATTATAATTTTTTTAAATTAACTAAAAATGAAATTTCTAAAAAATGTTATCAAAAAATTTTTAGATCATGCAAGACATATATGGATCTGACGATTTTGATTCAGATGATACTCTTGAGGAGTCCAGAGACTAACAATCAATTTTGAATTCATTTTAAAGATAAACAAATCTTTTACAAAAATGATTTGAATGTTCTTTACCGTATCTCTACTAGTTTAAAAGTTATAACAATTTTTAACCTGGCAAATTATGTAACGGCTGTAATTTCATTATTATATAATATTTAAGTGTTGTAAATTTTTTTTCTAAACTTTGTTATATATGGTTGTTTTTGTAATTTTTTGAAGTTTTCGAAAAAAAAATTTAACGGATAATATTATTTGTTTATAACAAATTGTTAAGTTAATAAACAATTAAATTATTAACAAAAAAAAATATTTCTCTGTTATTCCATTGAAAAGGGTCAATAATGATTTTTAAGAATAAAATAATTTCTTAACTAATTATTTAAACAATTGAAATATAAAAAAAACGATTATAAACAATAAAAAAAAATATTTAAGAAATTTTTTTTTTTAAATCACGCCACGCCACAATTCTGGCGATAAGGCCCGTCATGGAGGAATGGCTACAGAGGCGTTATGGCAGCCTCTCTTACCGGATGACGCAGGTGCTTACTGGGCACGGCTGCTTCGGGAAGTACCTGTGTCGCCTGCGTGCTATCACTGCGGGGGCTGTCCCTAGGATACTGCACTCCACACCCTAGTGGAGTGTCCAGCGTGGGTCCAACAGCGCGATGACCTCGAGACAGTTATAGGCGTGGGAAGCCTCTCGCTAGAGACCATGGTGCTAGCTATGGTACAGAGCGAGAGCGCGTGGTACTCCGCCGCCTAGTTTTGCGAGGAGGTGATGTACGCCAAAGAGGCGGCGGAAAGGGAACGGGAGAGGACTAGCACTCTCCCGTCCCGCAGAGGACGCACCAGGCGCCGTAGGGCACCTAATGACCTACGGCCTCCATGAGCGCTGGCCTTAAGGCGTCGGGAAGGGTAACCCGGCGCCGAAACAGTAGAAAATAGGCCCGAGACGGTGGCGCGACGGGTTCCGCGAGCGCCTTTCTAGTCTGAAGGGGGACACGGCTCCTATACACAACTGCGAGACTACCTGCTTTGTGGACAGGTGGTCAAGTCTGTCGGGGGTCCAGTGAGTTCCTTCCTAGGTTATACCTGAGCCCCCAGTCATAGACACCCGTGACAGAACACCGTGTGGTTTTAGTCGGTTCGATTCCGACATAACCACCTCGCTGAATGGTGAGGTGGTACCCGAGGGGGTTTCCACATGTAAAAAAAAAAAAGGCCAATTATTTAAACTTTATGCCGTAATTTATAAAAACAGAGATTGTAAAAAAATTAGTGGATTAACAATGGTGTAACTTTTTGAAAAATTATGCCGTAACGATCTCGCGGATCCCTATTTCCAGCGTTAAAAAAAAATTATAAATAATAAAGATAGAGTTCCAGGAGTTAAGATTTTTTTATTGGAAATTTCCTCCTCTTTCAGGATCTTTTTTCAAAATTTCTTAAATATCATTATTTTAAAAGTTATTAATGAAAAACTAAATACCTTTTTTTATCTTATTTTGTTAATAACAATCGCAATTTTTTATGTGCCCTTAAAAAACATTTTTCTAGACGTCATTCCGAATCGAATGAGCTATCGCACATATTTTTAGGGGCTTTATTTCTATTTAACACGTTTTTGAACTTGTTGACTTGACTAGTAGTGACAATGTTCTTTTTCATTGCATTTTTTTAGTTTTATATTCCAATAAAAGTTACCTCTCAAATAGATATGAATAGTTAAGATAAATAGTCTCGAATTAATAGTTTAGTAACATATGTCTTGTTTTTAGTTGGCTATGATGCAGCTGCTGGTAACATTATTCGGGATGACGCTTTTGTATACGATTGTTACAATGATTGCGGTGAGTGGTATGCCTGATCACGCTTGTCTACTGCATTGTTACATGACACAATTTTAATATATTATTGATGATCTATCTTCTCTCCTATATAAATAAAAATGAAATGCCTCTCGTTGGTAAGTACATCACTTGAGAATGTCTGGAGATAAATGACTAAAAATAGATACAAAATAACTGTAATAATACGAACTAGGTTTTTAGACAAAGAAAAATAGGAAAGATGGCCCGGCCACTTGGAAACTTGGGCAAAAAGTGATACCTAGTATTTTTTTTCTTTGGAATTAAAGGGATCACAAACAAATTTATTCGAATTCAAACAGGACGACGTCCGTCGGGTCAACTAGTACACTACACTACATTCATATTTTGTAAGAAATAATTTCTTAACAAATTTCAATTTAAAATTTTATTCTCATTTAAGTTCATATGGTTCATAGTTAGAGCATATTTAAAATAAAGTGAATAAAAGTAAAGTAAATTAAATACTTAACAATATTTTATTTCGACATTATATCATTTAAATTATTTATTTATTTTATTATTATTTATTACATTATAAACTAAACTTGCATAAAAGTGGTTTAAAAATAAATATCTTACTTAATAGTATAAAAGTGAAAGTTTGTGAGGATGAATGGATGAATGAATATTTGTTACTCTTTCACGCAAAAACAGCTGAACGGGTCTAGATAAAATTTGACGCAGAGATGGATTATAGCCTGAAGCAGCACATAGGCTACTTTTAGCCCAGAAAAATTTGCAGTTCTCGTGCAAAAGATTTCACCAGTCACCACCACAAAGTCGCAGGCAATAAAAAAAAAAAAAAAATAATTTCAAGTTTTGGTGAAATCTCCTAACCTGTGTAATAGTACTGTTATAATACCTTAACTGAGTGATAATACATTATTCAGAATATGATTAAAAATCCTATTTATCCTAAATGTGTTGTTTTTTTTTAGAGTCAAACATCAATATTATTACTACTGTACAATATAATATCAATGATGTACTTTCTTATCACCCTATGTATGATAGCACGAGCTGGACAACAAGTTCATAACAATTTAAGCACGTTAAGACGAAAACTTTGTGAGCTATACGTTCGTTCAATTGATAGTAAGTAATTTTTAACACTTATCCTAAGTGAGTGGGTTACTAATATTATAAAGTGAGTTTGTTTGTATGTTTACTTTATGTTGTATGTTTTGTTTCACCGATCATCATGCTGCTTTGCATCACGCTGTTAAGAAAACAACATAGGGGATCTTTCATTCAGAATATTATAAATTAATTATATTATAAATGTTAGTTACACCACAGAATACATAATAGTATAGGTACAGAAGTCCCACTCCGCCAACTCATTTAAATAAATAGCGACTCTTGTTCCGACACAATAAAGTCACAATTCAGGTCGCACAGCACTAATTACCTACAGTTTATTCACCTAGAAGTTGCCTCTCTTTCTATCACGTAACTCTTATCTGTTCTAACAACGTCGCGTCGTTAGGATTGCCTTTATTTTAAAGAATTAATTAATTTTAATATTTAATTAACAGTGAGTTATGTGCCTATTACTCTATTTTTGTGAAAAAATAAACCTAGGATAGGTACTAATAACTCGATAGTCTAGATACGAAGTATAACACGATGCAGCGCATAAGTGAGCATCGAACTCACGTGCGGCCCGGCCGGCTCGCAGCAGCCCCTTGAATTTAGGCACCATTGGTTGACCTGGCCGTGTACTTGAAGCTGCTTTATACCTACACTACGGAGTAGGCCTGGCTTGGTTACGCTTTCAATCCATTACTACCTACTCAACCGATCATAATGAAATTTTGCATACACGTTGTATAGAAAAGGACATAGAGTATGTTTCATCCAGAAAAAAAAGGTCTGTTCCCGAGGGATAGCAAAATAACTGTTACGCGAGTGGAGTCGCGGGAAAAAGCTTGTTGGTAATCAAAGAGACACAACATTTTGTTTGTTAATCAGTTGATATTTTTAGGGTTAAATAAATAATAATAAAAAATATAAAAACAGAAATGATTTAAGACTATATATTCACTGAAGTTCACTTTTCACTCTGAAAATCTACATATTTAACTAACATTTTTATACAAAATCATTGTCAAAGGCAAGGCGCGAGCCTAATTAATGATCAACAAACTAACCTATTTGTATGTGAAGTTGTTTCATAATTATGCTCGCTCCAAGTCGTAGAATGTAAAGTTATTATTTACATACTTATGTTATTCTGCATAGAAGTTACTCCTTAGGTATGTTTGTTAAATTGTTTATTGTATTAGATGAACACACAACACAACATTTTTTTTTCTCAACCAAGTTCCGGAGCATTATTCATCAGTGTTTATGTACATCTCAAAGATTATTTTTAAAGCAAAAGAAAAAATATACCTAATCAAAATTTTTGATGTTAAAAGGCATTAGCCTATGTGTATAAAAACAGTGACAATATGTTTATATTGACGGTGTTGTCATATGCCTTTATAAATAAATAAATACTAAAATTGCATGAATATTGTTTGTTAATATTTCGGTATTAATGATATTTTTTTTTTTTTTTTTTTTCAGATGAAAGCCACTTCAAGCCGGTTAGGGATCTGCTTCGTTACTGCTATACACATCCGGTGCGCATACATTTGATGGGCTCTCTGATCGTCAATATGTCTTTATTGCCATCATGTATCGCAGCCGTCACTACCAATACCATTATCGCACTGCAATTTAACAATGTTTTGTAGAACCATAAACTATTTTTTGACAGATGGGTGGTCCCAGTTATTAAACTGGGATTACATTTTAAGGACACTAAAATCAATAATACTCGAAACTAAACTTTTACTTTCAGTACGAAGTCAACTTTTTGCAAAAATAGTTAATTTTCAGTATTACCATATTATATGTAAGTAAAAATTTTAAGTTTGGGTAAGTTTTACGATTGCAATAAGTAACTGTGTGGACTTTCAGTAAAACAAAATAAACAAATAAAAATGTGTTTCTTTTTCAATTGTCTGTAGTTACTTATAGACAGATAAGTCATGAAGAGGTTTAAAGATTTTTCACTTCGCGCCTGATCTAATCCTATAAATAAATAAAAGTTTTGGCCACCAGTAAATTACTAAAATTATAGTTAACATAGGTATAACATCCGTTGGTATCAAGATTGCACGAGTTAGATTGATTGTCCGCTTGACAATGAGATCCAAAACTAAGTTGGAAGAAATGTTGACAACGCACGGATGCGCTATTGATCTACTTTGAGGACAGACTTCACCTTCCTGTGTGCTTTCTCTGAGTAAATTAGGATACTAACCGTCTTTCTTCTGTACCAAAACCTTG
This sequence comes from Euplagia quadripunctaria, assembly GCA_963859945.1. Classification (NCBI taxonomy): domain Eukaryota; kingdom Metazoa; phylum Arthropoda; class Insecta; order Lepidoptera; family Erebidae; genus Euplagia; species Euplagia quadripunctaria. The sequence continues at coordinate 8,139,744 of OY982568.1, forward strand.
AAACTCCTCTACAGAAAACTGGTCTTCAGTATACGGTTACTAAAAGTTCATAATTTGCATTTATTTATTCAAATAACTTGGAACACGCTGAACAGGTATACGAGATAACTCTCGCTATATCAGCAAAATACTTTGAATTTTTATTCCATTAACTTGGAATAACCACTCACCGAACAGGTTTATAAGAAATCTCTTATAGACGACAGTAAAATGCTTCTTATAGTGCACTGATTCTACAAAATTTAAATTCAAATATAAAGAAGACTATTAATTCTAAAATTTTGCCGACATCGCCAGAGATATCTCATATACTTGTTTGGCCTGTTCCACGTTGTTGGCATAAAATTTTGAAGATCTATGTATAGCTTCAGTGCTCCAAAGTGTTTTATCGCGACAAATAATCAAATTGTTTATATCAAAGGGCATAATGCAGTTCTCAGATTGCGATTACAGCACGTTATAGCCTAATCTGCAGGGTGGAATATTAATTAAAAGTAGGCCTCAAAATATTTTTCTAATTAATTATTTATTATTCTGATTAGTCGCCATCGTTCCGGTCATTCTGCGGAACACTTCATTCGTTTACGGTGAGTTTAGGCTTGTTGCCTTTAGAAGATTTATCTTACAAACAAGCGCAATTGTTAAATAAGCGCTACAATCACATAGATCACGTCTAGTATATTTTGACATTTTTTTGTAGTTATCCAAATCATTAGTTATGAAGGTCAGGACTTCATCAGACTAAACAACTTCATAATTATCTTGTTATCTCATATAAAATCACAAATTAACATAAATAAAACAAATCAAAAGACTCTACATGTAATCTCTGGCTACGCATAGCCCAGTATCCTCCAATTCCTCACACGTCATGTTGTGCCTCTCCTGGATTCTGTGGTTTTCTCTGAAACCCAAGTACTCGTACTTTATATTCATTTGGCTGACCAAATGCTTAACTGACTAAGCTCTGATTTTTTTGTTTGCCATTCTATTTTTGAAGTTATACTTCTTTTGGCGCGTTATGGAAAAATTATGAGAGTAAATTTTTACGATACGCGCGCACACCGTTACGAAAAACCGACACCCTGAAGTTAGTTAGTCAACATTTTAATTTTTCAAAAAATTTACCAACTTTACGATAGTGATAAAAATGGTTTTTATATATTGATTTGAATACGTTTATAGAATTTGAGGTTAGTTGACGGTATGTATTATTTATGATAATTTACTGTGATTAGAAGTGATAAAAATGGTTTTTATATATTACTTTGAGTACGTATGTAGAATTTGAGGTTAGTTGACGGTATGTTTTATTTATTATGATATTTAAATAAACTTTATTTAACTAGACAAAAGTATAACTTCTTACGTGCGTGCGCAGATTTTCGGATATCACTGACTACTCCTTCACCTATAGAGTCTTGCTGTGCGTATCTTGAGTTCTATGCTAGTTTCTATGACAGTTAGCATTGATTTCAAGCACAGTGTTAAGCCTCCTACGCGCTAACTCTACATCTGGTCTAATAATCGTTCGTTAGGTCACCAAGATTTACGATGGCTCTCTGAAAAACGAAAATAGCAAAGCAGCATATTTTGGCCCGAAAGGCGTGGCCAAGAACTCGAATTCGCCCTCATTTGTAAAAAACGCTCTACGCTCTATGGATTCCTCGTGAACTGCAACTCAGTGGAAGCTTTAGAATTTCACACTTAGGGCATCATGGCACTTTGTAAGCTATTATCCGGCAAAACATGTAGCATAAGCTCGAAGGAATTATCGTTATTCGTTACACTGCACGATATTTATAAGGCGCTTTTTATTTGATAAGCGAAAACTCAGCACCGGAATCAAAAATAAGAATAACCAGTTGACCTTTACGCTCCATCATCCCTGATTGCGATTGCACTACGCAGACATTCACGCGTCGCTTAGCATGCGCCGCATTCGTTCTCCCGCCTCCATTGACAGCTTGACTGCCGCCGCAACTCAAGCACCGGTTCGCGATGTGGTGTGGTTTGCCGTACTTCAAGAATACTAGGGGCTTTGCTGCAAACTTCTCGGTTACTTGATTTGACACTGAAGATATTCGTACTTTGTTGTCAACAGATTTGCTTTAACACTCGAGAAATCTTGCTTCGTTTTGCATCAGTCACATTTGATAGTTCACCGAAGTAGTTACTTGATAGTTACTTGTGATTTCAAGTGCGAAGTGCGAGAAAGCACGTGATTCATGTTGTAGATTGTGTTGTTATTTCGGTTGCAACCTCTTATCAAATAGTGATATGTGGTTTGTACCCGATAACGTCTCGCTAAGATGAAACAAATCTTGACGTAAACAGTACCTTGAGCTCGCTCCATGTTATATGCTGGTATAGTATGCTATTTGCGATAGCCACGTAAACGCAGTTCCCTTTAGCGCCTTACTGATAGTCACCACAAGTAGACCGGCCACCACTCAGCGGTTTTTCAGCTAAACAAATCCTTTGTTGCGCACCACGATCTCGCTTCCGTGTCAACTTTATCCGGGCTAAACCCTGGTAAATCTATTTAATTACTTCCTAAGGTGTTTGAAGGGTTTCAATAAGGGATCGCATGTTTGGGTTTTGTATCTCAAACGCAACGCAACTCAACGCTCGCTTTCACTTTTTTTTATGGTAAAGGGGGCAAATGAGCAGACGGGTCACCTGATGGTAAGTGACTACCATCACCGCCCATGGGCACCTGCAACTCAAAAGTCACAAGTCACTTTGAGTCTGTACCGGCACTGATCCCACTTCTGCTGTCGTCTGTACCTTATTTTCACTTTGTCCGTTGGCACCAGTTTGCTGCGTAGCTGTTGGTAGGGAACAAAGTGAACATGAAAATAAAGTCAAATTTACTATTGCCCGTGTGCGTGACAATCGCACCACCTAGCAAGCGCAACTATACGGCGATAATATCAAATATTGACATACGAATGTTTTATTGTTTTCTAACAAATAAAATAAGTAAAATACATAAAAAGACGATAAAGTGGTAGACAAATATTCGTGCGATTGCTTTGACTCAATGCTGAAAAAGTTAAGTCAGTATTCATTAACAAAAAAAAATATTAGAAGCCGTTCTTTAATGAAAACTAAATATTTTTACATAGTTAATTTTGTTAATGAGCACACCAGCAATATCTAGGAGTTGTTGATCATTTTTGCAACATCAGGGGCATACATTGCAACCTCAACGCTGTTCACCACCACCTCGAAACAGCAAAGCCGGCCTTGCTCTTTCTAACCGAGACGCAGATATCGTCACCAGCGGACACATCCTATCTCTCCTACCCTGGGTACGGTCTGGAGCACTCCTTTGTTCCTAGGGCTGGTGTGTGCGTGTACGTTAGAGACGATATCAGTTCTCGCCGCCTCGGCAATCTTGAAGGCAGGGACCTTTCCATCTTGTGGCTCCGTGTAGACAGCGACGACCATCCCCGCGTCCATGCATGCCTCTATAGGTCCCATAGCGATGATGCCGAAACTGACCGACTCTTCGACCACGTTCAAATGGCTACAGACTCTGTGATGCAGCAGATCCCATCCGCAGAGATCGTGATACATGGCGACTTTAACGCCCACCACACTGAATGGCTTGGCTCACGCAAAACCGATCATGCGGGGAGATCTGTTCACGACTTTGCACTGACATATGGCTTGACACAACTGGTAGCAACGCCTACGCGAATCCCAGATGTAGAAAGCAGCGAGCCTTCACTGTAGGACCTTCTGCTGACCTCTCATCCGGACGGCTACCAAGTCTCCGTTGAGGCCCCAATTGGCTCCTCGGACCATTGCCTGATTCAGAGTACGGCGACACTCACGTGCTCGCCGTGGCCGCGAGTTGCAGGCTGCCACCGTGTGTGGCACTATAGGTCAGCAGACTGGGATGGGATGCGAACCTTCCTTGCGTCCTACCCTTGGAGGCAGATCTGCTTCAAGCCGGATGATCCCAACGTCGTTGCCGATTCTGTCGCTGATGTGGTGCTTCAGGGAATGGAGCTTTTCGTTCCATCCTCTCTGATTCCCATTGGTGGCAAATCCCAGCCTTGGTTTGGTCGATCCTGCAAAACGGCGTTCCGCCGAAAGCAGGAATGTTACCAAGCTTGGGCAAATGCAGCGGCAGTACGGGATGTAAAGACTGACTTGAAAGACAACTTTGCCTCCAGGTCCTTCAAAAGAGACATTGCCAGGGCGAAGTCGGAGCACATCAGCAAAATTGGTAAGAGACTGGTGGGTCTCCCTTCTGGAACTCGAGCATTTTGGTCTGTCCAGAGGAATTTCTGTAGACCATCACTTCCACCCCTGCAAATGGGAGATAATTCGTTGGCCCACGACGCTAAGGAGAAAGCTGACCTTTTGGGCAAACTCTTTGCGTCCAACTGGACTTTGGATGACGGGGGAAACGTACCGCCGACCATTCCACGGTGCGACAGCTCTATGCCGAAAGTCCGCTTCTTCCAAAGCTCAGTGCGTACAGCACTTCTTTCCCTCGATATTCATAAGTCGAGTGGGCCCGACGGAATCTCTCCCATCGTGGTGAAGACGTGTGCTCCAGAGTTGGCACCGGTTTTAACGCGCCTTTATCGGCTCTCCTACTCCCACGGCGTCGTCCCGAACTCATGGAAGACAGCTTTAGTGCACCATCGGGTGCACTGCCCTAAAAAAGGTGACCGCTCGGATTCGTCCAACTATAGAACTATAGCCATAACCACCTTGTTCTCCAAGATAATTTAATCCATTGTCAACCGCCAGCTCCTTCGGTACGTAGAAGACCACTAGCTACTCAATGATCGACAATACGGTTTCCGTCAGGGTCGTTCAGCTGGTGATCTTCTCGTATACCTAACTCACCGGTGGGCACAGGCGATCGAGACCAAGGGGGAGGCGTTGTCAGTAAGTTGGACATAGCGAAGGCTTTCGATCGGGTCTGGCACAAAGCGCTTCTCTCGAAGCTTCCTTCCTATGGGCTTCCAATCACCAGTTTTCTCGCAGACAGAAGCATCAAGGTCGTTGTCGACGGTGCATGCTCCGACTTCAAGTCTGTGGATGCTGGTATCCCACAAGGCTGTGTGCTATCACCCACGCTGTTTCTTCTGCATATCAATGATATGCTGCAAATCAGCAGCATTCATTGCTATGCCGATGATAGCACGAGTGGTGCCCTGTGTACCGGCCGCGCTAACATTTCTCGGGAAAACGTCACTGAGAGTCGATCCAAACTTGTGTCTGAAATCGAAGCCTCCTTAGAAGGAGTTTCTGATTGGGGTCGACTTAATCTAGTCCAATTTAACCCGACGAAGACACAGGTTTGCGCGTTCACCGCCAAAAAGATACCGTTTGTCGTGTCACCTCGCTTTGAAAGCACTTCCCTGACTGCCACAGCCAGCATCGGAATCCTTGGTGTCGATATATCGAGCGAAGTCCAGTTTCGCGGTCACTTGGAGGGTAAGGCCAAATTAGGCTCGAAGAAGCTTGGTGTGCTGAATAGATCGAGACAGTATTTCACCCCGGCCCACCGCCTACAACTTTATAAGGCGCAGGTTCGGCCGCATATGGAATACTGTTCTCATATCTATGCAGGAGAACCCCAGTACCAACTTCTCCCTCTTGACTGCATTCAACGGAGAGCGACTCGAATCATCGATTGCCAGGATATTTCAGGCTTGACCCTTTGGCGTTGCGTAGAGATGTAGCTTCACTCTGCATTCTCTATCGCATGCATCATGGGGAGTGCTCCGAGGAATGGTTCAGACTTATACCGGCCGCAACGTTTCGCCATCGTTCAACACGACAAAACTTTCATCCTCATCATCTGGATAATTGGCAATCCACCACTGTGCGGTTCTCCAGAAATTTTTTGCCTCGCATAACCAATCTCTAGAACAAATTGTCGCCTACGGTATTTCCGGACCGATAAGACCTTCAAACCTTCAAGAAAAGAGCGTACTCCTATCTCAAAGGCCGGCAACGCACTTGTGACTTTTGAGTTGCAGGTGTCCTTGGGCGACGGTAGTCACTTACCATCAGGTGACCCGTCTGCTCGTTTGCCCCCTATAATATAAAAAAAATACAATAAATATTTTATTGTTAACCTTTTATAAAGCTCTTGATTGAGTTATCCACTAGGGTAACCCAGTTAAATGATTCTATTACAAATAAAAGTTATTTTCCTTAAATTAGATTCAGAAAACACATCCTTGATCGACCAGAAGAGACTGAGTTTGATTTCTATCATTTCCTTTTTCAATCCTTACTTGATTTGATGTGGTATCTAAGACTATTGCGGTTGTGTAAGTATATCTAGCTAGAACCTGTGAATCACCAACTTTCTTCTTTGGATATATTTTATGGAATATTGTAGAAACATTACTTGCTTGCGCATCTGATTTTTTGCCTCCAATAAAATTTTCACTAGAAATTGTGTTGTTAGGTTTTAGAGACCAAAGCGACCATCAACACTGAAATATTAAAGAAAATAATTTAGTAAAATTCATTTATTAATATTATTAAGTTATATCGCTTACTTTTCACTTTTAACAAATTGTAGGCAATCTTTGTTTGATATAGTATACCGAATCGTTGTAGATTTCTGCCACAGCATGCGCTATGATCGCTTTTTTAATCCCTGACCACGCACATCACATGCATCGCAAATAGAAAATAGTCCCGAGTAATTATGTAACAATTAATAAATAACTCTAACGTAGTGTTTGTATACTCTTTGGAAATAACTGTCTCATGGCGCTTGCATGCCATGTTGACAACAAAGTGCACGTGTTGGCTACCAATTATTGCCGATTCTGACATATACATTATGTAAATATGTAGGCTATGCGCTGTAAGACTTATGTTATGAAATTATTGTACTATATTTTAGCACACAACTAAGGTTTCAAACTAGCTTTACCCAGAAATAATTGTTTATGATTTTTATATGTCTTTAATCTTTAATGATTGAATGTTAAATATAAAGATAATACTCGTATAAAACAAATTCAAAGGCTAAAACTAGAGTTGGTAGAGTTACTTAAATTGGGTAACTTTAATTTCACAAATAGTTTTAGTCTGTTTTTTTGGTATTGAAAGTGTTCATTTGTATAGTTACGGGTTAAGGAAGAAATAATGACAAAAAATATTTCTTCTTTCTAACCTTAATACTCCAAAGCATATCAGTCAGCTTTTAGTCTTAATGCATTTCTTTTTTTTTACAAAAAGATTACTAATAATGTGAATATTGTTCTTGTGAAGACTCCAACAACTCAAACCTTTTCAACGAAGGGAGCGTGGCTGTTATGGGATTTAGAAACAAACGTGCTCATTGAAGCTTACTGTCGAAGAACGGAATTTTGTAAACGTTGAAATATTTGGCCCAGAAGACGTAGGCGGGTGGCATGTGGGTTAGCCACTATATCTTGTTCATTGTAACGAATGGAGGTTGCACTTACTAGTTTTATCGGTCGTGGAGAGTGTCATCTTTGAGGGGACGAGTCCCCTCAAAGATGACACTCTCCGCACAGGAATGTTTCTTCCGACTGTAAAACCGACTCCAAATATGAGGTGGGAGAAACAGCATACGCTTGTGGTTTTGCTCTGTATGCTATCACGGAGCCGGTCGACAGTAATGTCATAGAATTGGATTTTATGATGCCAGTCTTAACACTCTTTATTGCATTTTACAAACAGTTAAATTGTGTCACAGCGAAACATACTAATATTTTATTTAACTTACTTTATTTATTCAACAGCTTATAATAATAAGATATATGACACCTTAATGGATTAGATTAAAATTGCAAATGTCGAACGAATCGAAAGTGTTAGTCAGTGGAAACTTTTACTCGCGTAACCTTTACTTAACCGATAACGGGACGATGAATATTTCACCATTAAAATATCTCCTAATAGTTCAAAACTTTATTTGTGTATTTCGGAATTTTTGGAGTTTCAGAAAATATAGTCGTGGATTAATATGCGTTTGGATCATCATGGAATTAGCTCTGATCTTAATTAACATTGTTTTTAACCTACTGCTGGGAGATTTTCGAGAATTTCGGGATCGATTTTCATATGTCTTTTCTATGACAGGATTCTCTATTGCAATAATCGTACTGCCTGTATATCACTCAAAACATTGTCAGAACCTTATGGTAAATTTTACAGCATTCCATAATTTTTTTAAAGGCGGGACCTTTTCCCAAACTTTATTTAAAGCACAAAATAGGCTCACAATAATGGTAGCTCTGTTTTGTTTAAGTAAAATTATAATTTTTGCTTATTTACAAATAATGAATTATGTCACTGGTCAGAGTATAATAGCCACGATCATGTACCACTACAACTTGTCAGTGTGCCAATGTCGCTTCACTATTGAATACTTCGTCGTGCACGGGATATTATTTGTAATATCTGAACAATTAAATGCAATCACACAATGTATCGATGATGAGTTATCAGTTATAACTAGTACAAAAAATGCGGACGAAAATGAAATGTTTACGACAGCACCTGAGGACCCTCTAAAGAAATTTGATTTATGGATGGCCGCATATAAAAATATTTGCTCTAGCTCCACCTTGTTTAATACAATCTTTAGCACACAGGTAACTAATCAGATTGCTTTGTTACGTTTACTTTCTTATTGTGTATATTTAGGTAATACGGTTAAATAATTGCCTGTCCTATCTAAGTAACAAGTAACTACTCCACGTATGTAGTATTCAAGCTTTTTTAAGTCCGTGATCTATACTCGGCAGACAGATATTTTTAAAATTGTGCTAAACGTACTTCTTCACCAGCTTTTTGACAGCGTTTATTTCACCGTAGTATCACAAATCAAACAATTAAACACGACCTAACATTGTGTTAACATTATATTTATACGATGAGATAGCTCCTGTTTACTGTCACTCGAAAAAGAATGTCAATCTTTGGGTGTGAGAGTACCGCAATTGCGGCCACATTACCGACAGCTACAGAATTTTATAATATTTCGTAATGTGAGGGGACTTTCTTACATAACACTTATCATTAAGTAAAAGTCCGAGTGAAATCAACAGAACCTTCAGGTACCTTCACGTTACTCCTGAAAGTAATGTCTAGCAAAAGTGTAGTTCTAGGTAGTGTAGTTCTAGTGTAACTTAAAGGTTTTAAAACGAATTAAAGCTAAATAAAATTTGAGTCATTAAAATATCACTTTGTGTCATTTGTTTTAGTTGGCGGTGATGTAGCTGATAATAACAATATTCTCCATATTTCTTTTGTATTCAATAGGCACAACTGTTGCGGTACGTATATCTGAAGACTAATAATATTTTATCTCTTCAACCCATAAAATTAGTGATTTAAAAGTTAAATATTAGGGGAAAACAAACAGAATTTTTTTTTTAGTGATTTAAAAGTTAAATATTAGGGGAAAACAAACAGAATTTTTTTTTTCAACAAACACTTTAAGAAAACTTGAACACTTAAAGTAAAAACGACCTTGATTAATATAATATATACCAATTTATACCTTCATTAACTATTCTGCCGCCCGCGTCCCTGGGATTGGCATATACTGAGGCTGTACATAAATTTTGTCGTACCTTGAGAATTATTTTTTTTCGAAATTTTCCCTACTTACAGTAATACAGGACTTTATACGTGTAAACCAGGTGCTGAAAACATGCTCCAGTATCCTCAAAAGCTCTTATAAGCTCCTCATCGCTCGAAAACTTGCATCACTTTAGTTGTTTTTTTACATACGAGAATGGTACAAAAGTGCATGGTTCTAAATCCGGACTATGAGGAGCGTGTCCCAGGAAGCAGCTTGGTGCAAATAGTCCGTAGTTTTGCCTCCTCGATGTACAGGGGTGTTATCTTGATACAAAAGCCAAGTATTGAGCCTTAAGTTTGATCGTGCATTTTATAATGCTTTTAATACTTGAGGTAAACATTCCTCACTATATCAAGTGCCATTAACAGTCTTCCCATTATCAATCACAAGCGTATTAATATTCTCTCCTTACTGAAAAATGCAGCCATCATTCTTTTCTTTACGGATCGGGACATTTTCAAAAACGTGGTGGCGGTGGTTCATCTTCAAACACCCAAACTTTAATCTGGGATTTAGTAGGAACGTCGAAATAATACAGCCAGGTTTCATCACATACAATCGAGTTTACGTAATTAGATCGACCGTTTTCAATTTTTTTTTAAATATCATGAGACCAAGTCACACGCTGTCCAGAGTGAACAAAGTTTTTGTACTTTCAAATGGTCTTGAGGAATCCGACGTCATAACGAGAGAAGCCCGCCATTTTAATTTAGAAAATTCATTTAAAAATCGAACAAACGATTCCTTGACTCCAATTTTTTTTTATATTACTGGAGTTTATTGATATGACTTCAAATCACAATATTATGATTTCTGTTTGAATACGACAAAACTTATGTAGCGCTCACGTATAATTACGTGACGACGTGACGATAATATTTGTATATATATATAGGAAAAATCTGTAGCTCTCACTTTACATATGTACACAAAATGTATTACAATTGAGTGACAGGATTTGAGATGATCCTATCACTCATTTGTAATGAAAAGAAATCAGTAAATCTATAGAAAATGTTAACTATTTATTTCTTCTCCTTCCCTTAGAGTCAAGTATCAATGGTATCACTATCCATGAGTATAATATCAATGCTGTTCTTCATGTTGGCCCTGTATGTTGTATCAAGAGCTGGACAACGGGTACAGAACAGCTCAATTACGCTGAGACGTAAGCTTTGCGAGCTCTACGTGCACTCCGTCGAAAGTGAGTGCGTTTATAGAATTTAAGAGTTTTTGTATTAAATTTCTAATTATTAATTAAACAAATAACAGCATTAATGTTAATTAAAAAAAGTAGTCATGCTCTTAATTAACTGATCATACCTGACTCCGTCAATTTTTATACCATCTTTTTCATTTCTTTCAGATGAAAACCACTTTAAGCTAACCAAGGATCTGCTTCGTTACTGCTCCAATTGTCCGGTGCGGGTCAACTTAATAGGCTATCTCAACATCGACATGTCTTTGCTACCGTCGTGTGTCGCCATCATCACTTCTAACACCATAATCGCACTGCAATTTAATAACGTTTTGTAACACCGTTTCACAGAAACACTCCTCACTTGGCTGTGTAATGTATAAAACGAAAATAATAAAATATATATAAACTAGCAGCGCCCCGCGGTTTCACCCACGTAAGTCTCGACCCTCGACGGTGGTCATTCAGATGATATTATTTTTAAAAAGTAAATTCCAGTCAATCGACTATGTTTTAACTATTTTTTTATTACAATGAATCATATTGTTTTAATTTTATATATTTTTTAAATATAAACAAGTTTATGACCCATCCTGTATATCGTGACTAGTTATTATATCATACAAGTTGGTAATAAACGTTTATTAAAGAAAAACTGATAAAAAATGACAATCAAATATAATATTATAAAAAAAAATCGCTTTGTTTTCTTATCTTCCAAGAAATCTATTCGAGCGATCAGAACAGTAGATATTAAATATTATGACTGTGTGAATTTTTAGGTAGAAGAAGGCTAACTACATATTAGAGTTCAATGGTTAGAACCATAGAGCTGCTATCTAGCAAGTACCCTATGTTTTAAACTTTTTACCATTAACATGTATTGTCATACTAAGCAGGAGGTCATTAACTTTTACCTCATCGGAAATCATCCGTATTTTTTATTTCATACCTGAACTGAATTTAAATGAAAAATGTAAAGCTATGGCAAAATAACCAAAGACTGACCCTGACTGATGCGCCATGACGAACCTGGAATTTATACAGCAATAAGAATATTAACAAACTAAAGGCGATTTCGTTAACGTAATTATCTCTGAACTTTGTTGAAAGTTACAAAGTTTATCTACGAACGAAATCCTTCAAGCCGGATCAAGATCGCCTTTAAAAACAAATTGAAAACAGGAATGGAAAGGTTTACCATTTAACATGCTTGCTGAAGGAACTAGCTTCTTATCAGGTTCATTTTCAAATAAGTGGCACTGCTCGATTAAATGTTTCAATTTTTTTAAATATATCATATATTGAGGTTTCTGCATTGAAATCCGTTGTCAATATTTCTGTTGTATATATAATGGTTCTAAAAGAACGAAATTTTCAAACAAATACACAAAATACAGCCTTTAAAAAAGGGGATTACAGGCTAAAGTGAATTAAGTTAGATAATCAAACAGTTTAATTGACAAAGAAACAATGAAAGCATACAAAATCAACTTTTATAAGTAACTACACAAATAACAAATTGATACCTTGGAGATGTGGTGCGGTAAGATGCTGTCAATTACGTGGATCGCATCCCACACGAATAAATCCACCCTTTGAGAGCTCAATTTAAAAACCAGGCTTTCTACCACCTGCCTACGGAGATACAGATTTTTGGACACATATTACGAAAAAGGGCACGGAAGACCAGGAACACCTTATGGTCACAGGGAAGGTCGATGGCAAAGGACCTAGAAGTCGTAGCCTAATTAGGTGGTCTGACCAAATTCGCACAACTCTGAACTCCAAACTGCACGATGCCAAGGACAGTCACAGATGGAGGGACATTGTTAAGGAGAGCTTAATGATGCTTCGTATGCACGTTTCACCTTTTTTTAGATAAAAAAGAGTTGAAGGTACAAAGACTTTCCTTCGTTGTTACTATGATTTTCATGTTGATTTAAAGGAATCTTGGCACATCAAAATGTCGTTGTTGCCATAGTGTGTCGATATTGTCACTTCAATTGATAACGTGCTGTAATGCCTTTAATATTAAGTGTATATTTTAGTTTAAAGTGCCTATTGATTACTTAATGTTTACGTAACAAAAACTTAAGGTTCATCTCATGTAAAAAAATATATATACACCTATTGCTTTTCTTTTTAAATTACCCATTTCAAGACTTAAAATTGTATAATAATATCTCATCGAACATGTTTGTTGTTACGGCGTTATTGATATACCTATTGAAAATATTGGTATAATGTTGTACTACACCGCTAAGTGAGCCAAGCTTGGCCTACATATTGTATAAATTCGTGTTAGTGTACTTTACTTATATATTTACTACTTAGAGCTATGCTATTTTTTTTTTTGTTGAACGAGGTAATCTATGGAAATACGAATCGGAACAGAAAATTTATTTTTACATTTGATAGTCAAATTCTTGAGAAATACTAGGTTAATACACACTCGCATTTTCATCAGAATGTCAATAAACTCGTATTCCAAAGTAACGTGTCAAATAATGCTCATTAAAAAACAATGAAGAAGTTCTGTTCCAGTTCGATTGAATCAGTTCCGCTAGTTCATCGCTCCTAGCGCAACCCTTTGTTACGCTGTCAGCATATTCCTATGTATTCTCCCTTCACCTGTTCAATTTATTTTATTGAATACTCTTTTCGATACTCTAAGGGTTCCAGATGGTAATCTATCGTGTATATATTATAGAACTAAGTATAGACACTGTTATTTTATGTTCCAGAGCTTCGTTAGTAAAATAAAAAACGAACTAAAGCTGTTTTAGTAAAACTGCATAGGGACTAAATTAATCGAACCAGTGCCATTACTTGGGATTCTTTAGCATATCTCTAGTATTAGGGTATGCTCTCCGAGTCACGGAGGGGGGGCTTACCAATTACACGATTGGCGGACACACAGAACATCCAGACAAAAAACAGTTATCTAATCAATTTCTAAAAAAAATGTTTTTAAACATTCAACATTTATTTATTTATTGATAGGCAACTCCACAGCTTTTTACATTATACATGAATAATTTCGATTACATTAAATTCTTAAGCCGATTAAGCCATAACATAGTTTTATGTTTATGACACACGCTACAAAAAACTACAAAAGGAGGAGGAGTATTATAACATTACAACATACAATAAATAATCATAAAACATTAAATTAAATTACATTAATTCAAGTCAAGTTAAATTAAGCTAAATCAAATTAAATGAAACTAAATAAATTAATATATTTTATTGTATTGTTCATCACCAATATCCTAGAATATCCGCCCTACATGATGGCGAGGTGGGGATACACTACGATTACACACACTGCCATATTTGAATCCTTGTAAACAAAGGATATGATTGAATATCTATATTTTGGCATAATGAATTGTGTAGTAATTTTCAATGACTAGCACAGCTTGGAATTTAAATTATTTTATTACAATAATGCGACTAAACGGGGACAATCTTGATGTTGAATTACTTTAGTACGTCTACACGGCAACTGACGACGACTGACGAGTTGTGTCCGTGAGCGATGATGAATGAGATGAACGTGTATCTGTGTACGTTAACAGGTGTATTATTTTCATATCCTGTTATATTTATTTGCGTTCCAATTAAAACATTTCTGTATGCTTTATACCTAGAACCATTTCCATTTAGATTCGTAGAAAAAAGATCAAAATTTCTCATTAGGATATTACGAAATGAGGTGCTTACCTTATGACAGTAGTGCAAAAGAACTGTAAATAGTAGCCGTCGAGGACGGCGCGACGATAAAATGAAAATGAGGGGGCGGGGGGCTCGTTAGCGAGCTGCAGCCCGCGATTGTCACCACCTCAATATTTACCACCACCCATCAACAAAATATACCCTAACTTCTAGTTAGTAAAGACCAAATTCCTTCACCAATAAACTCTTTTAAAAATGCCGTTGGAACAAAGAACGCATAAAATTCTGCAATACAAAGGATTTTCAGAAATGTTACAGACGTAATGTCTAATTAGATGATTCGTTCCTTGCTTTTGTGAGTGGATGCAAAATTTAAAAGCTCACGATAGAAGTAAAACAAAGATGCTACTCCAATAAATTAACATTGTTCGGTTCACGATAGGAACAGCTTTTAGACGAACATTATATATATATATAAGATTCATATTTGGTTTAAGCAAGTATTATCATAAAGCTCGAGTGATTACCAATACGCTTTCGCCAGACTGCTCATATACTTTTTTTATTGGATAATATAGTGTTAGGTTGTCTAAGGAACGTTTTCAGTTCCTTCATGATACACGTACGAAATTCTCAAGACCATCAGAAAACCTAGAATTAATAATATGAATAATTACATTTTAAAAAACTAAAAAACACACTTTTATAGAAAATTCAATTAAAAAATTTAAAAAAAAAAACTAATTATTACATTGTCATCGGTCTTTGACAGGTGTGCAAAATTTGAATGAAATCTGGCCGTTTAAAGTGGGTCAAAATCGTGCCCAAAGGAGTCTGTTACAAACAAAAAATACATACAAGTGAAGCTAATATAAAGCGTGTAAAAATGACTTTACGTTCCACATCGTTTCTTGATAATTGCAACAAAAGCCGTTATTATTCCTGTGTATGATTACTTAATTATGTACGTATTTGTTTAGTTATATGTATTATTATATGTAGTACATCTTTAGCTACCATTCGTTCCTGTCACTAAATCCATCCAAAGGTTGTCTGGTAGAGATCACTTTTAGCGATAAGACCGCCCATTTTACCTAACTTTAGTAATAAATTTAAAATTCATTGTTCTTTTTATACGGTGTACAATGAAGAACATTCTATTCTAATATTTTTTTACTGAATATCTAAAAGAACATTGTAATATTTTCACCAGTTCCGGGGTAATTGACTTCATTTAAATGTTATGTATAAATGGCCAATATAAAAAAAAACAAAGAATACCAGAATGGGGTTATTATTTCGTAATTAAAATGCACCCTAATCAACAGCAGAAATTTATAAATAGTCTTATCCTTAATCTATCAATTTATCATAATTGTAAGACTAATTAATTTGTATTACATTCTAATCGTTGTTAATAATTAAAAAAAATCCAAGAAACAAAGCATTCCGAACATTTCTGTTGACATTTTTGAAATCAAATACCGGTTCTCATACATTTCTGCAGAAAATTCCGAACGCTCTCTCTACAATGTGATATTATCTTAAATTTACGGTTTAGAGTTTTTATTGCGTACACATACATTATTTATTATCGTTTGAAGAGGATTACCTCTTCAAACTTTGTGATTCAATTAAAATTTCCCAATTTAAAATTTAACTTTTTTGATACTTTACCTACTGTTTAAATATAAAAGTAAGCTCACAACATACAGTTTTGCGGCTAGGTGTACTACCTAAACTATCATCTATACCTAAATAAGATTAGTAATTAGCCAAAATGGGATGTGAGTAGGTATGATTTTGTTAGCACATTCTTAGAAGTTGAATTAGGAATCTGGTATTTCATTGCGTTTCGTTTATGCAATTCAATCTGGTTGTAAAGGGTGCTATCTGTATGCCATCTGACGTGAATGTGCTGAATGAGCGAACACAAACAGTGAGCCGGATATCTTCAGGTGTCGCGTCACTCACACAGCCAGCGTGTATTCGTGTCGTCACAAGAAACATAGAGCTATGAGAATGCCGGGCGGAATTTTACCGGTCCATTTAACTTTTGTAGAAACCCCTTGTATAAAGTTATTCTACCATCAGCGCGACAATTCGATGATCGATTTTTATATAGGTACTTTATGCAGCGCAAGCCTTTGAATATACCAGCACCAGAACTGCACAAAAGTTACCACATAAATACATTGAGAGATCATTAGATAATCTAAGAGAGAATCTGTTCGTGAGAATCCTGTTCGTGAGAGAGCCATGCTTCGAATCGATCTTTCTGCATTATTTTATATTTCCCTGGTTTTTTAATAATTTAGTAATTTACCAGCAAGTAGCTAAATACATGCCTATTATATATGTACAAGTCACAAAAGTAATTCATTTCTGTTTAATATACTAATTTCTGTTGATTTTTAGTAAATAAACATATGTAGTTTATTACGCTTAGCGGTTTTATTTTTGAAATACCTAAAATTATATATTTTTTATTTGGTTAAAAATAAACATCCAGCTATAATACATTACAAGACTTGTTACAAGAGATGTCCAAACTAGCTGACACCTGTAAACGCATAGATAAGATGAAAATTATGCTCAATAGTCGTATTGACCTGGGGCCGATAGTAGTTAATGGCGTCCATTTCAAAGTTGTTTAAGAGTACGTGTACCTTGGGTAACTGGGTAAAAACATCTTTGAGAGGGATGTCAATAAGAGGACATAGATGGGCAGTATTTGGTAAGCTTCGTCAAGTCTTCACATCGCCCATATCACAGTGCCTCAAGACAAAAGTCGTAAATCAGTGTGTCCTTACCTGAAACTCATGCTGAAGTTGGTCCACAAACACACTCAGCGAGTTATGAAGAGAGCCATGCTTGGTGTATAACGAAGTAATTCGACACAGGACTAATGTTGGTACATTGCTCAAAGACTTAGCAACCTGAAGTGGCAGTGGGCTTCCCACATTGCCCGCAGAACCAATGACCGCTGGGGTAGACGAGTTCTGGAGTAGACACCGCGTCAAGGGTAACGTAGTGTAGAACACCCTGCGGCCAGGTGGAGTGACGATCTCCGCAAAACGGCGAAGAAAAACTGGATGAGGAGATCTGACGACCGAGCTCAGTGGCGTACATTAGGAAAGGCCTATGGCAAACAGTAAACGATGATGATGATAAATAATACATTCCTTGTTTTCACATATGAATATATTTTTTAATGTCTTGCGGAAATGACAGTGGGATCCCCTGTAAAGGCGATTTGACCGCAAATTCCCAGCTGTAAATAAAAAACTGCAGGATTGCAATCCTTTGGTGATTCACTCATTAAAAAGCGTATAGAAACAAAATAGTCTGCTTCCAATAGTTTTTTTCAAATTAATTGAGCAATGCTTGAAAATATTCCGTATCCATTAAATTCGTAGCTTTTGTACAGTACATACACGTCTGTGCGATGAAAGAGCTCTCTAGGGGCAAACGTCGGACCTTTTAATGGTAAATGCTCGGTCGTCGAGTTTCAATGAAAAATAAGAAAGGTGCAACTGCAAGTAAGCAACAATGCTGATGTCTCGTGACAATTTATAATATACCTAATGTGTAGGGGAAGAGTAGCTGTTATTTAGTATTTTTGCTTATCACGTGAATAATAAAACCAAATAACTAGTGATTCGTAATTGAGTTACATTTATTATTTTTTTACCTTAGGGAATTTGTAATAAATTTATAATCTCTTAGATATGTTTCGATCCGACTGTGGTGCAATTCGGTCGAAACGTGGAGTAACCAAAAGGTACCATACATTATACATATAGTAATACTATCTGTTCCAAGGAATTTTTACCTGCTTTTATGGTCACTGTTCTGGTTCTAAGGGTCGTAGCGTGATGTTAAAAAGCATATACCTTCCTCTATGAAAACTCTCTATCCAACACAAAAATAATAATTCAGATCTGACTCATAGTTCCGGAGATTAACGCATTTAAACAAACAAACAATCAAACTTAAAAAAACTATTCAGCTTTATTCCCTTTACTAGCAGTTCCCAGGCGGCTTCACTCGCATGTACATATTTATATATTTTGCGCGGAATCCTAAATCTTTTTCTAAAATAAAAGTAGCCTAAGTTATTCCTTATAACACCAGCTATCTGCCAGTGAAAGTCCCGAGGAAATCGGTCCGTTCCGGAGATTAGCCCGAAGAAACAGACAGACAGACAAAAATTTAAAAAACTGATTTTTAGGCATAGGGATCGTGTAATTAACTGCTATGAGCTGAAAAACACTATTATTTTGACATTACAAACCGACACTTCAATTTTATTTATTTGTATTGATGATGATGATTAGTATAGATGTATTAAGTCCTAATTTAGTATATATATTATAGTTAGTTGGTTCGAATCCAACATAACCGCGTCATCGTGCAATCAGTGAAGTGGTTTCCGTGTCACACGTAAAAAAGAGGTATTTTTTTACACAGTAAACTCCAATGGGCCAGTTGAGTGCTACTTGCAGTTAACAAAATAAAACAGCTTACATATGTGGAAAAAGCTAGACAGGTTTATTTTATTCTTTGGGTAAGTTAAGAGTTAAGTAAAGACACCGTGAGAGGAATACAAAATATTGAGAGTAAGTTTCAAATTCAAGTCTCTAGATTTAAGCAACGATGCATACCCACTAAGATTTTCACTATTGATAATTTCAGCAAAAATCAAAAAGTAAATCTTTTAATAATATTACCTAAATTCCGTACAGATTACCTACATTAAAGAAAGTAAGTAGTTTTTCTTGATTGTTAATGCTAAACGTATTACGACTCTGAAATATGAACACTTCCCTTGTATATTTCTATGTAATACCTTGTATATTTCAGGAAAGAAACGGTACCAAACGAATTACATAGGTTACTTACTAATATAAATTTCACATTTAGGTACAAAGGGTTATACATTTGAACATTTGTCTCCTGCGGTATTTCCGGACCGATACGACCTTCAAATCTTCAAGAAAAGAGCGTACTCCCATCTCAAAGGCAGGCAATGCACTTGTGACTCTTGAGTTGCAGGTGGCCATGGGCGATGTTGTCACTTACCATCAGGTGACCCGTCTGCTCGTTTGCCCCCTATAATTAAAAAAAAACGAACAATACGGACTTTGTCTTTAGTCTGACATAGTTTCAATACTAATGTTAATTATTAGTAATAAATTCACGTGTCTACAGTGAAAAGCACATTGAAATAAACTTTTAATCCACCTGTAGGACAGTAAAGAATTGTAAGGTCTCCCACTGCTTTTTGAGTATGTGTGCATGTGAGATTTTTTATAAACTCGAAGGGATTGTTTTAATCGATAAAGCAATATTTATACTTTAAAATACAAAAATGTTAAAAAAAAGAATTAATCCATCAAAATGATGACTTTATACTCTGAAAATATAAGAAAACTAGAGAGTCATCAAAAGAGTAAATAAAAAAAATTGGGAGAAAAAAATATGATCGTATACCATGAAAGACATCGAATTACATTTATATTTCAAGACATATTTAAATCACTGAACTATAGGAAATACAACGCTCACTGATAATTAAGTATTACGCAGTAAATGGCTTTAAATTTTCACACGATTTGCGAAAAAGTGTTCATAGTGTCAACGTGATAAATGGTATTTACGATAGCGTTTCGGTACCCTGTAGCACGAAGTACTCCGATAATTTTGATGCGATACGATTGTCACTTCCAGAAGCAAAAGAAAATAAAATATTTTGGGAAGAAAGATTAAAGGATTCGTAATATTCGTCGGAACATTAGATAGATAATTAAACGTAAAGTTAAGTTTAAACAATTTGGATATTGGATCAAGTTTTTTTTTTTAATTAGCTTTAGTTCTTAAAAGCGAAATGTACATTCCTAGTAAGTTTGAATTTACTATAAGCGCCTCAAAAATACCAACAACTGAGCAATCAACAGTGGTATGCTAATGTAATTGACGTGAAAATACAACATTTCCTGGCAGACGTTATTTTTTTAGATTCCTTTGAACCCGTCAGCTCCAATTAGGTTATCTGACGATGCCCCGTGTGAACGAGTTATGCAAATCAAGTTATCTGTTTCCCAACGTCCAGTTAATTCAGTTCTTTCTCCTGAATTCCCCACGCCCCAATCCCCCAGACCGGGTGCAGCAGCGAAACTGTGCTGCTTTGCATTTTGATGAAATATTTTGTCCAGTCGGAACGCAAATAATGTTGCAAGGCACCGACATTGTTTCTTTTCTTTCAAAAGTGTATAAATATGGAAATTGAAGTAAGTATATTTAAGAAGTTTTTGTAATAAATTTTGCAAAGAAGAGCACGGGGACCCGGGTAGTGGTTAATCCATATAACCGTAATAGCATTATCCTTGTAAACTTACTTGTACTAACTTTATTGTACATCATTAAAATATTGCTAACAATGAGTACACAAAATTGATATGTATAAGTGGCGTCCTTACGGCAATTTGTTTTTGGCAACCTTGGGATGGACAAAATAACCAGATATAAAAAAATGTAATGGGAGTTTCGGTATGGAAAACAAATAAAGGAGAGGCAGCAAAGCACTGAAAGAAATCAAAATGTCAAGCTTAAAAACTAGGTACATCACAGCTATAAACATATACAATACTAGCTGTTGCTCACTGCTGTTGTCTTCGTACATTCTATTCCAGACTATAATCTATCTCTGTTCCAAATTTCATCCAGATCCATTCAGCCGTTTTTGCGTAAGTAAGATAATTAGGTGGGTATTAAAAGGAAACAAGTATGAGCACTCAGTAACTCAGTTCATATATACTACATACATAAACATAGCTACATAATAAATAATACAAATATATAGATATATGTTTTTAAATAAAAAAGATTACATCCAATAAATGCAGCATTGGAAGAAAAGGTGAAATTAAGTAGGCATATTCTTTGATTATTATTTTAATGTGGCCAGAGATTGGGCACGTCCAATAGGTACCTAAAGACATAGCATTACATAACCCTACAAAACCGAAAAATTATCAATGATTTCTACTAGTTTTAATATTATTAACGATAGTTGTACAAATGTAGGTCGTATAAACAAATTTAATATATCTCCTTTTAAAATTAATATTGTAAAATTAGGGGATCTTAAAATTGTATCTAATCACAAGTTAAATTCTGTGGGATAATAATAATAATAACTTCACACATCTCACATACGGCCGTCTGATCCCAAACTAGGCAGAGCCTGTACTATGGTAACCAGACTGCTGATAAACATACTTATATATCTCTAAATACATACATATTATAGATAAATTACACCTAGACACAGAACAAATAATCATGTTCATCACACAATTATTTGTCCTGGGTGGGAATCGAACCCACGACCTCTGGCTCAGCAGTTAGGGTCATTAACCACTAGACCAACAGGCCAGCCACAAGAAAAACCCAATGATTTTACTGAGCATATAAGATTCCCAATCCTTAGTGTATTTTCTGTAGTTTTATAGATAGCTTTAGTTATTCTATATATTTGTAAAAAGGGCAAGTGTTCAAAATCAAAAATACATATAGTAACAAACAAATAACAACAAGAAAATGAAAACTCTCACATCGAATGAGGAACAATTTCAAATCAACCGCGTTTACGGATGGAGTAATTTCGCGGAAACTTTCCCTTACGGTAAGTTTCCTCTTAACCGGAGGGCTATTACAGACTCCTTTTGTATGGAATATCCCTGAACTAAGCATTATTAGGCAGGTATCAGATATCAGTACTCAAAGTGTCGTAAAGGTCTGGCAGTCCCTTCCGAGCCCTGAGATTGAACACTCGCCTTTTCCGTGTTTTGTTATCATTTTTTTTCTCAATTAAAAGTGTTCATCATTCTATTATTTTCTTTTCTAAAAAGTCTAAGTCAAGGCCCCATGTAACAGTACGAATACGAGTAGATAAGATATCGAACATAAAAAAGTCAGAGCGGTCAAATTATAACCCAGTAAAGTATTTAAAAAATTACGATTATCTGTTACTATATTTGTTGTTATTATTGTAAAAGGGATGCTTCATAATTTGGTAGTAGGTATACCTTGAAAACACATAATAATATATACGACTAAGTAAGAAGTGGCACTGTGTTAATAGTTAACAGGTTAAAGCACTACTTTTGTATTTTTTGCAGATTAGAAAAATAAATCGTGCGTGCAACACCGCGAATAGTCTGTCCCTCTTTGAGACTTGAGTGAAGCTGGCGTGGCGTAGTGCGGTGTTACCCATCTCTATTCTGTTGTTATAACAGTGGGGAAAAAAACTGTGTACCTATCTGGTAACACTGAAGTGACGTTTTACAATATGGCAGTCATGGGCTCATGGCTGCATTTTAGTCACACGCCAAAAGATCCATGTCGTCTTACAGATGTGTTTTTATCCGCGGTCCTTGAACAGTAGAGGTACTACTCCTGTCCTCCTTTGCTTCTTCCAGATTCCGACTCGAGCCTTACTTGCCTTCGAGAATAACCTTCTGAGTTAACAAGTTAACTTAAGAGTTAACTCATTAACTCGGAAGGTTATTTTCCAATTGAGCCGTTGTGATATTAACTGAGATGTTGCTGTGTACTATAGACCCTTTACAAATTGTACTGTAAAGTAATAAAGATAGTGAATCGCAACTCGTACAACACAATAAAACATTTAATTATCCCAACAATAATGTCGGAGATTAGTTGAAAAATAACAACTTAGTTTGTAACTGGGCTCAACAGCCCACCATCCGCAGCCACCGCGTCATAAAGCTGAGCTCGTAAAGGCTCGCGGCTGGCACACCCATTACGTCCGCAGATGTTATCACAACATAAAATGCCAAAATTAAAAGCTATAAAATATCGAGCCCAGCATGATTTATATCACGCGCGTCTGTATCACGTCGACAAATTCCTACTTTCGTCATTGGGAGTCGTAAAATGGATTTTTCGATTTTATCTCACAATTTCACAAAGTAATCCCGATGACAAGTGGTTTTATGGATTTCAGGGAAATTAAATTCGTCGCGCTCGTAGTAATGTCATTATTAAAATGGATGGTTTTGCAAAAAAATAATATTATAACGATCGAATACAAATTGGAGTAATTGCAGGTCATTTACCTCGCGTTGTATTTGAAGTTGATAAATTGAGAAAACCGCGGCAACATATTTAACTTTTTAAAAAGTATTTCAATTTACTCGCGCCCATTACCTTCATTACATTACTTTCATTAAGTTATGAATAATATTATTTCCATATTCATTATATTTATCGATGACATCTATACAAATAAATGAAATTGAAGTGTTTGTTTGTAAAATCAAAACAACAGCTTTTAACTTACTGCATATATAATTAGATACACGGTACTTATACGAACTAACATTTTTTTTAATATTTTGTCTGTCTTTCTGTTTGTTTCGGTTAACTTAACGAAACGGGTGGACAGGCTTTAATGGGACTTTTACTTAGTCTACTTATATTTTAAACAAATAATTAGGGTTCCGTTAAAACAAAAGTAAAAATGAACTAAAGAAGCACTGTCCAATAGTGTTCAATACAGCGCGTCTTGCATGCCGTCGCACAGTGGTTTCTGTACTACGGATTTATTAGCCGGGGCTTTTACAAGCAGATTCAGAACTTTTTTAAATATTTTTAGTGTACCTAAAGAAACGCAACCTCTATAGATTTATTATTATTATTATACATAATTATGTATATGTATTCTGTATGATTGTATTGGTTTCTATTAAATTATAATAATTATTGCACTACAAATATTTACTTAAAGGTATAATGTATATGTTTATATATTATGCAAAGATGGCGCAATGGTTAAAGTGGTCGCCAGGCAACCACGCCGAATGTTGTGGGGTTCAAATCCCACACGGGACAAAAAAAATGTGTAATCCACAAATAGTTGTCCCGAGTCTGGGTATTCCTTGTGTCCGTTGTTTAAATGTTTATGAAGAAAATGGGACACAGGAATATTCCTAATGCATGTGTTCAATGCTAATAGTAAATATCTAAAAAAAATTGATTACCACTTAACGTTAAAAGTATTGTAAAGTTAGTTGGGACTATTACGTTGGGAGTACTTGGGATCAACAGATGTTGTTGTTTGTTGTTTACATTTTTCTTGAAAACTTTGAATGATTTTTTCTATGGATAGAGAGAACCAATTGTGATCAATCAAACACTAAATGCTACACCAAATTACACACAATACTTGAGCATAATACGATTATGCGATTATTCTGTACTTTTTACGTGAAGCCACCAAACAGACTAACTCCACGTCTATAGATTTATTATACATATAAATATAAAAGAAAGAAGATTACGTGATAATCTACCAAGTACCTCCTTTCCCACAAAAAAGAATGATAGATAGATAGATAGATAGATTACACTTTATTTGTACACCAAGGTTTTACAAAGAATATATGTAACAGGAGATTTTTATCGATGGTATACAAAGGGCGGCCTTATCGCTCAAAGCAATCTCTTCCAGGCAACCTTAGGATGGACTGGAGTTATTTTATTAAACGGGTGGTAATCGTTGACGTTAAATTAAAGGTTGATAATGCTTATCATCTATTACATACATACAATACTCAATAATTATACCTACTTATACCTACTCAAGTACTGTTATATACATAAATAAAAATACATATATACCTGCATATAGACATACACATATACACAATAAATAATGTATATATATATACTTTAAATTTAATTTTATAGTGACAGATAATGCTCATGTAACATTGTTTTGAACTTAGCTAACGATTGTGCTCGTCTGATAGCAACAGGCAATTCATTCCATAAACGCACAGCATCCACAGTAAATGATTTGTCATAAAAATTGCTGGAATGTCCTGGCATCTCCAGTCTCAAGTTTTCAGTTGACCTCAGGCATTATAAATGTGTGTCATGAAGGAACTTAAAGCGCTCCTTGAGGTAACAGGGAGTCAATGGCTTAAACAATATATTATATAGAAACGTAAGGATATGAGTATTCCGGCGAAAGCGGATTGGAAAACATTTGAGCCTTTGACGGAACTGGGAAACGTGATCATATTTGCGTAGGCCAGATATAAATCTGATGCAAAAATTTTGAAGTCGCTCAAGTTTATCAAGTTGTGCTTCGGTGAGATTAAGATAGCTGACGTCGGCATAATCAATAATCGGAAAAAGGAGCGTTTGCGCAAGTGTGATCTTAGTAGCAGTCGGAAGAAAGTTCCTCAGCCTTCGTAAAGATCCTGCTGCAGCATACACTTTACGGCTAACCTCTTGAACCTGAGGACCCCACGATAAGGTATTATCAATAAAAATGCCCAAGTTCTTGACTTTACTGCTGATTGGAATAATAGTGTTATTAAACTGAACTGGAGGCAAATGTGACCAATTAATTTTAGCAAACATTATGGGACTCCCAATGACGCAAACCTGAGTTTTTACAGGATTAATCTTGAGTCCATAGTCCCTACTCCATGCAGCTATAAGTTTTAAATCTGAGTTAATAACATTTAGCGCGGACGATAACAGATTGACAGGTGATTGAGTGTATATCTGCAGGTCATCGGCATAAAGGTGGTAGGATAAAAGTAAACGATTAGAGATAGAATTAATAAAAATTGCGAAGAGTAATGGAGATAGAACGCCACCCTGAGGGACACCAACAGCAGCATTGCACCATGAAGAAATGGAGTCTTCCACGCAAATGCGATGCTGACGCCCAAACAGGTAATTATGAAACCAATCAATTGCCCTTGGAGCGGAGCAGAGCGCAGAATACCAAGCAGAATGTGAAAATCAACGGTAATAATGATGCATTGCTGAAATCAAGTAACGATAGTACCGTTACATTTCCATTATCCATGCTTTTTCTGATGTCATCTATAACGTGAACTAATGCTGTCACTGTACTGTGTCCTGTACGGAAGCCAGACTGAAAGGGATTTAGGAGATTGTTCTTTAAAAGAAAGCTGTTGAGTTGATTATAGACAAGACATTCAAGAACTTTGGAAAGGAAAGGTATGATAGAAATGGGTCGGTAGTCAGAGAAGGTAGAAAGTTTAGGTTTTTTAGGTAAATGGATAACTTCAGCTGCTTTCCACACTGATGGAAAGACACCGTAGGATATGGAATGATTGAAGATGTTACATAGGATAGGGAGTATGTCATCAAGAATAGGGAGAATCATTTTTTTACTGAGACAGTCGCTTCCTACTGCATTAGATAAGATTGAAAGTATACTCTTCCTAACATCACAAGCGGACAGCTGATTAAAATCAAATGAGGAGTAGTTAGGAGTTGGAAGAGATGAAAGACATTTTAAGGTTTTTGCTTTAGTTGTCTCATCAAGATCAGACGAAGAAGAGAAAATGTTTATTAAGCGAATCGATATTTAGATCTTTAGGGATAGAGTCATAGTTTGACTTTCCAACTCCTAATGATTTCAAAAATGTCCAGGCTTTTACTGGATCACTGTTTTCAATAGACCTATGGATGTGTTGGCGTTGTGCTTCTCTACACACCTTATTGCAGTGATTTCTTATAGTCACATATTTGTCGAGATTACTTTGTGTAGGCCGGCACTTGTATTTCGTCTTGGCCGCTCCTTTTTTTGCTATGATACTACGTATTTCATCAGTAAGCCATGGAGCAGGTAAATGTTTCATCTTAATGGCACGGACAGGAGCATGAACATCATAAAGTTTAATTAGATTTTCGTTCAGTATATTTACTTTTTCATTAATAGACTCCGATGTTAAAAGAGGCAACCAGTCAATGCTTTTTACTTCCATGCATAGCTTATCATGATCTATGCTACTAAAATTACGTTGCATGAGAACTTTCGGTTTTGACTTGGGAGGTCGGAGAGCGTAGGATAAAAATATCAGGTCATGATGGGAGAAGACATCGGCTGCACATTGACCATGTTTGCCTACGTGCTCGGCGGCTGATACAATAATGATGTCCAAAAGTGAGGGGTTGCAGTTTGGAACGTTATGGGTGGCATCCAAAGGCAATATAGACATATTGCTCGACTCAACTACACGCCTGAGTGAAAAGCAACGCGAATCTTTTTTTAAAAGACACGTATTGAAATCTCCCATTATGATTGTGTGCCGATAAGACGGGGTAAGGTTTTCCAAGATGTGTTCGAAGAAAGAAAAGTAATTGAAATTCAATGAAGGAGAATAGTACACACCAAGCTATAATGATTGTAATCGAACTACGTGTTAATGAATTACAACGAAGTACACATGTTGACTTTCATCCAAGAAAACCGTCCTGAATTTCGTGATGAAAAGTATCCCATGTCCGACCTCGTAGTATGAACTCGAATCATACCAAGTTTCATTTGATCGATTATAGAGTGCCCCCATAAAAAATTTAAAATATCTTCAATGTGCAGAATTTTACCAATCACAGTTTTATTAAAAGTAAGTATAGATATATACATATATGCACATACATATAATAAATATATACCTATATTAACTAAGTAAATAATGCAAGTGTCCAGTAATATAAGTCATTGTAACTATTCAAGTGAATATAACTATGATGACAGTTAATAAGCAGAGACCAGTTTTTTTTAAAGTGGTTAGTGATTGAGCACGCCTAACACATTCAGGTAAAGGATTCCACAGGCGAGCTGCATGTACCGTAAAAAATTATGAAATAAATTAGTGGAGTGCAACGGTATTTTCAGGCGCTGATTTTCCGATGACCTCAAAATCCTCCCATATGATTCATTTAGGAACTCGAAACGTTCTTTAAGATAGGTGGGAGTAGTGCGATTAAACAAAATAATGTAAAGTAGAGCAAGAATATGAGCATTTCGGCGAGGTCGAATAGGGATCCACTTGAGCTTAATCCGGAATTCAGAAATATGGTCATATTTGCGTAAGATAACCTAAATAAAATTGCGAAAAGTTCTAAAAGTCTAACCAACAAAAATAAAGAACTACAATAAATTTAATTGAAAACCAGAAGCCTTGAGAAAGCATTTTTTTTTACATACATATTTCGTTATTCAAATGTTTGCCTTTTTGGTCGATGTACTTTTGTTTCCATTTTGTTGTTTCAGCTATAAAACTTCCGTGGACGGACTAAACTTTAAAAACGTTTTCGCAGATTAAAATTTTTGCTGTGTAAAAAAGTTATCCAAATTCAAAAAGAACAAGTGGTTGGATCAAGGTGTCGACAGAGAACCGGACGGCGGAGATGCGCTTTCAAGCGCCTCATGCCGCCCTGAGTGTAGCCGCGGGTGGTCGGGACGGGTTTTTTTCTCCACCCGCCATGGTAGCCCCCCGGTAGGAGGTGGCGTCCGCGTTTGTCTGGACGTCGCCTAATTGAGAGGATTTTACAAGTATCTAGGTGGTGCCCGCGCTTTTACGCGAAGGCGCTAAGAGGATTCCGGATGCTTTAATAAAAACTGTTCCCGGGTCCCTCCTATTTTAGGCGCAGTGGGGCACCCTGTGTCATTTTAGTCGGTTCGATACCGACACACCACTGGACCGAAAACCCCGGTTAGGTGCGTGTGGAAGCCCGAGGGGGTTTCCACACGCACAAAAAAAAAACGTGTCGACAGCGAACATATCCATCATCACTTGTAATTCCCTACAACATACCTCTGCAGTAATTATTAGCCTAGCTCAAAGTAACCTATAATAAACAAATAAGCTGTAGTCCCTCCTTGTACCAGCTTTTTCGACTCAATTTACATTTCAAGTGTCAATCCGATTTAGGATCTCCCCTTCCATTGTGACGTTAATGAATCGTATCGTTTTATCACTTAGGTTCATAGAAGGTTGATGTTTACTCTGACGTTCGTCTCCAGACGGCCAAATGACTCATTGTTGATATAAAAAATCCAAAACAGAAGTGATCAATTCAAAAACATACCATTATGTATATTATAGATAAATTACAATTATGTATGTATTTATACGTAAGAGTTGTACGTGAATGATTGAATTTGATAAACATAAAACTTCCATCGGGAAGATGGTTTCAAATTATCAGCAGCGTGGAATCCAGTGATAAAAAACGTGCCACCAACATGCTTTTATACGCAGTCGGATAAACACCAAAATAAGGAAAAATAGGTTTGCTTACGGTAACAGTACATGAAACAAAAAATATTTAAGATATCGAAAATGTGCGAATGGATGAAGAACCTTCTACCTCACGCTCTCAACGACGTACGGCGTGCACCACTGAGCCCGTCAGCCTGTGACCACGTCCAGTGCAACCTGGTAGAAACGTCAGGCAATTCAGAGGTATGTAATACCTATTTCGTGATCGCGATACTTCCTGTATTATACTATATCATGGAACGCAAAAGTTTAAAAGTTAGTATAACATAAACAAAATATATGTTCAATTTACATTTTTCCACGGTCACAAAAACAGCAATAAGAAATGATTATATCGTATACAAATGAACTAAAGATTATAAAAAGAAATGTAACAGAAACCTTATAAAAATAATTTGTAATTGGAATGCTCATGCCTTAGAAATATCCAATTACATTTTTATAATGTTGTAATTTCTCTATTACTAGCAGCGCCCCGCGGTCTCACCATCGTAAGTCCCGTTCCCGTGGGAATATCGGGATAAAAAGTAGCCTATGCGTTAATCCAGGTCTCCAGCTATCTACGTACCAAGTATCATCGTAATCGGTTTAGTGGTTTTTGTGTGAAAGAGTAACAAACATCCATCCATCCATCCAACTATCCATCCAACTATAAATCCAAACTTTCACATTTATAATATTAGTGTGATATTGGTGGGATTATTTTATCTTTTAATTTTAATTGATCTAATATCTACTTATCTTTGTCTTCCTGTAATTTTCTATATTATTAGAACATAATTCCTCATTAATACAATTTAATATAGGTAATTTTCTTTTTAACTTATTGTAAATAATTATTAATGTTATGAGTAATTGTGAAATGGGTAGTACACAATATACTTTTATTTTCATTTGTTATGTAATGCACTTGTATTGCTATGTATTTTGACCTGTAAGTGACCCTTACCAATAAATTACTATTATGACCATTATCGATATTCAGAATAGTTAGGTTATTTTGTAGGTAAAGCCCGAATGAATCCTTGGATAGACCGTTATTAAAAAATAAATTAAGCGTTGCGAGGACTTCACAAACATACAATTTGCAAACCCAAAGTACAGTGAGACTCAAAACAATGTAGACTAACATTAAAAATGCAAAGATAACTCTGAGTTATGAGTAAATATTTAATTTGAAATTGAATACTCATTCAGCAGAAAGTACACCTCTTCAATAATTGGGATTAGATCTGTTTTTGACACCTCTCTTTGGAGTAAACAATAGGCGAAGGAAGTGGAGCTTGATCTTGAGATCGAAGCTTGTAATTATTTTTGTTTAAACAGTGTAATTAAAATGCAAAGAAAACACAAGTACATTGCCGCCCTTTAAGGTGGGAGTAGGAGAAGAGGGGGAGGGGGGAAGAGTTGGAAGAGGGGAGAGGGGAAGGACGGTAATAATGGGGGGGGAAGGGTTAGGGCCTCTGGTAACCTCATACACGCGGCGAAATGCAATGCAGTCATTGCTTCACTGTCAGTTTTCTGTGAGGCCGTGGTATCAAGCGGAGTCGAGCCGGCCCATACGTGCCGAAGCATGGCTCTCCCGCGATATGCTCATTGCTTTCGTGTATGAGTTTACGAATTTCTCAGTTATCGCATACAGAGAATGCTGTGCTGAAAGTGATAACTGGCGATGGCCACTATACCCCGCTATATGTTATAAAGAAATAAATATAAACTTAAAAGAAAAAAAATTGTATTTTAAATGGCACAGAAGAACAATGAAAAATTGATTGATCAAACAAGGTAGATCAAGGGATTTGAGACAAAAAAAATGTAAACAACAATTTGTATAAAATTTAGAGGCCTTGCATACCTCTAGCACGTATATTAAAATTCATAGTCATACTCTCAGTTGCCGTAAACAACTAAATAAAACTTTACCTTCCTAGCGCTCAAAGAAAGCGTTGAACACTTCATTTCGTTAGCAAACATTGATGGTAATTACTTTTCATGAATCTGAATTTTTTCTCACTCCTTTGAGTAGAATTCCTAAGCATGTTTAACGTTTCGCGTAACAGAGAATATTACCTGTAAATGTAGTAAAGTCAGGTAAAGTTTGTTGTTTATTGACCGTTTTGTATTCGAACCCGACCGTCGCTTAAGTTCTAACATTAATTTTTTTGGAAAAATATGTCTTCTCTGTGTCATTTGATAGGGAATCTAAAAGCGCCTTGGTTGACAAATCAAACACAACGATTTAAACCAATACATTTTTATTTTTATTGAATAAACCTAACTTTTAACTTTTAGTTGTTTATGGAAGCGAGAGTTGATGGCTTCTAAGCCTTGCGCAAGCGTACCTACTGCCTCGAAGAGTGCGGGACAACAGCAGTGATGGGCGTAACTAGTTACTTATGTTATCCAATTAATAATTGAATTGAAATTGAAATGAATGAAATTAATTACAATGTATTTAATTTAAAAAATAATTTTATTACAATGTAACCTAATTACATTGTAATTTTAACTTTGAATATGGAATGTATTTACTTGCTGTATTTATAAATTTAATAATATCTACTAATTTAATTGTAATACTAATGTGTTTCATTTTCCTGTTTGTCAAAAATGAAATTAATAGGGCATTTTTTGTAAAGAGCAGGTATCCCATTACTAATATAAAAGCTTAATTACGTTGTAACGAATTGCTTATGTAATCTGTTATAATGTAATTAGATTAACTTGCAATTGAATTACTTTGTATTTAATTACAGTAAGTACTAATTGTAATTAGTTACTTAAGGAATTGATTCCAAAGTAATTAAATTACTATTTACAATGAACCCTAAATTGTAATCATTAATCTAATTAGTTTTTGCCCTTCACTGGAGAGCAGTAATAGCATCCTAAGGGTCATAGCCGATGAATATGTCTCTGCTATAATGAAGTCTTGTCAAAACGTTGCTACGGTAAAAACCAACAATTAATAGTAAGATCGTAAAATACTAACATAGGTTAAGAAAACTGTATACTTCATGCATACAAATGTCATTTTATTAAATGGTTTAAAGTGCATAATACGCTGAGAACATGATAAAATTAAACGGCATGAATAGTACTTTATGATCGCGTCTACCAACTATTTATTGTTATTGTATCGGATGTTTAAATTATTTAATTAATACCTTATTACAACTATTTTCTATACATATAAAAAATCGTGCAATGTCATGTTCATCGTTTGGTCCAACTTGCGAGACAGGATAATTTTTTTTTATTGCAAATTCTCTAGCCACAACAACGCGTGGCCGTGTAGCTAGTTTACATATATTTTTTCGTTTTGCATTTGAATAAATACTTTATATACCGGGGGGACAAAGGCTTAAAAAATGCATGGTTTCTAGGAAAGCAAGAAAGGAATTTTATCAAGATTTGTTCTTTATAACCTTTGAGTATTCATTGAAAAAATGTGATCATTTCCTAGGACAACAGAAATCTGAACTCATTATATCGTACAGTATGTTTTCATCACTTCAAAATACACAATTCACATTCATGACCACACAAAAAGCCTGCAAACGAATAACAGAGAGAATGAGAGGTGTTGTGGCTTCCTGTTGCATAATACATGATTTTAAAATGACAACAGGCAATGTATTCATAATTTATACCGAGGCGAGGCCACTTCGAGGTAAACTTCAATTAGCTTTTATAAGGTCGCTTTAGAACTCATTTTATACTAACTTTGAATGAAATGATATTGTGTTTTAAGTCACGTCTTTAAAAGAGTCAGTGAAGATAGTTATGCTTACATGTAATTGTAATTTAGTGATTTAATACTTTGGTTAATCTGAAAATAAAACTCCAGACTCTTCTTCTCACAAGGCTCAACCATTTGAACGGAAACGGGCGGCTACAGATGATAACAGATAATACTCTTACCGTATCAGTCTGTATAGGCAAATACTGTATTATCTGTCTTATTTTTTTTTAATTTTATAATTTTACAAAGCAACCTACTATTGCGACGACTCTGTGTGTGTTGATCTATAATTTTTAATTATACTTTTTTTTTAATTGACGATTCCAAATAACTGATTACCAATTTCATAAAATAAAGATATTGAATTTAATTTTGCAATATCAATCATTTAAGCAGTTTGTCTCAACCCGTAATCCCACAATATTAGGGTGACTAAAATTATAGTTGTTTATAGGATGATTCAATAGAAGACATCTTCGCTGTATTTTAAAGTTTATAAAATGGCTTCATAATAACTAAGAACTCAATGGAAACGTCTGTAATATTTAACCTCAAAACAGGCTGTTCAAAATAAAATTAGTTTGTTTGACACTGCGTAACTAAGTGCATATGCAACAGACACCTGCATATGCAGAGAAAATTGAACTTAAAGAGAACGCTAACAAATGGGAAAACTGTGTTAGATTCTTTATGATTAATGACGCTTCGTTTCACTTTCCCGTACTTTAAATGAAAAAGTGCATGATGTTTCATTGCTGATAAACTGTATTCTATGTATTTTTTAGAAAGTCAAAGTTATTTTCTTTTTAACCGGGTTCAAAAAAGGAGTAGGTTCTCATTTCGACTGACTTTTTTGTGTGTATATTATGCAATATCTCCGCCAAGTTAAAACCGATTTCAATAACTCTTTTTTTAATTGAATCGGTTATACTTAAGGTTCGTCCCAATAAATTTAAAGACAATATTTTAAATCAAAGGGTAGAAAAATAAGTGATCTAAAAGACAGCTTCCCTACTTGAAGTCGATAATATTTTTTTTTTTATTGATGACGTTATATTTACTTTTATTACTTCTAGCTCATTTGTTGATATACAGTCTATAGACGTAGTCCGAAACCTGATTTTAATATTTGAACTATAAGCGGAGTTATTGGATATTAAGAGTCAATGTAGAACACTGAGCTTATTATTTTATTCCACAAGAAAAACATAAACAGTTATTAAATTATTCTTCTGATAAATGCATTAGACAAATATTATTAGCGTAGTGAGCGATGAATTGGGACTCATTTTATCATGACAAAATAATAACTCATATACGACAATATACAGTTTTTTAAGTTGTATTCAAAACACATTATAATGTAAAAATGGTTTCCACTTATGATTGTAGCAGTAAAAAAAATTTAAACGACTATAGAGGACAAGGTGGACTATAAAATAAAGAGAGTCTGGGTGTTCTTTGTGTCCATTGTTTGTATGTTTGTAAAGTACCCCGCGAGACAGGAGTCATTCCTAATGCGCGAGTTGTCTTTTAAGAAGTGAAAGTGAAGTGAAAGAAGTACTACTTACGAAACTGTTGGACATAAGTATAATATGTATGACTAGCAGCGCCCCGCGGTTTCACCCGCGTAAGTTCCGATCCCGTGGGAATATCGGGATAAAAAGTAGCCTATATGTTAATCCAGGTCTCAGGTCGGTCGGTCTCAGGCTATCTACATACCAAGTTTCATCGCAATCGGTTCAGTAGTTTTGGCGTGAAAGAGTAACAAACATCGCTACATACATACATCCATACATCCGCACAAACTTTCACGTTTATAACATTAGTAGGATACTTCCACTGTACCAAATAATGTGTTACATATATATCAAACTAGAATATTATACATGTAAAATATAAGGTATGCTGTTCTCGTATGTTCTTAATTATCATCCCGAAGTAATCGGTACATTAGTGCTAATACACTATAAATTATGCTGCTCGTCGGTAGGGTTAAGTACATAGCTCATACATGAGTATTTAGTGTGACTATACCGCAAAGATACGCCCGAAATAGCTTATATATACCCCACAAGCATTCATTTATTACGGGAAATGTGCACCATTATTACACATGGTTCAAGTAGTTTCTACAATTTGTTGTAACCATGTACAAAGTATCAATGATTTAAGCAGGGGATTAAGATCACTATTTCTTTTTAATTGTATTTTATATTTTAAGTACGTTTTGAAAATTGGTCTGCCTATATTTTACAAAAGCGGTCGAATATAGTTTTTTTATCTTTTTTTCTGGAATATAATTGGAATTGTAGGCAGTTCTTTGGGGAAACGCTTACTCAGAAAACTCAAAACACTATCGCAAAAAAATATGTGTTTTGTTTTCGTATCAAAAAAGTCCTTATCCTAAAAAGTGTAGTTTGAAAATATCAACTTTTGTAACTTAAGTTATTAAATTCGCAAATAGCTCATGAATTATATTAAAGCTTGTGAATATTATGAATATCAGTAATATTCAAAAGTTTTACTGTCAATTATTGATTATTACTTAGATAGATAGGTTTGTCTTATCTACAGTATGGTGTTTATATCCATCGTAATAAGTCTTTATGTAACCTTACTTTTTATTTTTTTGTTCCTTTGTGTAAAATCCCAACGCGTGTAAACTCGTTGAAGGCGCTGCGCCAAGTATGCCATGTTAAGTACAACCCGATAACAGCCAGTAACTTAAGAATATCGTACGAAACTACCTGTTGATTTAGGTACCTACAAGTACGTGTTTAGGGAAAATTCTTAGATAAACTACGTGTAATCCTTAAATAAGATATAACCTTCGAGCTTGCAATACTCCTTTAGGAATATCAAGAGTAATATTACATACGTAGTATATGGAATAGAGACGTTTCTCGAATATAAATTTATATGTATTACGTGGGTCACACTGAAAGTTTTTTGAATAGGCCAGTAAGAAAAGCAGCCGATGAAAAATGTATTACAATTTCGAATTAACTCTTTGGGAATCAGTAGATGTTTAATGATTTCATAATATATCATTTGTTTTTACAAATTGGAGGCAATTTAAAAAGTGTCTGTCGTGCATCGAAATAGATTTGACTAGAGAAAAATTTAGCTCAATGATTTATTACGACTTTCGTTGCGGTCTTACTCAACAACAATGTTACGATAGACTTCGATTGGCATTTTATTACGAAGCCCCATCTCGTGCCACTGTTCACAATTGGTTTAATGAGTTTAAACGTGGTCGAAGCAAATTCACTGATCATTCTCGAGAAGGACGTCCTTCTACGGCGACTACTGAAGATGACGTGAGTGCCTTGCGGCTAATGATAGAATCTGATAGAAGGGTGACCAACAGATTCGGCCAGTTTTAGGCATTATATTAGGTTACAAGAATATCAATGTGGCCTTTAAAAGTCAGTGTCTGGTCTACGTATATGCCAAGATGCGTATTTAATTGTGCTTGATTTTTGTAGAGATTGACACTGGCATGTGACACATTTTATAGCAGAGTTAATAAGGACTAGTAACTGCTTACTATCGGGTGGCTTGTTGACCTACTTAGTTATAGAATAAAATCAAATGAGTTAAAGAAGAAAAAAAATCTGCACAGTCTTAAGTATACGAGAAGTTAATAGTTCTTATATGTTAAGAATCAGTGCTTGTTTAAAAGGTATTGGATAAAATACGTAAAAGGTACAGTAATTGCTCCTAGCAGAATGAGAAATAACCCATAAAGTCATCTGATATACTGCCAATGATTTGTGTAATATCTGTAAACAACAAAATAGGTATTAGGTACATAAACTGCGTTCAGAAATTGGCATTAATTTAGCTACGAAAGTATAGACTTAACGTCTACCGTTGTTTCCAGCCCCCACAAAATAATTAGAAGCCCTACGGATCTTAAACGCTTATGTTTAGATCTGGGCTTGATGGAGGTACAGTTAGTCTGACACTATATTTATTACTTTTTGATTACACGGATCGCTCACCGTACCATAACGTCAACATTTCTTTGACCTATGATTTACAGATGTTAATGATGTACGATTGTTTGCATTTCTTATTAGTCCGGGTGCAATTATTACTAATTATAATAATTAAAAACTTGTTAATTTGATCGGAGCTTACTTCGGCTGCGTTTTGTTGAAGGGTAGAATTGAGATAATTCCTCAGCTTAGGCTAAAAATCCTTTCACTAAATGTGTAGTAGGTTCGCATTTGGTGCTCCAAAAATAGGTTACAAGGAAAGATTTCCGGGAGTTTTAAAAATTGACGTGCTCTTTCCGAATTTCTACTTTGCCACCTCGTGGTTTTGCTGCTCGCGCCGCCCTACTCCTTTTTTAACGAGTTCAATTTATAACTATATTGAACTACAGAAAATTTCCTATTTGTAAAATTCTTTTTTTATGAATGGGGTTAGCGTACGAGTGCGAAACATCAACATACAGCTACACGTATTTTTCGTATACCTATGAACGATAAATATTTTACCAGGTATTGAAAAACCGGCTTTCTACGGTTTGTTCTTCCTCCGTTTTATTATAAGCCCTGGTTTTAAAATATGTGAATATGTTATCCTATTAATGAAGACTATTTATTTTTACCTTAGCAAGGGTAAAATCTTTTGTTAGATATTTGCATCCTAACAAAAGATTCTACTCTCCAAATCACTAGAATTCAAATTCTGATTTCAAGCTTCGCGTAGTTAAAATGTCATCATCCTGTTACAAGTTTTCAAAATTAAAATGGCGGCCGTAATAGCTAAGCGTCTGGCTTAGGATCAAGATGTTGCAGTTTCATACTCAGCCAATACACTACCGACGCGGCGACGTAAACCCACTCCTAACACAAGCATTCAGCTAAGCTCAGCAAGATTAGTTAGCAAAAAGAAAACTTTCTATCTTTCTCTTTCTTCTTCAATCTTTCTTTCTTTCTTTAAAGTTTCTGATAGTTTTAAGGGGCGGTAGCGTAATGGCTAAGGCGTCGGACTTGCGATCAAGTGGTTGCCGGTTCGAACCCCACCCAATGCTCTACCGTCGTGAACCCACTCCTTTTTTTTTTTTTTGTGCTTGTGGAAACCCCCTCGGGCCGTCACCCCACCGGGGTTTTCGGTGGGGCGGTGTGTCGGAATCGAACCGACTAAAACCACACGGTGTGCCGTACTGCGCCTTAAGTAGGAGGGATCCGGGAACAGCTTTTATTAAGACATCCGGACCCACTCCTAACACAAGCATTTAGCTTAGCTGGAGGGGTTAACAAGAATGCTAGTAACGTATGACCCATAGTGCTATTCTATTCACTTTTGTTAACAGCAGGGAGTAAGTAAATTAAGAAAGTCAATGATCATAGTTTGTGTTGTATGTGAATATGTGTACTGGTATTTAAGTAACGGCTTTTTTTTAGTGACTGTAATAATATTTGAGTAGGTACTCTCTTTTTAGTCAACCGTTATTATTTTCAATCGAGAAAATTGAAGATGAAACAAAAATTGTTTGAACTAATACTAACAAGTATTGGCAATTTCAATATGTACAGTAGAATTGAAACAGACGAAATGAAATGAACAAACTCATAAACCGAACGCCATTAGTAGACGACGTAGCTCTACGAAAAAATAAATTTAATCCATTTCTCAAATCATTATTGATAATTTGACATCCTTTTCAATAAACGAAAATTACAGAGGCATCAGTACTTTTTCGACGAAGCAAAGACTATTAAGCTACGTCAATACTCAATTGCCATCTTGGCCAGGTTATTTCAGTCTGTCCTTAATTTGATTCCGTCTCGAATGGATTTTGCAATAGATGGAGCAATATATGTATACAGAACTTGCAGCTCTTTATGATTGAAATGGTACCTGAAACGAAGCTTAAAATAGAAATAAAGGTTGTGGAGCCTGTCAACCACCCAACTGAGGTACTATCTCCATCCTAAAAAAGATTTGACTTGAATGAGGTAGGAGTACTATCAGAGCAAGGGTTAAAATAACACAAAACAAATACATACACACCACTAGTGTTGCTAGCTATAATTACCTACTTACTACCTACCTATTTACTATAAGGTGGTCTGCATGCTTATTTTTCAACTCAGTTCAAAAAACAGCCTGAAAAATGACATACTATATCCGTAATTAAACAATAAATACAGTGTACTTCTACTTCACGCTTGCGTGTAAACCTGCTTTTAGTAATCACCAAGGTAACATGATAATATGCGGAATTTTTCATACTGAGTACAGAAATCTGCGTTTTTCATATGCTCTTTTTGTACCATTTGCAACAACAGATGACATTGAGGCATGTGAAAGATTAATCTGGGAGGTACCTAAACGAAGAATCAGGCCACCGAGGGGTGGTGGTGGTAAAAGGGGTGGAGGGTAGATGTCCGCATTATTTAGTTGAGCATTATATCAACGCTGTTACGACGCTCTGTCCTCCGCTCAAATTAAATCAACGCTCGTTCAAGTGGCTCGCAGTAATCGTTAGTTATTATACTGTGAGTCATTACACATTATAATTTCTTTAAAAAAAATTAAAAGAAAACGAGGGAAATATTGTTATGAGCAGCAAGTCGAGTTTTTTTACGGTTTTTTCTATATATAAGATGGGAGTTCTAAAAAACCTGAAAAAAGAAGGAATCTGACGTAATGTTTTTTTTTTCAGTTATATCACTGGTTTCACAGGAAAATTAACGGAATGGTTTTAAGCTATGTTTAATAAAAATATGATAATATTTATACCTCCAGTGGGAGAGCCATGCTTCGGCACGTAAGGGGTCGGCTCGACCAGAGTGATACCACGGCCTCACAGAAAACCGGCAGTGAAGCAATGATTCCATTGCTTTTCACCGAGTGAGTGAGGTTACCGGGGGCCCTAACCCTTCCCCCTCCCTCTCCCTCCTCGCCCCCTGTTCCCCCCTTCCCCTACTCCTACCTTAAAGGCTGGCAACGCACTTGTGACTCTTGAGTTGCAGGTGCTCAGAGGCGGCGGTAGTCATTTAGCATCAGGTGACCCGTCTGCTCGTTTACAGCATATACCATAAAAAAATAAAAAGAAGTTTTGAAGATATCGTCTTCATTTAATCTTTGGAAGTTTTATAACGGATGCTCATTAAATATATTTTCACCTGGAAGGCAAACGGTTACTATTGTTAAAAAAGATTGAAATGTATGTAATATTCAAGCAATTCTAACTGAAATCAAAAATACGCACGGGTAGCCGAGACATCTTCAACAATTATCATCATATTTCAACCAATTTACACAAAACCTTAACAAATTATATATCTCAACCTTTCTCATGAATCATTCTATCTATAGGTGAAAACCGACATGAAAATCCGTTCAGTAGTTTTCGAGTTTATCGCGAACAGACAGACAGACGCGACGGGGGACTTTGTTTTATAATATGTAGTGATAATGCTAACTGAGATTTGACATTTTGGTATCTATCAGGGCTTCAGGGTTAGATATTGCTACAGTTCTCAGGGCGATACGAGTATAGCTTTATTACCGCCATTAACGATTTCGATTAGAGCAGTAATTATTTCTTCTCCTAAGTCCTTTTCAAATAATCAATTTAATTAAAGTATCAATTTAGTTAGTAATTTAGTAAGCTACAAGTTCTATGTACATTGTTTTATCTCTAGTAAAATATATTCGAGATTGATTTAATTACAGGCAGATTGAAATAATCTGGCAAAGTGTGAACGGAATATTGATGAACCTTAAGAGTTATTAACTTCTCAAGCTTGTAGCCTGGATTTAACGCTGCCAATGTAAACATAGTTGGGCACAACAAAGCAATTTAGGGTTTAAATAATAAACAATTTGAAAAAGAAAAGGTTTTAAACTCGTACGATGCAAATTTCTCCAACTCACATATATACTTCTCTTATCTCATCGCATGTATGGTTTACTTAATGGAAATTAATTTATGTTCGATTATTTTATTTAGGGATACTTATTAATTACTATTATGGGAACCATCTTTTTATCATCAGGTCGTCGATTCGATTTTCATGTCGGATAAATTTTTATTATTCGATATTTCTTTTTAAAAAACCTACAGGGTACTTCCCGTGAACTCAGAATCTTGAAATTTGGTACGAAGCAACGTCTCATAGCACAGATAAAGGAAAAATTGCGAAAACCGTAAGTTTTTAGTTACATAATATAATAAAAATATTTTACGGAACCCTCGGTGCGCGAGTCCGATTCGCACTTGGCCGTTTTTTTTTCCTTTTGAGGAAAGGAACTCTAAAAAATTAAACCGACTTCAAAAAGCACTAACAAAGGGCACTGAAAAGTGAAAAATAATTGATTACAAACCTAATTGAAAAGACTACAATACATGTGACACTAACTACCTACTGATCCATTGGAAGTCGGTGCCAAGCCAAATAGGTACTAGTAGGCTAAGTTCACTGCGGTGGTTGCGAGGGGCTTCATGCTGAGCAAAACCAGCAAAACGCGCAGAGATTGTTGACACTACCGACACGTCTCAAATTATATTGAATTATGAATGCTTTATTACGTTATTGATAAATTTTCATAATTTGACTATTGCACATAAGTACTAGTAAGTTTATGAGTTGGTCTTAAATAATTAACAAAATATTTAGATATTGAATTAGAGTTATATTCCGTATTAAGCTTCTCATATCCTTATTTATTTGGGGTTTCGGACTTGGCGCCGACTTCAAACATGCCAGTAAGCCTAAAGACTGGGGAGAGTGGTCCACTATCTAAGTGAACCAGGACTGAGAAAAATGGGACTTATTCATACCCGGATGGATAGTCACCTTTGTTAAGGTACATAGGGATATTACGAAAGAGGAAAACTCTTCTCACAAGGGAACTCTATTTTATTTGTTCAGTAAGTTTCATTTTAAGGATACGAACGATTACAATATCTCACCACCATATAGTGCCAAACACAAGGGACACGTGGTATTTTATTACCCTTCAATAGAAATAAAAAGAAATACACCATAGCATTCAATATTTTTCACAAAACCGTGCTACTCCCGAGAGGCAATATAGCTATTTATTTTGTTCCGGGAATTAAACCAGGCTGATTTACCTCGTCTCTGCATTCGTACCGATTTGAATCAACGCCAGACCAATATTCAACGGAGCGACAAATCAGCACTTCGATATTGCCTCCATTTGGGCACCCACCTCAATATATGAAAATCTGATTTTTCATTGCGCCAGCCAAACGGCATGCGCGGTCCTCGCCTCGCGGAAATATTTAATATTTACAAAACTCTGTAGGCTTTGTGCTGTAAAATTTGCAAAGCAAATGAATCCAATTAAGCAAACAATTGCAACTTTCTAATAGGCCATTTTATTGACTTATCGGCTATAAAAATCGTCGCTTTAATATTGTATTATTAAATTTATTTGATTTAATATTTTTGTTTCACAGCGTTATAAATTGAATGACAAACACACACACTTAATACACTTTACTATTAGCAACAAAATATTACCAATTATATTACTTTTAAAGTTTATTAATTTCCTACCTTTTTAGACCAATAAGATAATTGGGATAGATAAATAATATGTGT
This sequence comes from Euplagia quadripunctaria, assembly GCA_963859945.1. Classification (NCBI taxonomy): domain Eukaryota; kingdom Metazoa; phylum Arthropoda; class Insecta; order Lepidoptera; family Erebidae; genus Euplagia; species Euplagia quadripunctaria. Next base: position 8,182,744 of record OY982568.1, read on the forward strand.
TCTTCAGGCCATGATTATGAATTATTCAAACTGAGCCACACGAAACTTTTAAATATTTAATATAGCTATTATTAATTGCTCAAGTGCTGTTTAATCTGTTCATATCAGTAATAAGCAAACAGAACTTAAAACACGAGTTTGTTTAATATTAATTATGTACAGTTTTGGGCAACTCGGGTCTTTGGCCTTTGTTTTAACTTATGAATCATTAACACACAGTTTCAGGTTCTGGTAGGTAGGTAGTTTATTATATTCTTCGTATATTTTTTCTATATTAAGTTTAATTTCAGATAATTTAGAATGATCCCATGATAACAATAATGTAAATATTTTATTTAAGTACACAATTTTTATTAAAAATGTGCCTATAAAATTATATTATGTAAACACATAATTTAATAAAAAAATTAATTTGCTTTATAGAAAAAAGTACTCTATATCAATAAGAGTAAAAATATTAGCTTCATAAATTAAAAAGTAGTTATTTTATAAACCTTAAAATGTATCTCGTTTGTGAACAATAAATGAGTACGTACTTGCGATAACACAACTCATTTCTCGTACAACAGTCACCATACATTTATTTAACAAATGTGTGCATTTTTCGCTAAGGTAACTATTTACTATAGCTCCCTAATTTCAGAATATCTACCATTGTAAAAAGTATGTGTATGATAAAGTGTAAAGTTAGGATTGCACCTAAAAAACTTGGTGTTCTTAACCGAAGGAAATAGTAATTCATTGCGGAGCAAGATGCTGTTTACTTATGAAGCCTTGTCTGGCCCCTTATTGAGTACTGTTGTCAGTTCTGTGGTGAAGCACTAGCCTACTAACTAGAACCTTATACATCATCCATCATCATCGACTGCTCGACATGGCCTCTCCTACGCCACTGAGCTCGATCCGATTCCGAGAAGGTTATTTTCCGAAGAATCGCTCTAGACGATTATGGCTAGGATATTTTGCTTACTTGCCACCGACAGAGGATTTATCAGTAGACTTTAATACCGAAACAGTCTCATACTACGCGCTTTTATAGGACATTCGGTTCGCAAATGCTAAATAGAGACTATATTTTACTCTTTCTACAAAAAAACCATGAACTTCCGACATGCTACTAGAAAATCTTCGTATTGTAAACATCCATAAGCTACTTTAACCACTGCGGGTCGTATACTTGTTTGCCAGATTAGTAGCATAAATATATGTTAGGAATATCTTAACTTAACTGATCATTTTGTGTAAATGTAAAAAAAAATTACTGTATTTTACTTTCCTACTGATTGCTGACTGCACGGAAGGCGCAATGGTTTAAATGGTCACCTCGCCACTACGCCGCGCCGAGTGTTGTGGGTTCGATCGGATCACACAAATTTTTGTCCTGTGTGGGAACACAGGACAAAAATTTGTGTGATCCACAAACAGTTGTCCCGAGTCTGGGTGTTCTTTGTGTCCGTTGTTTGAATGTTTGTGAAACCCCCCGCGACACAGGAATATTCCTAATGAGGGAGTTGTCTTTTAAAAAGAAAAAAAAACAAGAAAGATAATTAATTCAAAATAAGCTTGATTTTAACGAAATTCATGTGAATCGAAACTGCTGATACAGTTTGTTTTATTGAAAATCACATAAACACGGAGTCGCATATTTCATAAGCGAATAATGGTGATTTATTATAATATAAACATCTAACACTCGGAACGTTGCCGACCCTAACTATTACTACCAGAAAAATATTATTCACTCGTGGAAAACTTACAAAAACAAATCAAATATATATTTTTTTAAAGTCAATTAGGTTTTGCTATCTTCTAAACTCGTGTAGGTTTCGATACCATCGATCGTCATCATTTCAAAGGTTCGAATATTGAAACTAGCGTAAGCGGCTTAAACTAGCAACCAATCTAGAATGAAGCGCTTTCTGAGAGCTTGTGTGTGCCGTGCTATCTATTCAGGTTGCGTAGTTACCGTTATTATTAACTACTTGTGTGCAGCTACATGGGACCTGTTAGTATTAATATATCGTGTCTTCGTGTGAAGATGGTACTACTAAAGATTTTCATTTTAATAATAGACAGGTATAATAAAAACTTACATCAAATACTTATATTACGATCCTACCTTAAATGTATTTGTGGATTTACCAATTGGTTTTAAGTGCTAGTTTATACACCGTAAAGTAGAACTTTTTATTCCACGTCAAGTAAGTTTATTACAGCAGGTTGCACAAGAAGAGAAGACGCTACACCACAGCCTAGACTCTAGAGAGCATCAAACAAGACAGTTCCATCTGTACCACATCAATACAAAAGATATACGTATGTATGTTAATTATATAATACAATGAATATAATTACCGAATTTCCTTACCGTTATCGGATGAATAAAAGGATGTTTGGGTATATACTACCACACCATCATTATTCCTACCGTACCCTGACCTGCTGAGGAGAAACTTCATACCAGAATACACATTATACGCCTATTATATGCGCTCGATATGACACCGTTCTGTAACTGCTAGAGCACTTTCGAAAAATCGTGGGAGAGCCACGGACGAAGTGCTTCGCAACGTGTGGGCCGGTTCGACCGGAGTAGTACCACGGCCTCTCAGAAAACCAGCAGTGAAACCAAATAATGCTTACATGGCTTTTTTCACCGAGTAAGTGAGGTTACCGGAGGCCCTAACCCTTCCCTCCCCCCTCTCCCCCTCTCCCACCCTTCCCCTACTCCCACCTTAAAGACCAGCATCGCACTTGTGACTCTTGAGTTGCAGGTGCCCATGGGCACCTGCAACTCAAGAGGGCGTCAGCTCGTTGCCCTCAAAAATCAAGTTTATACTTTATTCTTTTGTTCCGAGGGTTCCTATTAACTTCTAAGTTCTGCCAAAGTTAGTATGTACAATTATTAAAAATCTACATACCTACAATACGATTGTCTTGAAAACACGGGTTAACAAAAATATGAGTCGTATAAAACCTACATTAGCAATTTCGCTGTACCTGTAAAATAAGATTTGCTACTAGAAGAAAGATTATACGTTTATTATAAATTAACTTTAGGAGGGATCTTGAGTCCGTGACAATGCCTATGCGTTCTGAGAATTCCTGCCACATTCCTAAAGCAAGCGGAATTTGAAAATTGTATAGCATTTTTTAAAATGATAATAATTTTACTTTTCCATCTCACCATTATAGAACAGCATAGAATAAATAGCACAGTAAACAAGTACTTCAAAAACATACGTACATCGTACAACCTATTTTATTGACACCGTTGAACAAATCGGTAGACAGACACACTTGTCCGCATGAGGATGTTTTATTAAATAGCTTTTCTTTAAAAAGACTTTCTTCCTAGAATATCTTTCAAAGGTCAAAGCTGGGTAGAGCGACCAAGAACCTGAGACCGGAACTAACGATTGAAACTGGTTCGTTCACCTATAAAGTATTTTTTACATAAACAAATTATAACAAATGAGATTTACTTTATTTAAAATATAAATTAATTAAATCTCTGTAAAAAGCACTTCAGATCTATCGCTAATAATGGTTCTTGCTTCGGGGAAAAATGGCAATATGTTAATCCAGGACTCCAAATTAAGTGCTAGGATAGTTGCCTGCAATATAAAAATAGAGTTTTAATTAATAGTGTTGCAAAATACATTACCAATCTAAACCCATTATTTTCACATATCTCTCGAGATGAACTGAAAAGGTTAAGAAGAATGTACTTGACACGCAATAACTTAAAATCCTTCGATGTACCAATTAATATTTTAGAAGAAGTGAAACTAAAGCGAGTGATTTTGCCGAGGTTTTGTTTACACAAAATTAACACGACGAAACTAACATGTAGTTAATGTGTGTTAGAAGTAATTAGAAGTAAACTATCACTTGCTTTAACGGCAAAAGAGCATCTCGTGAAGAATTCGCTCCCGTTGCATACCTGAGAGTTTCCAATAATGTTACTGGTTTGTGAAATTTGGTTTAAAACATATCATAATAAAAAGAGTTTTATAAACAGGTGTATCAGTAGAAGTTCAAGACATGTGCTGATTATGTTAAAGAACTTTCGAATAATAGCCAAATTAATACTGAATACCACACAATATTAAACTTACTTAAAACAGTACATTTTATCAAATTCGAACAGATGGTTGTAGTGCGTAACCTTTTTTTTTTTGTGCGTGTGGAAACCCCCTCGGGCCGTCACCCCACCGGGGTTTTCGGTGGGGCGGCGTGTCGGAATCGAACGACTAAAACCACACGGTGTGCCGTACTGCGCCTTAAATAGGAGGGGTCCGGGAACAGCCTTTATTAAGACATCCGGATTGTAGTGCGTAATCTTTTTTTTTTTTTGTTCGTGTGAAAACCCCCTCGGGCCGTCACCCCACCGGGGTTTTCGGTGGGGCGGTGTGTCGGAATCGAACCGACTAAAACCACACGGTGTGCCGTACTGCGCCTTAAATAGGAGGGATCTGGGAACAGCTTTTATTAAGACATGCGTAATCTTGCGTAAGATCCATATTCAAATAGAATTAACGTACAATAAGATTTTCTACATCCAAATTTTATTAAATTAAGCGAATCAAAAATAGTACAACTACGAGTAAGTCTCTCTATGTTTTTATTGTTTTAATCGTTAATGTGACATCTTATTTTAATATTTTATTTATTCCACTTCACACATTCTATAAGGTTCTAATATCGTTTGTAATACAATTTAAAAAAGCTGTATGGTTAATATATGATAAGATAATAATAATAAGATAACATTCACCTTAGTATCTGCTCTATAAGAAAAACTGTGTGCTATGCCTCGATGCATGCCTTGCAGTATGCCAAACACGTCTCCGGGACCAAGTGTCTCGTGAATGATCTCTGTGAAATCTGCTCGGATTGAGACGACTGACACCGTGCCCGAAGCCACCCAGTACATTCTAGCTTCGCTGTCACCAGCCACTACAATGTAGTTCCCTATAGAGATTTAAGAGATGTTAAAAACAATGCAAGCTGCCGTACAAATAATATCTCTCTTCGGCTGAATATTAAAAATACAGTTTTTGTGTTATCTCTAAATTATTAACACTTTACAACTCAGCATGAACGTAAAATGGGTTAAGCCCATAAAGGGCCCCGAAGTCACTACAGCTTAAAACTATTCTGATAGATGAATCCATAATGTATTATTTCTGGAAATCCATTTTTATTTCGAATTATAGGAAATCGAAAACAATAAAATATTAAAAACTATCATTATGTATTGTATTTAACGTATGTAATTGTAATTATGTATATAACGTTTCGACCAGATGGCACTGGCCGTGGTCACAGGCTGACTTTGCCTGCCTGTGACCACGGCCAGTGCAACCTGGTCGAAACGTCAGGCAATTTAGAGGTATGTAATACCTTTTCGTGATCGCGTTAATTCCCGTGGAAATACATAATTATATCATGGAACGCGAAAGTTTAAAAGTTAGTAATATTAAAAACTGTCAGTCGTAGGACTGCACGTCAGAAGTGAAAACGTAACTTACACACATTATATATTTATTCAGTACTTTTTCCCCATACCAAAAGTGCCCAACGTGCTGAAAGAAGTTTTACTTTAAGTGGGTTTTTAGATCCTTACCAAACCTGAAATTTTAGTTAAATGCAAACTGCTGCACACCACGGAATTTTACAGAGGGGGCGAACGGGTGACACCGCAATTAATTATACATAAAGAGAATATTTCAGAATTCTTAAAACAAATACAAACGAACATAAAGCGTACACAAAAATAGTTGTTAGGGAGTTGCAGATTAATATTAAACTTACCAGGAAAAAAAATGGTGTAATCAAGTGCAACAGTTAACTGTCGAAGGAAGGTTTCGCTGGTTTCGGCGAATATATAACAGTTCCTTAAGTGATGGCCGAACATTGCCGACATTAGGTCGCAACGACGAACGTACGGTGTTTGTGCTAATAACACTGGAAGCTGTGGTAAATAAATTTTGTCAATATTTTCTACTATTTGGTGTAGACTATAGATAAAAAATACATTTGTACTCAAATAATTAGAACTTACAGTAATAACAAAAACAATTACGTATTACTGTTTCTAATAGTAAAATTCACTTATGATTGCAATTAACATGGTTAAATTGGAGTTCCTGTGATACACTAAGATGATGAACGATATTTAATTAAGTATGAAATGTAGGCTTCATGTGTAGTGAGCGCTAGCCTTAGATTCTCATATTAAACTAACGATATAAGTACATGTTAAACTGAATTGCATTAGTAGTCAAATTATGAGACTTATAATAATTAAAAAAACATTTAAAAACAAACATATAAGACAATCCCTATAAAACACTTGTTAATTTCTTTGAAATAGCCTGTGTATGAAAGTTAGTGTGCAGTTGAATCCTATCCATTTTCTCTTTTACATAGTATTTTACTTGGTACAATTCAGGCGTTAAGTACAGAGCGCAATGAATTTACGCAATCACGCACGCATACCTCCGAGTCTATAGTGCTTCTCCATACCGATTACAAAAATTGTAGCCTATGTTACTTCTGGATAAAGTAGGTTTTTTACTCAAACAATTACTAAAGTTGCCCTGCTGTTATAAGTAATACATGCAATGCATACAATGCTACTTTTCAATATTACCGTAAACATAAATTTACTTTGGCAATGAAAATAATCTTTAATATTTTAGACACACAATATAGCATAGGTTTCGAATTATAACGAATCTGTAATAAAATACTCTCAATTCCAGTGCTTAGTTATTCTATAAACAATTTAAGTTTAAATTAGAGACCTGGACTTCCCGGCAAACGGTTCTCGAACACTCCCCAATCTATCCGTATAAGCACTATCCTTTTCCTTCCATTGCCTTCCCTTCTTATCTAAATTACCCTATTCAATATACCTTCTCCCAATTTCCCTATCTTTAATTCCCAATGTACCCGGTTGACGGTAATAAGCTTGCCCCTGTTACGTGAGCAGGACAAATTATAGTTGGCCAAATGTGTTTAATAACCCTCTGCCTACCCCTTCGGGGATACAGGCGTGAGTGTATTTATGTGTGTTTATATTTTATATGTTACCTTTCAAACTTTACGAAAAGTCTTTTAACAAGTACCTGTCGTCCACGTTCGGTCACCCAAAGTTGTTGAACGTACTTCCAAAACTTCTTTAACTGGTAATCTATAACAATTCAAACGTATAAAACTTATATACGTCTGGAGAAAAAGACTGTTAGCAACGTTTCGATTGATTTGTGACCTACGGATTAGTTTTAAAGAGCAGAAGGAAGAAAAGTTAATAGTACCCACGAATACGTATTTGCCACACCGCCTTGACTGGCAATTGCCTACTCTGGCGACCTTATTCACAAATATATAGGTAGAGCACTATGCTTAGTATATGGGTTATATCAGTTATCATAAAATAGGATAATGAACCCCCATACGGAAAACTTTAGAATTGAAATGCTAAACGAGCATATGAGCTGCAAAACCACCTAACCAACACTAGACATTTAGGTAATTTAAATTATTTGTACCTACGCTTCGTTCAAAATACATACCTGCTTAGTTTGAAGCTCGCATATGCAAACGTTACGTTGTTTTTAACAAACGACGCAAAAAGAGGGGTGTTAAAAGTTTGACGTGTCTGTGTGTCTGTCTGTGGCACCGTCTGTGTGTGGCAAACGAATGGACTGATTTAAGTGCGTTTTTTTGTTTGAAAGGTAACTTGATCGAGAGTGTTCTTAGATATAATTCAAGAACCTGTTCAGCCGTTCGAAGATCATTAGGTCTTTTCTAATCATTGAAGGAATTTTCGAGTCGGGGGTACTTTGAATTATAAATTTATAGTTATTAGTGTTGTCGCCACATTAAAAACTCTTATTTATTTTATTAAAAATTGGTACAAACTATAACAGATGATAACAGAGTTCACTACTTAAAATAAGTTAATAGTATTATGTTGACTGGTCATACCTGTAACGCAATAGTATTGGTCGATTGATAAATATTAACGAATAGTGGGATTATAAAAGGGTAGGAATAAGATGAGAACTATTAGGTACGAACAACTTGGCAGTTACTGTTAGTTAGTGATTTTCATAGTTTATATAAGTGGTTGTGAGACTGATTCTTACATTAGTTAGATCAAAATTCCATCACTTTGTGCCACTTACTGATCATGAGACATTAAAAACTTCAAAGCTAGATACATAGACTAGCTAAACTTACTAGACAATCCTTGATTCTTCAACATATCAATAAGCTCCTTTGTAACTTTCTCGTAGGCTGTAAGCGCATACTTAGTAGCATATGCTAACTGAATAGAAGTAGCTACTACTATGGCCGCCAACATTCTGCCGCACACGAGTGTGATACCTAAGATTGTTATTGGTAGGATGTCGTCAATGAGGAACTCGTCTGTCCCAGTCGTAGTAAGTTGAGCGACGACCACGTAAAATGAAGTGACGTAATCCCATTGACGGTGAGGCGTTTCTCTATGAAATAGAAGGTGGTGTGTTATAAAATAATATTTCACTTCTGAATCTAAGAAAGTACAAATATCAACATCTTATCTATAAAACTTGATATTAAACAATAAACACAACATCATTATTTTAATAACAATATAGTACTTATGACTTTAAGCATGAGCACAAGAAGAGTATGCTCATAATTTACTGATAATAATGAAACAAAAGGATGGCTGATATATCAACGAGTATAAAAACAAGTTGAATCTTACCATGGAAACGTGATTAACATAACACTGTAATGGATTTATATAGGTAAGTCTAATGAAATGTATTATATAATTTTGCTATTTGTAGATATTTAGTACCTACGGTACAGCAGTAATTTCCAAAAAAAACATTAATAATTAGGTTCAAGTATTGGCCTACGAATTAACTATAGTTGGGAAACATATACAATATACATGCAATAAAATATATCAGGGTTCCTCAAACTTAAGCCGCCTCGTACCCCTGGTACCCTTTTTAGAAATAAAACTGACTATACATAGAACAAAATAATTTTTTTCAAGACGAAATACAGTCACAAAGAAGAAGAAACAGATATTGTCATTAATTAATCATTTAATGCGATGGGTAAGCTTGTTTTCTTTTGCAAAGTAAATCGATTCTAGAAGCAATTTTGGTTAAAAAGTTTTGAAAGTACCTTTTTAGGCACTCAGAGGAAAACGTTCAATGACGTTTGCTCTCAAGCAAGTTTTTAAAAACTTAAAAACAATTTTTTTTAAAGCAGCTGCCATTAGGTAAATTATTTCGCGTTCCCTCCTAAAATAAACTAGCATAGCCCCTGGGGTACGGGTTACTACACACTACGACAATAAATATTTAAACAAATCCCCCCCACCTACATTGTTAAAGCTATAAAATGTAGTTTGTACCAACATTTTAGTTCAGTAGTAGTATAAGTTACTAACGATTGAACAAGATGTATCTTGAGCGTCCGAATATAGCTAATGGGTAAATAACCGATCATTGCGACAAGCCATATACATGTAAATGTATGGATGATCAGCACCACCATAATTACGGTCATCACGACCTACAAAAATATTAATAACGTTACTGATACATTAGATTTGTGGGCGGGAGAAACACTTTATACACACAGAAACACTACGAAGATGGACTATTGTTCACCAGTTCCCACAGAAATCTAAATAAGATAATAGAAGTGCTATGAACGCGTAAACTTGTCGCCGCACTGGTGACTCAGACGCCACCAGTTCGAAAGGTTACGCTCAGTTACTCATGAAGCTTTGTCTCGGTAAGTTCGGTTGTAAAAATGGTGTTTTGCAGCATTAGCCACTGCGGCAAATCGTCTACTACGTGTAATTACACTAATCAAGGGAAAACATTTGGATAACTTTCATCGGTAAGTGTTTTCTTTTGGTTTTATTGATGTTTTTGATAAAAGTACATTTTAAAACATAACTCTATCAATAAGTAGTACGACTGGCATAATTTGCGGCTTTATTTCTACTTACTACTACATTGCCCGTTGTGTTGGATGCTATCGGACAGTTTGGTTTTACAAAAAGGAATGTACAATGAATAATAGTGTTTGCTTTAGCATTTGTAGTGGCACGGTCACAGAGAATCGTCGCGAGCTAGTGATGTGCTAAACGACATTAGGGTACCTATAGTAGTACTCACAAACTGTACATTTTACATTAAAAGATAAAAATGAAACATGAAAAATTGTTTTCTGAAGGGAATATATTATTTTATTGGTTTATTTCGTTTATTTTAGATTCCCGTAGAATGCAGATACGAAAGACAAGTGGATATAACTTATAGTAGGATTTTTTTGAGTCATTTTACGGAGGATGACTTCAATATATCAACAAAACGACGTACTCTGTTAAAATCTGCAGTACCTACAATTAACACATGGAACTTGTTCAATGTAGTAAGTTCAGGTTTATATTGTTTTAACCGATTTAATAAAAAAGTAAGTAAATATTTTGAAATGGAGGAATCGTAATTTTGCCGTCGTATTTTTGTGATAACTTAACAACATCTAGGGATCTTATTTGGGATGCCACTTTTTTTTTAATATTTGATGACATACATTTTCATCAATATGATCAATCCCCGACTGATAACCACGTCATTCATTTAATTAAATGTGATATACGCCTTAATTTTTACGCAAAAATGCAATTGAAATTGTTCCAAATGATGAATGACAGATGTTGAATAAATATCTTCATTTTACAGGACAGTAATTTTTAATACTTCATCTTTTTATAATTTTTGTAAAGAATAAATTATATTTAACAATAAAGTACGGAGCCACTAATAACTTTCTTCTATTATTCCTTGGTTCCCTGGTATTACGGTATTACCCGCAGTCAAGCCCTAGTGTAGATTACGCAATCACTACCACAAATGCAGAATCTATTATCCTTGTGTGAAGTGAGCGGACCAATACGACGTAATATCAATCTTAGTGAATATTCATAAGGCTTAGTTCAGTTTGGATAACATTCTCGGTGCATCTGTACGTGTGATTGTGTAGTTATTGTTTATGTATGTAGATGTAGCACCGAGTTGGCGACATGCGTTTTTGATAGATCCCGGCGCTACATACCATTTCTATTACCTTATTTAGATTTCTGTGATCAGTTCCCAATGTATCCAAAACATCATGTCATTTTTCTGACAGCAGTACTGGGTACCTAAACTGTAATTATTTGTATGATGTTTTATATCACCGCGACCAACCGAAGAAAAGAAGATCTCGCCCATAAGTATTGGATATTTAAGGTATTTTACCTCGCAGTTTCAAATACATTCAGATAAAACTTAGCAGTGTCCATCGCTATGTCCTTAGCCCTAAATTAATCAGTGAGCTTAGCTAGTAAAAACATGCCCTAGTCCTGCCAAACTAGAACAACAGACGGCAACAGTTCTCTGAACTCAGACTCAACAGAGTCTCTCTCCTAAAAGAAAAGAAGACAACGCAGATATCTTTGAATTCTGAATTTCGCAATATTCTGTTGACCGGCCAATCACAATTTAACTCTAATATAATAACTTTATTGATTACCTGTAACGACGTCAAGTTATTTGTAAGTTCTTTGGATGTTGTTCGATAAAACTCATATAAATACTTAAGTCGAAAGAATTTATTAACTCGTAAGTAGTGTATTGCAAGGGTACTATTTCTGAAATTTGAACAAACCGCTTTATTAAAATCCATCCAAACATAATTGCAACGGTAATGACAACAATACTCAATTCAGGAATAAAAAAAAATTGATCATTTATTAAAGTTATGCTATTGTAGTTTGTGTGTATACCACTACCCACAGTTTTTAAAGAACAAGGCCCTGCTAGAAGTACGTTTTTATTACATGCTCCGAAAATCCAAATATTGTCGGTATCCTTATAATAGTTTTTAAAAGGCAAAACTTTCATGAAGTCTAGGCTTGGAGAAATAAATCGAAAGTGTAATAAAACTATGACTTTAGCATACAGATACGTGACGAAGCGGAGTGGAATGCTGAGGAATGGTTCAAAGAGGTGTGCAAGTTTATCAAAGGAAAGAAGCCGGTCGTTTACTGTGTCGAACGATTGATATTTTACGACATATGAATTTGTCAAACATTTTCAGTCTCACTTTACTAGACTGAGTTTAAAAAGTATACACGAAATAGATAGAGAACTATGTGTAAATAGTAAACATTTCCATGTAGAACAACCCGCCATTATCCCACTAATATTATAAATGTGAAAGTTTGAATGGATGAATGGATATTTGTAACTCTTTCACGCAAAAACCACTGAACCGATTGCAATGAAACTTGGTATGTAGATAGCTGGAGACCTGGATTAACGCATAGGGTACTTTTTTATCCCGATATTCACACGGAATCAGCCCTTACGCGGGTGAAACCGCGGGGCGGTGCCAGTTTTTAATAATATAATTTGCTAACTAGTAATGCTTTTGAGATTAATTTAAATCAAAAGTATACTTATTTAATATCCACAGTACCGAGGTCCTTTATAAAAAATGAGATAACTCACGGTAGGTAAAAACCAATAAGTTCGAACGGGAAATTAGCTAGAATATCGGTCCAAAACCATAGCTTGTGCTTGAAGTACCTTCGGCGACATTTAGGCCCGTCTATGACCAAGTCTCCATGTCTGCTAATGTATCCCTGTATAAAATGTGCATTTGTTGTTAGATGTATGTGAAATGATATACAAAGTGACCCTTATGAAAGTTAGAAGAAGAGAAGTTGGAGTGTTTCTATTGTCAAGTTACAATTAGTGATTGAATGTTAAATCAAATAAAAAATAACATAATCTCGAATTCAACAAATAATATAATAGCCTACTTAAATGACTTTATTCCTGTATGCTATATTAGCTATACAACCTTAAGAATACAATTTTGTACACACTATTATAATAATTAATAACAGTTAAAAAATACAATTTTTCCGGCTGATTATAATAATAATAACTTCACACATCTCACACACGGCCGTCTGATCCCAAACTAGGCAGAGCCTGTACTATGGTAACCAGACTACTGATAAACGTACTTATACTTATTACGAACCTTTCACTAAATACATTTATGTAAATATAACTTCTAAATAGGTATTACTTTGTGACCTAGGTTAATGAATGTACATTTAATTACATTCAAATAAAAAGCTAGTTTGTCATATCTTTGGCTCCCTAAATAAAAAGCAATAACATATTTTTCTACTTAATCATCAAACTTTTTACAAAGTACTTAACATCGTCAAAAATATCAAAGTGTCTCTCAGCGAAAGTAAATAATTTAATGATGAGTATAATATTTTATATTTAAATACCTAACTAAGTATCTGAGCAGCTTTCAATGTTAGTAGCAGCCTCCTTTAAAATAACTAAAATACTTCTAATATAAATACATTTCTTTCTAAAATCGTTCATGGGTAAAATATATATTTTACAAAACCAAGATTGTTTACACTCATTTAATCTATCCGTATAGTAATACAGTTATCATTTTTACTGAGGGAAAGCTTTATTTTAATATAAATAGTATTGGAAAACTAGAATAATTACTTAAACATGCAATAGTAGCCATGTGAAATAAACAAACTGATTCATTATCATTAACAGTGATTGAAATGACAGTATCGTTACAACTCCTCTGGGAATGATAGATCTTCGCAGTAGAATTTTAAAAACTGTTTACTGATCAAAAAGTTTGATTTAGGTACATGGGTATTCATGTATGTACATTCACCAAAATTATGAGAAACTGGCAGACATCTAAATATATTTGAACTTAAATATATAATGGCACATTGGGTTTTCTTCTGATTCTGACCTTCTATTAAGTAAAATACCTCTGTATCCGAAGGCCACACGCTTCGATAACAATAACATTATAGTATCGAAAAAAAATCCTCCTGTTTTTACAATATTATTCTTATTTTCTAAAATAGGATATGATATTAAATAAGTAGACTGTTAAAAGTTTGAGCTCTAGTACTTATTTAGTTTCTTGTAAAAAGTCATGAAGTTTTTGCCATTTTAAAACCATAGCCATAGCCAGTCACTGCAGGGGACACACACAGGCATTTAAAAGTACTTAAAAAAGAAAATAAAACATATATTATATTACCTGATGCATAGTTACATAAATCTTGATGTAGAAATAAACATCACAGATAGCGTGTATCCAAAATAATACAAAGCAATCGTTGAGTGTCACCAGATCGTATAGCTCTAGTACGTAGTAGCAGGTCACCATGAAACAGGTTAGATAGCCATAGCTCTGAAAAGTAAATTCTGATTTAACAAGATTTCAGTGTGATGGAAGCTTTTGCTGTAATATTATACCACTAATTTAAACACAACTAGGCTACATCAGGCCCACTATTGACGCCAAGTTCAACGTTCAAGTCACAGAGGGAAAACTTTTTCTTGTAAAATAGTGAGTTTATAATTAGTACAAAATTCTAACCTAATCAAGACTGTCTGAGAAAACTCTTTCATATTAAATACATATTTCATAAAAATGCTAAACAAGTAAACAGATCCTATACACAAGTTGAAACAAGTGCGAGTATGCCCATACATATTTTATTTTATTTCCTCAGAAAACTTACAGCCAAGATACCGTAGTATACATATATCTTAGTAGAATATAATGTTAGAATGTACACGGATGATATGCGTACCTTCGTAAAAAAGAAGGGAAAAATATATTATAAATTATTCATTTTATTCCTACTACGCTGCGCATAATTTATATCTTTATATAGATGTGAGAATGGTACAATATCGTTACAGTTATACCAAATAAGTAAACCGTATGAAAAATACTCGTAAATTGAATTGTTATCATACAATTACATGACACATATTGTTTTCAAAATAAACGTTAGAATTCATAATTAAAGAATACGTTGACATTGTTTTTAGCTTACTAAAAAAGTTCGTAGCATCACATTTCGACATCTCGTATACATATATGTAAGTATATACATAGGCTTTGAATCAACAAGATACGTTTAGAAATCCTACTTGAACGTTACAAAAGGACATCCAAACAGCTGCATTAATAGGAGCATCGTAGAACCATACAATATCGGTTTACCTGAAACAAGCGACTGCCGGGCCGTAGGAGATTAGAGGCATCAGTGTAGCTTTGATAGGTAGTTATACTAGCCGTAGATTTTGCCTGACTAAAGCTCGACAAGGATGTGCTCATGGACAGGTGACCTACAAATTAGTAAAACGATATTTTAACGATGCCTTTGTAGGCTCTCTTGAGGAAAATGAAACCTTTTACGTGTTAAACTAAGGCACGTGTACCGATGTTTCCAATAAGTGTGATAAGACTCATTATTGTACATAATGTTTTCGTTACAAATCTTTTATTGTATTGTATTAATCGTTTTATTAACTCGAATCGAGAAATCGCAAGGACCAAGACACGTCGTCTTGTGTACAACAAAGAATCAAAAAAAAATTTCAGTTTTGTAATATTATTAGGCCTTCTACCCGTTGCTCTGTCTAAGTAATTTGCAATAAAAAAATATTGCTACTGAAAAATGAGATAAAAACTATCCTATTTGTCAAGTTGGACCATACCGCATACAGTTGCAGTGTGCCAAATTTTATTAAAAGCGGCTGACTAGTTTGGTAGTTTATCACGGACAAACCACGTGACAAGAAATTTTATATAAATATAATTATAAAATAAAGATGTAGTAAATACTTAATGGGTTCGTATATATGTATTAAGGCACAAAGTGATACTTGGAGAGGTGTTTGGTCTCAACATGAGGCATCCTCAAGAATGATCAGCCGTCACACTGCGACATGGGTGGTATAAATCATTTGATTCTTTTCTATACCTATTTAGGAGTCTCACCAAAACGTCTAGAAGCTCAAAGACGTCGTTTATTTGAAATTGGGTATATAAAACACATAGGAGTATTTTGAAATCACTGTTCAGAGAGGACACCTTTGCAAAACATTTGTTAAAACATAGCGAGAAGAACACTTTAGAAGTAATAAAAGCTGCAGACTGTGCTTGTAAATTTTAAATATGATAGGAAAACATCCAGTAAAGATATACGGATGAATGGACACGAAAGAATTTATTCTAAGAAAATATTATTAAATAAACAAACAAAATTTCCATTATTTTATATTTATGCATACATTGTTTTCATTTATTAAGTATGAACAAATAAAAATAGACACTGGCGACATACCAGTGCCGTCTAACTAAAACAACAAGAATATACTACTTCTAAACATCAACAGTTTGGCCTTAGCCCATAAAAGAAAATAGAACTCGTCCTTTTTTTAATTATGTTATTAATTTATCTATACAATATGAATAGCTGTCTCAAGTTATTATTATCATAAAAATGTCTACATTCAAAATTCGCTCTGTCCTACAGTTAGGACATTATGATATAAGGTCTTTCAGTATCTGACTTACAATTTAATTTAAACTAACGATTTCCTGGTAGTCGAATTTCAACCATATTACATAATGTTTTCGTCGTGGGAGAGCCATGCTTCGGCACGTATGGGCCGGCTCGACCGGAGTGATACCACGCCTTCACAGAAAAACGGCGTGAAGGAATGCTTCGTTGTATTTCCCCGAGTGAGTGAGGTTACCGGAGGCACTAACTACTTCCCGCCCTCTCCCTTCCCCTGGTGCTACTTTAAAAGTCGGCAACGCACTTGTAACTCTTGAGTTGCAGGTGTCCATGGGCGGCGGTAGTCACTTACCATCAGGTGACCCGCCTGCTCGTTAGCCAACTATCAAATAAATAAATAAATGTTTTGTTTTATTTAATTTACCAGTATAACTTGAACTATCATTGTATAGGCTTTTCGTACCAAAAGAGGTCAACATATAAACAGGACCTATGTTTTGTAGCTGTTTTCACATAATTTTAATAGGTATATTTGAATAAAAACTTTCGTGAGTGGTATTCATATTAGTTTAGGGTAATACGATTTTAGAAAGAAAGAAAGAAAGAAAATATGTTTATGAAACACACTACCACATTATATACATTACACGTAATTTTATTATTAGTGTGTCGTGATGCGTATTATTAGTGTGTTTTACTCACGTATATATTTCAAGGATGCTACGACTAGTTTCGAACCCGAGGGTTGCCCTTTATCAAGGGGTAAGGCATCCTACCGCGTCGGTAGCAGTGTCCGAAACTTGTCGGGCGCACGGACCACGGACACCATTTAGTGTTCTTATTCAGATCAATCTAACAAAGTGATCTGACTACGGATACTCGATCAACTGATATAACACATTTAGTTAAAAATTATAGCTTTCTGCACTTGTACTATAAATTTGAAGTATTCCAAATTTCACATATACAGGGTGTAAGGAACACCGTACCGAATATTGAAATAGGGTATTCAGACCATCATTCTGAGTCGAAAATCATTGGAATTTTTGCCGCAAAATTCATAATATTTTTTTTTAATTTTTTTTTTTTTTTTGTTAAAAGTGGTAAGTATCACAATGAGTAAACAGAACATTTTAGTTTCATTGATTCAGATGAATTGACTTTTGTATTGTGATAAGTATAAACAGAAAAAGATTTGTGTACGTTTTTCGCGTAGCTCAAACTTACATATATAGATTTATCGGTATCAAATAATATAATGTTGTCTGATACTTAACTGAGTTCTGAAAGATACCCTTATGCAAGTTATTTATGTATCTATTAACCGACGAGTGGGCGACAAGTTGTATCTTCTAATAACATAATGTTATTGTGTGTTTAAATGCATGTTTTATAAAATGGTCTGCATATCGATAGGCACCTATGGATTTGCTTCCCGAAATTGACACCTTATATATATATAGATTTCGCTGGTTTGTGAGAAAATCGACGTAATTCAAAATTCAGTCGAATTGAACTAAGTATGCCAAACGATCATAAATCTTTGATATTTTATGGTAAACAGAGATGCAACGCCGATTTCGTGCTAACGTTCGTTAGAATGCGACAAGTTCATTATATATTTAGAACAAAATACTCTAACGGAAATAACAAAACATTGCCATTCTCCAAAATCAATAACTTTTTTAGTTCCGTCGCTATTCTCGCAAACCAGTGTTATTCACCAAAATCTCACATACCCGATATATTAGCTCTACTTGAGTTACTCTGTGTAACTGTGCTCCCTGACTCTAAAGATATCAATTCGTCGGACGATCCCTCATCTGTAAACGATATTATTCTATTAGTACTACAAAGTACAAGTACAAAGGTGTATTTAAAATATTTTATCACATTCTTAAACAATGACAATGTTACTACAAAAGTTTTGTACCAAATTTTGTTTAAAAAATAAATATAGACCAGCATAATTTACGTAACGAAGCTATGCTAGTCTTAGGCCCATATTACATGTTACATTCACGTGCTTTCGACCGAGATAATTTAAAATTTTAATTACCCAACTACGGCAATAACATATGACCACGGCTTTACCTTGACTATTTTTGTACCAATGTCTTGATTTCTGTCTGAAATATTTTATTGTTTCGTACTTTTTAGATCACTTTTCTTTCACCGTAGTCAGGTTAGAGTTTTTAAACTTTTTTTTTTTTTATTAAAATTAATGTGGCTCACGACGGGTCTGGTATGCAATGGTAAGCTGTGCTAATGGCTGTATTTATAAAATACTCATATTGGCATTATTTGTATTTGGCCAACTCTATCCATGAGGCTTCTGAGCACCAGAGGAGCGCTCTTTAATCGATGTCTTTTGCTAAGTATTTCTTTAATCAAGCGGCTCAAATTTGTGCAGAAATCCGTTATAGTATAGTACTTAAAAGATTGTTAGATCTTTCTTAAACGTGTAATGTTATACAATATTAAAATAGAGAGACCAGCCGGTACACAATGACTCATTGTATGAAAAGGTAACTTTAAACTGTTGTTATTTCACCTGAGGATGTATCATTTGTCTCCATTGTAATCGGTAGAATGTAATCTCTAGAAGTTTCAAACGCCTTGGTCAAAGGTTCCTGGATTTTGGGGTAATATTTGATTAAATTGAAAAAAGTCACGCTCGGTATTACTAACAAATCTAGACTTCGACTTGCGCAAATTGTTACTTCCGAACATGAAATTGGTTGCTGAAAAAGTAAAAAAAGCAGCTTATCTATGTCACTAAGTTAAATATATCTATTGCCTGGAGCTAATTAAAGAAATAATTATTTCTGTGGAAATAGGAATAGATATAATTGTCTTGCATGTATGTCTACAAGATTCTAGTCAAATTGAGGCCAATACCATGTGCCACATTATAAACTAGCTGCTGCTCGCGACTTCGTTCGCGTGGAAATTTTGATGTGGGAGCCGTATATTTTCTGGATAAAAAGTAACCTATAGCATATTCCAGACTATTACCTATCACTGTGCCAAATTTCAGCCAACTTTTTTGGCGGATTGTGTAACAAACATCCATCTATTGAAACTTTCGCATTTGTAAGTAGTAAGATTTCACGTATGTTCGTCAATGTACATATGCTAGAGTGCACCTTAAAATACAGACACAGACTTGGTCCTCATCATTTTTATACATTTTGATTTTAGCCACAGATAAGGTTCCTTTTCATATCACCCTTCCTATTTGATAGTTATATTGGGGAATCCACTTACCCCGGTAAAATTGCCAAACATTCCACCTGGTCCCATACAAGTAATCATTTCGTTATATGAAGTTAAAACATCCACCTAAAATGTTGAAGTGAAACTAAGTATAGCGATAATGGTCGATACTTTATCACGTTACAAACGAATATGTATCTAAGTACTTGATATCAAAACAAAGGACGGGTCTGATCTTGTTGAAAGTATTCAAAGGTACTTCAAATATCGATCGTCACGTACGTGTATCCTTTTTTAATAAAAACAACAAAGAATGAACGGAATAATCTAAAACCTTTCCTATTCTTCCTGTTCAGTGAGTCGGCATGTCTCGGGAATACATAAAATACCCGATCACTTACCTTGAATGATATTTGACTTGAAAGATTGACTGTAGACCCGGACTGTCGGGTGGGTAATAAAAAATATCTATGCATATAAATAAGGCATGTATAACGTAGGCGATACAATGTTTTCGGAATGAGGTAAAATCAGTGTACGGAACATTGTTTTTTTTAAGTTCTACCTTTATTATTGTTTTTTTTTTTTACTTTAGTTCCACGTGATAAATCTTTACAGAATGAATATCTTTCGATACTTTTCGATAATAAAAAACTATTAATAGTTAAGCTTAAACTTTTTGCAAATTTAATGGAATACCTTGGAGAAATGAAACATATTTCCAAAAATAGAATTAGTTCAATTGAACCTTGTTTGATATGATAGACTACGATTATAGGTATAGTGTATAAAATAAGTACCATTCATCTCTCAACCTGACTTGAAGTCTTGACCTGGCTTGTGGGTTAGTCATTTTAAGAAGTGCCAACATTTGTAACCACGGTTAGTTTAACATCATTTATTACGAAGAAGAACCCAAAAGACACAAAAACTCGACTGCGTTAAAATCTTAAGTAATAAACATATAAGTTCAATATATATTTATGATCATCTTTTAAAACCCTTGATTTTAATACCCCACTCGGTAGGTTTTGAAGAACCAAAATCACCATTTTTATTTTTTTTCAGCTTTATACCCTAGGACACTAAGTTCATATCCAAAGTTCTTTCCACTATGTTCACCTGGATAATATCACCCGAGTGATATTACCCAGGATAAAGTAGATTTTTTTTGGTTTCCTCATTTCACCTTGGAAGAATTTCACCTAGGTGATATCTTGCAGACGGTACCTTATTTATCAATATTCATCCACACGTTAGGCAATACAAATATTACATACAATCCAAATCCACATCCAACCCTTACAAACAACAGAACGTAACTATGTATAATATAGCCAATAACAAAAAATATTTATTTAAAAAGAAATACCACATGTACAATATCATAATGTCTGTTTTAATAGTATAATCAAAAGAAAACAGATAATCTAAATATTTCCCTAACAGCGCGTTCGGTGTGCTTTCATAACAAATACACGCATTGAGAAATTATTTCTTTTGAAGACGTTTAAAAAGGCTTTTCATTGTTAAAGTCTTTGATCGATCGGGTTTACTTGCATGTATGTACGTAAGTATAAACTACGAACTACACTACTACAGTAAACAATACATACCTTTCCTCTGTAAATAATAAATATGTAGGACTGTATATCTCTACACTGAATAACAGTGTCACCCTTGAGAAAGTACATTTCGTGCAGGTGTTGCGTGATCACCCTGATGAAGGACCTTTCCACCTTCCCAAATAATGGCACTTCGCGAAGCGCGCGTTCGTACATGAACACTAACGTATCTTCCATTAGAGCAGAGTTCAAACGCCGACATATTTTCTAAGAAATAGAAAACACTATTTAAATAACTCTTGAATGCATAATATATGGCTACATTATTCTATATGGAGCCTCACTGTCTCATTTTCAAGCACTATTGAAATATCATCATCGAAATAGGATACATACGATATGAGAATATCGTATAGCTTCTCGTGTACTCGAAATTTTACCGAGAAATACATATACGTTGCTAGTTCATATTTGGATTTAGTTTATGTTACCAATAGGTAAATAAAATATTCAATCAATTTGTTTTTATTATAGATCGCTAGTAACTTAAATCTAATAATTATTTTATGTTGCAGTAACTGAATTTATTAAGATATTTAACACTTAAGATTTTAAATTTCGAGTATGATCATGATCAGTCCTGACCCACTACAGGCACATTTTCGATGTAGCAGGATAAGGATGCCTATTAGTGATGTAACGAATATTCGCATTCGCATTTGCAAATATACCCATAATTTTTGATGCGAATGTTTGGAGAATATGTTTGACAAACTAAAAAGAAATTATTAATTTGTGGTAATTTATCTGCTAACATTTATATTTTTGAAATTATATTAAAATAAATAATAGTGGAATGAATCTCCTCTCGTGGTTTGCTAGTGCCAGTATCCTTGCTTCTCCGGCTGTACCCAGTGGCATTTTATTAATGGAAAAGAAACTACGACACCCCAAACCTTCGTCTTAGCCAATAAAAAAAAAAATTATAGTGTTACAAAACAAATTTACTGTTACGCAAAACGGACGGTGAGAAAAAAATCAAAAATAAAATACGGGTATAATTATTTTATTTATTACAGAACTACCCAGTTGAACAAATACACCTATTAACTTTAATATACGTTATCGTAAACCATCGGTATGCAGTTTTAGAGAAGTGGACAGTTAAATATGCCTCTGAGTGTATTATTACAATACATTAGTTGGTTTGTACTTACTGTACCCTTTATAAAAACTTCATTTTAAATAAAAATTAATCCAGTCAATTAAGTCAGAAAAAAAGAGTGAAGCTCTGAATGAGAGATAATAAACTGGAAACTCGTATAAACTGTTATTTTGGCATTCTAAATGTTGTTTCAAAAGTTTCATATAACTCGTGTCCACGTCGTCAGATATTCAAGGTCATTGTGTTTTTCAAGAAAGATATAAAATTTTATCCAAATCATTAGAGCTGTTTTCGAGATACGCAAAATAAATTTAAATATAGGTTTTTGTTAAAATATATTATAGTGATTCAGTAACTTTATACGAGGTATTATTCCGGGACTTGGCCTTGCATTATTGTTTTCCGTGCTCTATTGCAAAAATTGTTAATTGTGAAATGCAAATAATGCATGAAGTGTCGTACTTTTGATAATTATATTTTTTTTTTATGAGAGCTTTAATTTTTTAAAGTAAAATAATGTCACTATCACAAACGATAACTTAAAAAGTTAGTTATTTTTTAAATACGTACCTTGAGCACCTGTTCTTTTCACTTTCTTTTTCCTTTTCTTTTCTTTACACTCCGTTGTAGTAAGTTATAAACAAAAAACGCTATACATTGGTGTTTTTGTATGAACTATTACAACATATTTATTTAAAAAAACATTCATTGCATGGACTGGTTTATTATTATGATGGCATATACGAGGGCTACACTGAAAATTTCGGGAATCAAGGAAGTGACACAACATTACTATTTAAAAATGTATTTATTGCTTTTCGAAGTATTCTCCGCGAAATTTGACACATTTTCCATACGATGGATCCAATCATTGACGCAACCATTCCATTCGGAAGTTGGGGTCTCCAAAATGGCCGTTTTGTAGGCGTCCACAGCTTCTTCAGGTGATAAAAATCTCTGACCACGCAATTTATTCTTTATTTTAGGGAAAGTATAGAAATCATTAGGGCTTAGGTCGGGACTGTACGGCGGATGGTCTAATAATTATATGTTTTCTTGCTCTAAAAACTCTTTTGTTCTGTGCGCGGTGTGAGAACTCGCATTGTCGTGATGGAGGATGATGCGGCGGTTGCAGTTCTCTTTACGGAGTTCAGAAACGACCTATGGCAAACAAATGCTAGCATACCATTCTGCATTAACCGTATTACCTTTGTCCCTCAAGAGGAATAGTCGCAACATGGCCGGTTTTGGAGACAAACGTGGCCACCATTTTTTTTGCAACACTCCGTGAACGAACAATTTTAGTTGACTTTAACTCATTTTCGAACACCCAAACTGACAGGTTTTTTGTTTCGGGTTCGTACGCGTATATCCAGGATTCGTCACCTGATACAATGTTGTATACAGCATTTGAGGATCCTGCGTGGAATCTTTCGAGAGTTCTGACGCACCAAGTAACGCGAGCCGCTTTTTGCTCTTCACAGAGCAAATGCGGTATCCATCGGGAAAACAACTTTTTTACACCTAATTGTTCATGCAAGATTATTTGTATTTGACTCATGCCAATGTCTAAATTTGCCTGAATTTCGCGGTATGTCACATGTCGATCTTCCTCAATCAGCTTACGCACAGCATCAACGTTTTCTTGGGTGACTGCAGTTTTTGGACGACCTTGACGGGGATCATCACTGAGCTTGACACGTCCACGTTGAAATTCAGCAAACCAGCGATAAATTGTGGTTTTGGATGGGGCTTCATCACCAAATGCAGAAAGCATCCGGTCAACACACTGTTTTTGTGTTAAACCGCTTCGTAAGTCATAATAAATCATCGCCCTTGAATTTTCTCGAGTGAATTCCATTTTCTCAACGACTAAACAAGTTTGAGAAGACCTTGTGAGAAGACCGAGAATCTTTTTTTAAATAAATATTATTCCATTCCCGATACTTTTAGTGCAGCCATGTATAATGCATGCACGTAAAGTATGTGGAACTATTGATTGCTACTATTTGATGTAATTTTTGTTGGAGAACGTGTATCTATGGTATATTTGATCTAAGGTGCCTGCTATAAAATTTATTTTTATTAAAGTACGTCTTATTTGACCCAGAAAAACGTAATCGCGAAAAACGCTGCGGAACGTCCACTCGCCCAAACCTAATATTTCCAAATACATTTACTTTAAAGAATTAAACGAAGAAGCCACAGTAAACACCATCAGTGCAATAAATTTAAAAAATAGTGTTTGTTACAGTTTTTTATCATTAAAAAGCACTGCACTTGATTTACGTGAAATATAAAAACTGAAATAAACAAATGTACAGCAGTTAAAAAATATTTATTGCAGTAGCCGTCAGCGTTTCCCTAGAATTATTTTGAGTATCTTTTTTTTGTAGAAATACTCGCATGCATTTTACTACTATGCTACTCGTACGTATCCAATGAAATACTTTATATGGACTAGTTTTCACAAAGTAACTAACCTGTGGATTGCTGCCGTTGGTTCTCTTCCACACATATTCGAAATATTTCAATGTTTTTGCCGTGAGTCCAGGATCAACGTTCTCCTGGTATAGAAAGTTCGCCAGATCCTTTGTTTTTTCCTATAACACAAACGAGGACGGAGCTCGTTAAAACTAATATAATTACTGTACTGGAACTACAAAGTCGTAATATTTTTAATGACGGAACTTCAGCCGTAATACTCAGAACTAGAGCTAACAATATAGGCTATTTTGAACGTAATTAAACTTCGTTTATATCATTTTATTACTAATATTTTTCTGAAATTTATTTTTTTTACATAACTTCGTTGGACTCTTACTTCAACTACTACAAGGCGGATTCACGTTCCAGTGAAGTGCTAAAGACATGTACTCGTCGTGAAAATACTGATCTATTGCAATAACCGTTTAAATGCTATGTATTGTATACAATATGCGACTTCTAAGTGTATTTAAAAATTATACTTTTTTGTTGCCAGTTTCTAGTCGACAGTGAACTGCTAATACCTTCAAACTGTAATTATTAGAGAAATTAACTTTTTTAACAATTTTAACTTAAGGCATGTTTCGCATGTTTTAGTGAAATGTGCCAGGTTTATTTTGAGTTGCAACAGCATTAAAAATAATTGTGGAATAATAATATTTTTTCACATTACACACACTATGACCGAATACCTTCTACACTATTATAAAATGCACTAATATAGCAAAGTAAATAAAGCATAAGTTATTATCATTCTTAATGAATAAATATATTTTTTTTATAATATTAAATATTATTTATTATATAATTTTCAAATTCAGTCAAACAAAGAAAGTTTTTTTCTGTTTCAATAAATTCGTTTCACTTCGTTGTCGTAATTATATGGGCTTGTAATTGTGAGCGCAACTACATGGATTTTTGTTACACATATACATCTCTGAAAGTATAATAAATGAAATGAAAATTTATATTTATTTGCAGAATATAGGTGTACAAATACAGAGGGTAGGGTCAATATATATTAGTAGTGCAATACCATATCCAACCGTAATCCGCAAAATAATTGTATAATGTACATTAATTAGATTGTGATCGTGAATAAAGTATTATAAATTAAGTAATTATTAATTAATTAATAAAAAAAAATTTAACCCCAATTTAGTATAGATTCAGTGTCAATACTGATGTATAATGATCTATAAAAGAAAACGTCAGATATGATGCAATAATGAATGGGGGTAGCCTTAAATTAACATAATAATGAAATGGATTAATAATTTAGCAAACACCATGTTCCCTTAAAAACTTTACCACCCCTATTCAACTTCGTGTGTGTGTGCGTGTGTGCGTGTGTGTGCGTGTATGTGCGTGTGTGTGCATGTGTGTGCGTGCGTGCGTGTGCGTGTGCGTGTGTATGTGTGTGTATTTTAGAGGTTGGGAAGATACTTTTACGTATCATCAGGATTACAACCTGGTATGTCGGACTCCGATGTCAATACCGACTAAAAACCTCCTCTTTCTCCGGCCTCTGGTTCCCCGCGGAAACCACCGTTAGGCATTGTGTGTGCCTGTGTCCGTGTGTGTGTGTCTGTGTGTGGGTGTGTCTGCGTGTGTGAGGGATGAATTTTGGATTATAATATACTCAGTTTAATCAAATTTTCCGTATCTTCATAAGATTTGGACAAGAGCCATATGGTAACTGTTTTCTTGCATTGCGATCTAGTTAGTGGACAGATGTTGCAATATTCATTACCAATATTATATAACTGACAGCTTACAACACTATGGTTGCCGCTGCTAACGCACTTCTAAAGCTTTGGGCTTGGCAGACCTGGCACGGCGCTTTCTTGTGAATTGGGTGTCATATTCCAAACTAACATCTTTTCTGCAGATTGTGTGAAGCACAAAGAGCTGTCTGACAGTAAGCAGTTCACATTCTTGATATAGTTGGGCAGTCGAATATCTAAAAGGCTTAAAAGTGGGGCTCGCTCTAGGGGCAGAAAATAAGATTTCACAGCTCCACCCCAGACAGATATACAATACGTTAAACAGATTGACATAATGCATAATAAACTAATTTCATGGTGTCAAAGTCAGCTGAGTAACGTAATTTTTTGAAAATGAATATCATCTTGCGGACGCGGGCAGTAATATTAGTCAGTTGGTATTTTCATGAAATAACATTATCAATAAACACTCCCAGATATTTTGTGTGAGCACATCTCAGTATAGTTGGGCAATCGCAGGTATTAGTAGATGTGTATGTCGAACAAGTATGCGCTCTTATATTGAATGTTTCCAAAGATGGTTGGGTTATAGCTGTCTTTGGAAACGTGATGTAAGTAGTTTTGTTGAGGTTAAGTGTTAGGTTAGGTTAGATTTGTTAGATTGTTTGATAACCACTGCATTACATGACTAAAAGCACATTTTGCACGAGCATACACTTCCGACCAGTTTTTGCCCCGAACAAGTCTTGCAGTATCGTCTGCATAGGTAATGATAGAAGAATAGGGAAGTGATAGGGTGCACAGGGAGTTTATATAGAGTAGGAAAAGGGTTGGACCAAGGATCGATCCCTGTGGGATACCAAAAAGAAGGGGTACGTTGCCACGCGTTGCCGTTGTTGTCATCTATTTTTACACACTGTGTCCTTTCGAAAAGATAATCATTAAAAATTCGAAGTGCATATCCGCGGATGCCCATTCTCTCCATCCTTAGTAAGAGGTGTGGAACAGAGACAGTGTCAAATGCTTTGGTAAGATCGAGAAAACTCGACAGGCATTTTTGTCCATTATCAAGGCTGTTTACTATTTCATCAACCAGAGAAGCCACTGCATCTTCAGTTGATATTCCTACCCTAAAACCAAATTGATTCGGCGCTAAAATACTGTTTTTCCTTAAAAAGTTTCTTAAGCGGGTGTTTAGCACCTTCTCTAGGATTTTAGACAGCGCAGGTAGGACAGATATGGGCCTGTGATTATTGACACTGTCTCTGTTTCCACTCTTAAAGATAGGGTGCATAACAGCCCTTTTCAAACATTTGGGGAAAATCCCCTTAGCCATAGAAATATTGCAAACGTGGGTTATTATTGGTACCACAGTGTTTGAGCACTTTTGCAATAAATGAGCAGGAATTGCGTCCCACCCGTCAGCGGCATCTTTACGCAAATTTCGAATAATTAACTCGACCTCAGACTCATCCGTTGGCAACAAAACAAAGAAATTAGCATTGATGTTATCATTCAGCAATTGATTATTTTGTATGTTAGGGCTAATTTGTAATGCTAAGTCGCTTCCGATGCGGTAAAAGTACTCATTAACTCGGTTTACAGATGTCAAATTATCTCTGTCTAATACTAGTCCTGTGCGGATTCTACTGCTTCTATCTGCGAGGAAGTGAGGCGGTGGAAAGGGAACTGGAAAGAACCACAGAAATCGCGGTACTTTTGTATCAAACGTACGAGTAGTTTAGGTGTGAAATCGTAAACAAACAAACAAACTCACATTCCAATTTATACTATTAGTTATATTATTGTAGCAGCTTCTAAATTTCTGAAAAGTACTACGAAGATATTCCCCCACTAACCCACATATTTGCTTTGTTATCTATTTTGAATCATCAATGTCAGACCTACAGCATAAATTCTAAACTAAACCAGCTATCAATGTCCACGTACCAACATAGATATGGCCTGTCCAAGAAAACAGTTTTATCTTTTTGTTACAGAAATGTATTATTACAGATAGTAATGAGTGTATTATATTGTGTTTTGCTAATATCTTCGGCAAAATCTCTTCGTTTGCAGAAAACTTCACGTACTTACAGGTAAGTTCGTTTAATCATTAAATATATCTAAGTTTAAATGGTAGCCTAAATGTAGTTACTTTTCATTCGTTACAATGAGAACGTACAATAGCAAGCAGCCGTTAATACTCCAATGGGCGAGGGCCTTTTATTAAGCTACCCACGAAACGAGATAAGCAAGGTAATTACAGGCTATAATCGTGTATACATTATTTTTAAACTGTTTCAGTTTTGTTATAGTCATAACGAATAACGTAGAATTATTCCGGAGGATTAAATTGCAAGAAAAAGGCGACGACTTCCTCTTTTTTGCGTTGACGAAATCTTATTTTCTTATTTTTTACCTTCTATTTGTCTAAGAAAGGAAAACATTCAAATATTTTAAGTAGAAATTAGTAAGCACGCATTATTTAATGTAGTTTAAGGTTCTGTCCTGTACTTTTATGGACAGTGCAAAAATCGGTCTTAAGTCTTATTTCGTAAAATAAGATGGATTCAGTTCCTTCCTACTATTATTGTAAACGTGAAAACCACTGAACCGATTGCGATGAAACTTGGTATGTAGATAGCTGTACACCTGGAGTAATACATAGGCTACTTTTATCCCGATATTCCTACGGCATCGGGACTTACGCGGGTGAAACCGCGGGGCGCAGCTGGTACCAAATAAGACCGTTTTACTGCGCCACACTGCTAAAATTCATTACGATTTATTACGATGCATCGTATACGTGTTTTAGGAAATTGTAGTCATATTTTAGGGTCGTATAGTAAATAACGTGAAACCCTATAAATTTTAGAATTTTCAAAAACAGAATCCCTGTTTTAAACCTTAAAATCTGAACCTATAAATTAGCAATAAAACTGATATTCCATGAGATAAAGCTGACATGAATAAAACTGTGGGTACATGAAAACTCTTCTTATCTTTGTAGGAATGTTACGATCGTACTGTTTATTTGCAAGAAAATGTGTTTTAAATAGCATCATAACAAAAATGTCAGAAATCGAATGCTACTGGAAGCAAATCTAACGCTAAATTCACACCAGTAGGTATTATTGGACCCTACCACTTAATATAAGGAACACAACGGCTTACAAGGATTAGTAGTAGATAAAACAAGAACTAAGGAAACTAGATTACAATAATAATTGATTGAATATACATACATTATGCTCCAACAGTGCACACGCGGATGCGGACCTTGTAGATGCAACGTAGCCGAACATGAAGGCAAAGTATAGAAAGCCGGTAATCTGCAGACACATCACCAGCCACATGTCCACTTTGTTAAACATACCGACAGGATTACAACCTAGTCCTGAAGTAAAGATTTATATATAGTAATTTTAGATAAAAGTACAACCGACTAACGAAGCAACTAAATCACGCTAAAAAATTTTATAATTTTTTTCTACCTTTAAGGCAGTTTTTTTTAATTCACAAAAAAAAAAATATTGTAATTGACGGTGTAGACTAAATTAGAACTTCCTTTTTTCTGGAATACGGTTTAAAAGACTTAGAGTATACCTTGTATTATATATATTTCTATAACGAATACTTTTTTAAATTTAATTATGTCGTCGCCACATCAAAAACTCTTATTTGTTTTATTAAAAATAGGGACAAACTATAATAGATGATAACACAGTTCACTATTTAATAAGAATAAGTTAAATGACATTATTTTGACTGGTTATACCGGTAACGAAATGCTATTGGTCGATTGATAAATATTAATGAATAGTGGGGTTATAAAAAGGGTAGGAATAACTTCAGAACATTGTCTTGAGTGCGAATAGTGGTACGAACAACTTGGCAGTTACTGTTAGTGATTTTCATATTTTATATCAGTGGTTGTGAGACTGTTTTTAACAATTAGTAATTAGATATTTTATTATATTTAAGTTAATTATCAATAATTTAAATGAAAGAATCAAACCGAAAATAGGCATACCAAATTATAGGATCTTAAAAATTCCCCATCCTTTGCATAACATTGCTCACTTTAAAATAACAAAGTGTCAAATAAGCGTGGAAGGAATCCATGAATTATAAAATTTAAAAAACATCGCAATATCTGTGCAAATTCCTACAATTTTCGTGCAGGTCATTGACCTTCCATTCGTTGCGATTAACTGTATTGATCGTAATACAAGCGTATTAATTACGATAAGTACGTACCCACAAATACCTCGTACACCCAGTAGAATGTGTACACGTACTCCGTGTATGCATCTGTGGAAAGTACACAAAACGTGACCACACATTTGTAATGAACAGTTAATTTAATGTCGTGGACGTGTATTGTGTTTTAGTAGTGGATTTTTTGAACTATTAATGTGATACCAGTGTAAAATCTAGTTAAGATTTTAAAATATAACTAACTTGATACATTGCCACGATCACGATTTTTTATTTGGAAATATAATGAGAATAATGTGAAACTGACATAGGACTTCAATACAATTAAATAACTAGCAATATCTACCATATTAAAAAATATTATTTTGCTTTATAAAACGATAATACCAATCAGTGCCGAGTCTACTTTAATATAGTATTTTTCTCGAAATCGAGTTTTTTAGACGCCGAAATATAACCGGTTTTCTGATTGGTATACTTTTCTTTTAATATTTATAGTTTTGAACTCAGAATTTCTCCTCCTTCATAACTATAAACGAACTAGATATTTGTCTAATCAAAGTTAGCAAAATTATTTCATACAAAGAACTATATACTCGTATCTATTGATATAGTAGCAACTAGTATTTTCATTACAGGTATTAGGATGGTTTCCAATATCTGTCCCGTGTAGTTTCGTGCTGAAGTTAGGGAAAATTCAATTATTACTGGCTATATAGCGATATTATCTGACAGTCTCTCTATACTTTGAGAGTTGGGTCACAGCAGCTAATAACTGTGACACTTTGGGAAAACTAAATAACATAGGTATCTTACGAAAATACCTATCGTTGTAAAATATATTTCTTATTTGCATAATTATTTGCTTATGTTCCTAAAGTTATGAATTTATAGAAACGGAACTAAAATAATACTAACGACGAAAGTACAATAAAATATTATATGATTGTGTAAAACCGTCCCCTGTCACAGGTCTTCTGTCTTAGATTTGACAACATGTTAATTTCAATGTCGTTCTCAGCCTACCGAGAAACTCCGAAAGGAACACTTAGCGATTTTACAAAAAAAAAATAACCTAGACACCGGATGACAATATTTAACCAGTACCTCGAAAAACTCTTACGTGGGAGAGCCATGCTTCGGCACGTATGGGCCGGCTCGACTCCGCTCGATACCACGGCCTCACAGAAAACCGGTCGTGAAACAATGCTTGCATTGCTTTTCGCCGCGTGAGTGAGGTTACCGGAGGCTCTAATCCTGCCCTCTCCCCTATTCCCATCCTTCCCCTCTCCCCCTTCCCCTCTACCCCCTCTCCTCCCCTCTAATCCTCCTCTCCCGTCTTCTTGCTCTTCCCCTATTCCCACCTTAAAGGGCGGCAACGCACTTGTGACTCTTGAGTTACAGGTGCCCATGGGCGGCGGTAGACATTTACCATCAGGTGACCCGTCTGCTCGTTTGCCCCCTTATACTATAAAAAAAAAAAAACTTTGAAATTTTTAATTTGTAAATGAATGTTATTTCGGACTTTAGCTGTTCCGAAATTTCAAATTGTTCGATTTTTCAGAAACTAAAAGTCGCTATATTTGGGATCTGCATTCCAAGAAACCACGTAATTGACACCTATATCCACTTTCGTTCGAATATCGTTCCCTGTATCTGCTACTTGTATCTTTATGCCAGCCGTTCAAACACATTTCTAGTGATGTAAATTGTTTCGCGGCGTGTGCAATGCACGCTCATTTTAACCTCGAACTTAACTCAATACAACTGCCCTATCTAAACCTCGTCGTTGGACTACTGTATGGATTATGTAGATACTGCTATGACTAAGAGTTAGGAATATAAGTTCTAAATAGACGACCTAAATCCTAACTTAATGTATATTATAAAAGCGTGTGTTTATTGGTTTCTTTGTTACGCTATCACGCCTTAACTACTCGACCGATCATCATGAAATTCTGCATGTACGTTGTCCAGGGGAACAGAAAAAGACAGAAAGAAACTTTCAAAAGGAATCCAAACGACTTACTAGCTAATATGTACGAGTATGAACTATTCGCAACATATGAGTCACGTATCGTAGCATATATATTATAATAATGAATAGTTGCAAACTAAAAAAAATAATTTGAATAAGTCACTCATTTTGATTACGGGTGTTTAATATATGAAGACTCTATTAATATTCATTTATTACTAGTATTCAGTAGATTTGATTACTTTAATAATAATTTCGGATTGAATCTGTAAAATATTCATCCGGGATTTTCTTTTAAGCTGTATTGTGAACAGATATTTGTTAAGGTCCTTTAAATCTAGCATTTAGGATTGATGCGAAGTGATGACGGGATATTTTGCATATTGCCGTCACCACAGAGTAACATGACTAGTAACATCACTAATTTTTTTAAGACAAGATTCGTTGAACCATAAACTTAGTATACTATCGTAATATACTAAATTTATAGCTTAAACCATAAATTTAGTAGTAATTAGTATATTAAGTTTATGGTTTAAACTGTATGTTACTAGTGGTGTACTATAAAGAACATTCTATCTATTTAATTATTTTTTTTTAAAAGACAGCTCCTGTGTCGCGGGGGACTTTCCAAGCATACAAACAACGGACACAAAGAACACCCAGACTCGGGTGGGAATCGAACCCACGACCTATGGCATAGCAGTGAGGGTCACTAACCACTAGACCAACAGGCCAGTCCATCTATTAAACAGTAGCATATATTATAGACATTTTAATTATCTGTCAAGGTTGCCACATACATGTATAGCTAATCTAAGTTTACCCTTACTCGTTGATTAATATGTACATAGTCTGTTAATTAAAGCTAGACTTACATTTTATAACATGTTTATCATTATTCAGTATAATTACACTGGAACAATTGACGAGTATATACGGTGAATGTAGCGGCAAGTACGACTCACAGGCATTGCCGAAGATAAAGGCCGTAACCAGATTTATTATAGTGATGGCTATTGGAAGACACTTCACGAGGACTACAAATAGATTCACTCGCATGATATCACTCTCCCAGTATGAAAAAGCACCTGTTATTCGGGTTACCTGTAAAAATAAACATTATTCAGAAATATATAACAAAGCGGTGTTGGTTAAAGAGTTATCTTAAAGTGGAGTATTGTGGATTGTGTGGATGTAACGAGGTACCTTAAACTGGTACGGGTAATTTGTCGCGTTATTTTCAATTTAACATTTTAGGATTTATTAATGGTGTTGTAGTAATACAAATAGCAGCCTGAAAGTGATTATAATTTATCTGTTTTCTTCCAATCCGTTAACATATCCTACTATCCTATTAATATTATAAACGTGAAAGTTTGTATGTATGGATGGATAGATGGATGGATGGATGTTTGTTACTCTTTCACGCAAAAACCACTGAACCGATCGCGATGAAACTTGGTATGTAGGTAGCTGGAGACCTGGATTAACATATAGGCTACGTTTTATCGCGATATTCCCACGGGATCGGGACTTACGCGGGTAAAACCGCGGGATGCTGCTAGTGTACAAATATGTGGAGCCCAAGTTTTGTCTCGATGAGGCACCAAAACACTGAACTATTTAACACTTTAAAATGAAATCTGTAAAATTTCGCTTTTGTTCTTTAAAAATTAAATCACCACAAACAAAAAAAAACAGTTACAATTATGCACCACTTCCGCACCAGCACAATTAATACATTAAAAATAAATTCACTCACTTTTCAGAGCTGCTTACATAGGCTGCACTAAAAGTATCGGGAATGGAATATTTCCACTATTTCTATCATATTAAAATCTTTTTAATTGAAAACTCTTTGGTTTTAAAAATCGAATACCATTTATTTATTTAAAAAAAGATTCTCGGTCTTCTCACAAGGTCTTCTCAAACTTGTTTAGTCGTTGAGAAAATGGAATTGACTCGAGAAAATTCAAGGGCGATGATTTATTATGACTTTCGAAGCGGTTTAATACAAAAACAGTGTGTTGACCGGATGCTTTCTGCATTTGGTGATGAAGCCCCATCCAAAACCATAATTTATCGCTGGTTTGCTGAATTTCAACGTGGACGTGTCAAGCTCAGTGATGATCCCCGTCAAGGTCGTCCAAAAACTGCAGTCACCCAAGAAAACGTTGATGCTGTGCGTAAGCTGATTGAGGAAGATCGACATGTGACATACCGCGAAATTCAGGCAAATTTAGACATTGGCATGAGTCAAATACAAATAATCTTGCATGAACAATTAGGTGTAAAAAAGTTGTTTTCCCGATGGATACCGCATTTGCTCTGTGAAGAGCAAAAAGTGGCTCGCGTTACTTGGTG
The DNA here is from genome assembly GCA_963859945.1 of Euplagia quadripunctaria. NCBI lineage: Eukaryota > Metazoa > Arthropoda > Insecta > Lepidoptera > Erebidae > Euplagia > Euplagia quadripunctaria. The sequence continues at coordinate 8,217,950 of OY982568.1, forward strand.
CGTCAGAACTCTCGAAAGATTCCACGCAGGATCCTCAAATGCTGTATACAACATTGTATCAGGTGACGAATCCTGGATATACGCGTACGAACCCGAAACAAAAAACCAGTCACGAGTTTGGGTGTTCGAAAATAAGTTAAAGCCAACTAAAACTGTTCGTTCACGGAGTGTTGCAAAAAAAATGGTGGCCACGTTTGTCTCCAAAACCGGCCATGTTGCGACTATTCCTCTTGAGGGACAAATAACGGTTAATGCAGAATGGTATGCTAGCATTTGTTTGCCACAGGTCGTTTCCGAACTCCGTAAAGAGAACTGCAACCGCCGCATCATCCTCCATCACGACAATGCGAGTCCTCACACCGCGCACAGAACAAAAGAGTTTTTAGAGCAAGAAAACATATAGTTATTAGACCATCCGCCGTACAGTCCCGACCTAAGCCCTAATGATTTCCATACTTTCCCTAAAATAAAGAATAAATTGCGTGGTCAGAGATTTTCATCACCTGAAGAAGCTGTGGACGCCTACAAAACGGCCATTTTGGAGACCCCAACTTCCGAATGGAATGGTTGCTTCAATGATTGGTAGGAGAATACTTCATATTTCTTATAATTCACTTCGTATATACGCTTATCTATATATAATAAAACTCGCCTGGACAGGGTTCCGTACGATGAGTTGCATACATACATAGGGTAGGTTTCACCCAGAAAAAAGTATTGTTCCCGAATGCAGAAAAATAACTTTTAAACGGTCGTCCGGCTTCACAATATCTCGATAAACGAGTGTGAAACCGCGGGCAAAAGCTATAAAGCTATTATAAAATTAAAAATGAACTTGATTTAAGGCTAAAAAACTAATGGTAGTCAGATAAAAATAAGCGTTACCAAGAGACCTATGATAAGTAAATAAATAAAATCGATTTACTTACACATAACATTCGATTGATTCTGTATAAATTCAGGTCCGTGTTGTCGTTAACTATTCGCACCTGAAAAATTTCATCTGTTAATCAAAATTTAAAGAAATTGTTTCATTTACAGACGGCAGCGGATAAATCCTGTAATTGAATTATGTGTTGTAAATCGATTAAGGACGAGCGATGGCGAATGACATTCTCAGCAACTGTAGGTATCCAGTCTATGATGACGCTCGGTGGATCTCATTTCATTGTTTGTATATATCGAATAATAATCCGTTCGTTCCTGCCATCTACACCTCCTCGGAACTTTTGCAATATTTTAATATAATTATTCAATGCTATGAAATACACTGAGATTAATGCATTCGGGTCACATAAACATACCTAAAAATCTTAATAAGAAATAATGAAAACTAATACTGCTAGCTTAGTGAAATAAATTGTTTTTAATAGACAATTAAATACTCCTTAAATGAAAGTAATAAACTTTGGTTATTTTTTCACTTATTTTAAAACAAAAATAGATGTACACCATATTTTTCTACAACTTTATAATTTGCTCAAATTTTAGTACTTTGTGTTACCTCTACGTGCTGCCATTAATGCGGCTATGCGATTTGCCCATGCTGTGCAATACTGTGCATGCCAAGTTTCTTATACGATATTGGAGAATATTCTCCCATTCTGCTATTTTGATGGCATAACTTTAAAACAACCAAGAAGTTTTATTAGTTTAATTTAAGGAGTATTTAATGATCTACTAAACACACTTTTTCAATAAGCTAGCATTATTGGTTTCCGGGCTTTTCAGGTATCTTTTTCATTCATTTTTCTCGAATGTAGTTGAGCCAATCTGAAAAAAATATCATTTTATTGCTTAATAATGTTTTAAATGCGTCTTCTCGTATAGACATACATTTCGCGACAATTTCTTATCAATTTTGTACGATTTTGCTACAATCTATAGTTTCAATCATATGCACCGGTTTTTTGAAGTCTATAATGTGATATTAAAATATGACTATATTAAAATACATGACTTAATAAATCCTTACAAAAACGCATTTTTTGTTACTGTATTTGAGTACACGTTAAAAATAATAGCTAAAAAAATGTAAAATGTTGCTCAAACAGAATACCTACATTCAAACATAAATGAATTAAGTTAATCGACCGTCTCGTCGTTATCACACATTGTTGTTATCGCTACACGCATGAGTCCCTCTGAACAGGAAAAGTGAGTTAAATAAAGTAAAGAATATTGCTATACATACATAAACTCACGCCTTTCTTCCTTCGGGGTAGGCAGAGACTAGCCCTCTATTCTTACATACCTCACTTCCTCTACTGTTAACTGACCTTTCTTTAAAACATCACTAATTTGATCAGGTTATGTTCTGCGTGGTCGACCTCTACCGGCCATCCTACTAACATTCACTTTTATACTTATTTTGGAATTCGTTCTGCACTTATTCTTTTACGTGCCCAAACCACCTCAGAATACTCTTTTCCATTTTCGTCACTACGTCCTCTTCCATCCGCACTTTCCCCCAATATTGCCAGGCGCGCATTCTTCGACACCGACTGACCGCTCATTAAGGCATTTAGAAATTCACACGATTACCCTTATTATATCTCCTTTCCGTTCCTCAATATCAGATTACCCAAGTAGAGAAACTCTGACAAATGTCCAATCATTTTTTTCAAAAACGATTACTTTCGTCTTGCTTGCGTTCACTTTCATACCTTAATCTTTCAGGGCCTCATTCGTGCTTTTCGCCATTTTCTGCAAGTCCAAATAGGACTTGATCATCAGCATATAAGAAACACTTAATATGCAGCCCTCCAATATTCAATCCACATTAATCCATCATAGATAAATATATAGATAAATATTACTATACCAATAAAGTTTTGGCAGACCCGGAGTTGCGTTTAAAAATTAACAAATTTAGTACGATTTCGTTAATCAGAAATAGTTATTATTAGTTATTTTATTTTTTACTTTGTATATTTCAAGTTTAATAAAGAAGTAATAAAGTAGTAATAAAAAAAATGAGACAATTGTTTTTTTTACTTTATTTTAATTAAGTTTATTTTTTGAGTGAGTTAAGAGTACATGAAAAGTATTGCAATAATTGTATGATGCTCGTTGCATTGTCGTGTTCCAAGTAATAGAGAATACTATAGTAATTCCCATTTAAGAATATTTGTTAACAAACAATAGCACTTAACTTACCAACTGTTCAAACGGAAACACGCTTACAATATCCCATAGAAAGCCATGTTTCAAATACCGCGTCACAGTAAGCAAGGGGTGTGTAATCAGTAAAGATTTCTCGTTGTAGTAAGCAACATAGGCCATCACCATGATATCTATGTAAGACAATGTGTCGATCCAATTGAATGTGCCCCCATATCTGTGTTGCTTCGTCTGTTAGATTTATATATATTAATAAACAAATTATTTTAAAACACAATTAATAATTTAAAAACAAATGAATTATGCAATGTTACTATAACATACAAGATTTTCTAAGCGATAAAACTATAAACTTAAAAATATCAGTCGTATAAATTTTGATTGCAAAGATTAACATGCAATATACCTGACAAAATTTTATAAGACATGAACGCTATCCAATATAATATTGCTATTAAAAAGAAATAAAATTAAATAAAAATTAATATACAATAAAAATATTGAATAATAATATATTGCTTTATAGACATTTAATTTGCTTTGTATAAAATATTAATGACATTCCCTACTTGTTAAGCGTATAAAGATGTGATTGTGTAATTTAGTTAATCGATTGTAATTCAGCATGTGTGTGCAAGCCCCTACTGGTTAAGGAATTAAATAAATAAATAAGTACAACCCGAGTGTGAAAAAAATCGAAAGTTTATTATATCAACTTATGATCCTCTTTTACCAGCAGCGTATTACGTATACTCCTTTTTTTTTTTTTTTTTTGTGTGGAAACCCCCACGGGTCATCACCTCACCATGGCTATTGGTGAGGTGGTATGTCGGAATCGAACCGACTAAAACCACACGGTGTTCCGTAACAAGTGAGTCTATCGCAAGGGACTCGGGTATACCCTAGGAAGGAAGTCCCCGAGAACCCTAGCAGACTTTGGCCGCCCTCAAATAGAAGGCAGCCACACAAATGGTAGGGTCAAATTGGAAGGACGGCCTTGCCCTCCTTCCAATTTAGAGAGGCGCACGCGGAACACGTCGCGCCACCATCTCAGGCCTGCTTCTGCTAGAGTAACGGGCAGCCTCACCCGTTACCCCCAGGCCAGCGCTCATGGAGGCCGGAGATCATTCTGCGCTCTCCGGCGCCTGGTGCCTCTTCTTCGGGACGGGAGAGTACTAGTCCTCTCCCGTTCCCTTTCCGCCGCCTCTTTAGTGGACATCACTTCCTCACAAAAAGAAGCGGCGAATTCCCAAGCACTCTCACTTTGGACCATGGACAGAACCATGGTCTCCAGCGAGAGGCTTCCCACACTGATAGCCGCCGCGAGGTCGTGGCACTGTTGCATCCACGCTGAGCACTCCACAAGAGTGTGGAGTGCAGTATCCCCGCGACAGCCTCCGCAGTGATGGCACGCAGACGTTGGCTCCCGGCCTATGCGACACAGGTACTTTCCGAAACAGCCGTGGCCGGTCAGCACCTGCGTCAGCCGGTAGGAGAGGCTGCCGTGCTGCCTCTCCAGCCAATCCTCCATGATGGGTCTTACCGCCACAATTGTGGCGTGCCCTGCGCTCGGTCGCTCAAGTCGCTCTTTCCACTCTGCCATTAGGACCTGACGGAGCTGAGACCGTTGCATCTCAATTTCCTGAGGAGTGGGCCCCATTACGTATACTCCTGGAAGGACTCATGTTTCGAGGTAGGGCACAATAGATTTCTTCTCGAATTGGAATTGCCCGACTATAGAAAACCGAGGTTTAACAGTATTACTAATGTATCCGAAGATAAATAATAACAAGGAGGTAGTTAATGAAGAATCAGAATTATTATATATTAATTAATATTTGTTGGTAATTGAATAGAGTTTCCACTTATATTAATGCACGCTACAGAATAATGCTCTAAAATGAGCGGATCGGGTTTTTAGAGAGTTTAGTTTGACAGCCGGTTGTGACGTCACTATGGCTTGACGTTGCACTAACGTAGTTCTATTTTTGACCTGTTGGTCTAGTGGTTAATGACCCTGACTGCTGAGCCAGAGGTTGTGAGTTCGATTCCCACCCAGGATAAATTATTGTGTGATGAGCATGTTCATTTGTCCTGTGTCTGGGTGTAATTTATCTATAATATGTATGTTTTAGAAATATATGAGTACGTTTATCAGCAGTCTGGTCACCGTTGGCTGGGCCTAGTTTGGGATCAGACGGCCGTGTGTGAGATGTGTGAAGTTATTATTATTATTTACTTATATATTTAACAGTCCATGGAGGGCACAAGTTTAGCAAAACCCAAGACAGCACCGTTGTTTATAGGCATCGATAACAGCTTGCCATCAAGCGGGGCGGTATGCCTATTTGCTAACTATGTTTTATTACAAAAATGTTTTCATTGTCAGTCATGCAATTTCAATTTAAAGAAGGAGGAGCACTACTACAATTAAACAGTTGAGTACTAAATTATCTACATTCAAATTTACTAAAATATTATTTGGAATAAATGGGTGTATACTCACGGCAATATCATAAGGTACGGCGATTATGTAAAACACGGCTAGTAGAAAGCGCAGAGCACACCACAACTTGAGGAATATGCCGTGGGGAGTGATGCAAAATGGCAGGAAAATGTACCTGAGGTGTCTACCAAACAAACAAGATATCACTCACGTGAGAATACCGTCTTAAATAATATTTTAACCAATGTCTACGAGACTAAAATATAATTGGGTTTCTTGAAATTTGTATTTACTACATACAAATAATTACTTAATTTACTATTTAAAAGTAACATATTTCTGTATAAATTGCGCAATTCTGCAATAATATTATTATTACGGTCAATTATTTATGTTCTCGTTGAAAATAAACTTTGTGTTTACGAATTGTTAAACAACTAAGAATCTAAATAAGCAGGTATGTTTGATTCATGAACAATTTAAAGTTTTTAGATAATCTTAAATATAAATTACCTGAGCACGCCCAACCTGTCGAATGTCTTCATGTAGTGAATTCTGTCTTCTCGAGTCGCTACCACATAGAAACTTTCCTTTATCTCTTGCTACAAACAAATGAATCAGTAAATAGATAAAATATAAGTTGGTGGATTCATTTCTATTTTGGATGTTTACCGCTATCCTGTTTGTTTTAACATTTAATTTGCCTGTTAGAGGCTTCGCTTCTTCATACGCGGCTGCCTGTGTTTTGAGTTCTGCGTCATCTAGAACCTGAGAAATTTTTACACTTATTCAAATAAGATTATTATCACTCACTACATACAATCTGAGTTACTTAAAAAATTAAAAACTTACGAATACGTGTTCATTCATACATGATTTCCGTACTGCGATTTCATTAGTGAAATTAATTTATAATTTTTGGACAACATTAAGGGGCTCGTTCATGCTTACCAAAATATACGCGTACATTTAAAATTATAGCACAAGGAAACTCAGTGGGCGTACTCTCAAAGTAATCGATGAGGAAAATCAAGTAAAAGGAAGTTAACGAGTTGACAATAAATTTTGTTAAGTGAAAATAATTTTATTTCTATAATATATATACTTGGAAAGTAATTTTTTTAAAGTGTGATATTTCCAGCGTATTTATAATCTTTTTTACTATCAACTCTGACATCTTATATGTATTTATTAGATATCAGTTGACAACCAAGTACTTGTTGTTATAACTAAGATAATGAAATCAGAAATCACAGTATGAGCGCGATGTTCTAGGGATTTGAGTGTTTTCATGGATTTGTTTATTTTCCTTTTGACAGTTGCTTGAGAACGTAACTATGCCAAAAGTAATAAAATTAAACCATATATAAATATACATGTCGTAATCAAGCCGTTTCCAGAACGCCAGCGACACCTGACCGGTTCCCAATATGAACTGTAACTAGTGCTTATTGAACTTAGTTAATTTCGAAATTGTATAATTAATTACCCGCTTTCGCGTTCTACAACATACATAACGGTGAAAGATCAAGCGGTAATCTGCCAAGTCTGACAACATATAGATGACCAACTTTAATTCAATTACACGATTTATTCGAAGACATTATGATACTGTACTGTATTTGTTTTTCAGAAGAAATGAGAGATCAGAGAATTTTACGCAATAAAGAGAGATACTTTTAATGTACGTAGTGATGAGAACAAATGTTTCTACTTCATAATTAGAAATCGATATTAACTATTTTTCTCACAGACGCATTACACAAATTATCCTTCTCAAGTTACCACAAACTTGTGAAAAGTACTCTCTAAGTTAGGAGAAACGAATTAAGAAATAAAAAACATTTAACAAAAGAAAGTGAAATGCTATTTATACAAAAACATTCACAAAAATATGAAATTCTGTGCTCTTGATATTGAGCATAGAATTTCAACTATTGAAAAACATTTGACTAAGTCAGGGAGTATAAAAAGGATGACAAATTAAGAACATCTAAAAAATTCTGAAGGGGTGTGGTTATGATGAGACTTAAGTTTCCGGAGAGTTCACTCAAGAAAACTATGGATATTGATTTCAGTCAGTGCTTATAGAAAATACATGCTTTTTAATTTGATATTCTTTTTTTTTGGCGGTCTATGGGTTCTATAGGAAATTTAGAAACCTTCCTCATGAATCACTCTGTCTATTAGTGAAAACCGCATGAAAATCCGTTCAGTAGTTTTTCAGTTTATCGCGAACAGGCAGACAAACGCGGTGGGGGACTTTGTTTTATAATATGCAGTGAAGATTTTTATAATATGATTTTTTTTCATCATTAGCTCAGCTACGTGATATGATGATGATTCTAAACGCAAAAACCTCATAAAGTAATGAAAAGTAAACAGAAACACTTCGTTCCTACAATTTTCGAGGGTTTCTCTCAATTTTATCAGGATCCCATCATCAGATCCTGACTTCCTTGACATAGGACCACCCTTGAGGTACCCTATCTAACAAAAAAGAATAATCAAAAACGGTTCTGCCCGCCAGCCGCTATGCACCCGCTTTTTAAATCTCTGATATCTTCTAAGATATTCATTTTTATTATATGCTGTATAGGCAATTTTGATCTACATGAAATGCACAACGTATCTAATCTATTTAATTGGATAAGGAATAATACTGTATTGTCTAAAATAGTTTGATAAATAACCCATGATTTTTTTGTAATATATAAAAGATAAAAATGGTTAATGTGGGTTATCCTTAGGGGATAAACATATACCATCGCGGGTTTTTTTATTGATCTTTTTAAGATATACAATTCCGTAGTACATTAATTTGATCTATCTCGTAAGGTTTAGCCAGCGTTTGCAATGTAAGCGCACAAAAATATGTTTGTTACGACTTGACATTACAAATCTTTGAATTTCTCGACTTTTCTCTACAATAATATGCATGTATACTACATATAAACCTTCTTCTTGAATCACTCTATCCATTGGTGAAAACCGCATGAAAATCCGTTCAGTAGTTTTTCCGTTTATCGCGAACAGACAAACAAACAGACGCGGTGGGGGACTTTGTTTTATGATGTGTATACGTAACTCATAAAATAAAACCTATTTATATACACAAATACTCAATTTCATTGTACCATACAAGCAAATAATAGCAGAAATTAAAGGCATAAATCACCGTTATAATAGGGTGACTAATGTCCGGAAACGTGCCCCAGCACTGCACCAGTGCGCTGTACTCCACATGCAGTAATATGCAGTTTGTCGACGTCACCACAGTGTATACCTGGACATATTATGCATGTTTTACAGTTCTGAACTTAATGTTGGGTTTATACAAAAACTTGGGTTTATATCAGGATGCGGGGCAACAGATGCTATATTCGCAATTAAATGAAGTCATGAAATTTGGCGAGAAGCGAGGTACATGTGCGAGCTCACAGCACAACAAATTGTGCTATAACAACAAACTAACGACTTCTGAATTTTTACTTTACTTGTACTGTGAGACCTTGCTTTTCACCAATCTTCATTATTCTAGGTCAACGGCAAGTACCCTATAGGTTTTGATTTGCCTACGAAGTGTTAAAATTGGTCGAAAATATAGGGCTTTAGGTTTGCGTTGACTTGGAAGCTTGATATTTTTATAACTTCAAGGGACCGTAGACGTGAGTATATACATATACCTAAACTCCTTAGTACATACATATATATACACTCCTTTAGTATCCGTAATCACGATTATTTTATGCAAATATAGGCACTTTAAGTGCTTCGAACTAATTTGGTTGCCACTTAAATTAATTTAATTTTTACCACTAAGATACACAATACAATAAGTACTTAACACATTAAAAAGTAATACGTACCTTCGGCAAACCTAAGAGCATTTCTAAAACACCGAAATGACTTCCAGGACCAATACTCAATTGTTTCTTTCCTAAGTGATTTAACACATTGCAATGGCCCTTAAATAAACAACGAATAATCATTATTGTTGGAAAATAAGACATGTTGTTACCGTGAATGCTAAAAAGAGCTGATATAATTGAATGGTCTTATAAAATAACAAATTACATTATTTAGACAAAGGCGTCTGGGAGTTTATCAACTTATTTAAAACTAGCTGACCCGCGCAACTTCGTCTGCATCACATCGAGTGAGAGATAAATTTCCTCGTGTTTGCAACATTTTCTCACTGATGCTCCGCTCCTATTGGTCGTAGCGTGATGTTATATATCCTTTAGCCTTCATTTTTTCAATTCAATCCAGTATTCCCTGAGATTACCGCGTTTACCTAAATAAACTCTTCAGCTTTATAATATTAGTATAGATTATATAATTACTCGTATTTATTTTTGCTATGCTTGTCCACATTTTTGAATAATCATCAACACTCCATCTTCTAGTGAGCTTTACGCTAACAATTCAGTTAGACGTTACTCAACTTTCTGCAATTACGATATCCGCTTTCAGGGATGGGTAATGGCTATTCAGCACTAGGCTACAGCCGGCTTCATTTCGATTCAATGTTACTATCAAATCTTCTTAACTAAGGATTGTTCGTAAATGGACACTTAAAATAGCATAGTTAACTAACTACTGTAGATGTAACATTAATTTAGCCATTTAAAACATTTATATAAACTAGAGATCGCGTGATGGTCGAATTTTGACCATGGTTTATTTCATTGGCCAATATTACTTGACCTGTCATTGTATAGACTTTTGTACCATGACAGGTCAAAATATATACTGGGCACTCATAGCTGTATATACCCGTTTTTGCATTTTTTTTAACTTTGTAGCAAATATTGTTCAAAAATTTTAGCATTCGTCACTTCTTCTCTGTATAAACTATAAGTGTGCGAAATTTCATACTCCTCCGTCCGTCCAAATTTCGTAAAAAGGGATCCAAAGTTTTCGCTTCACGTATTAATATATATAGATATTTAAAAGAAAGTACACGTAATATATTCTTATATAGGTGTAAATTATATTATTTATGATTGATGCTGTTTACTGAGTATAGCTTCATTAATTCAATAAAAACTCTAAAAAAAAAATTGATGCAAACATAATTTCAGGATAATATCAGGTTCAGTAAGTAGTGAAATTCAAATGTAGGGTACTCAAAAGTTGCTTTGCTTATTTTAAATTCATTCATTGAAAGACTACGAAATAAATTAAATTTAATTAATAAATTTATTGTTTGTAAAATAAACGTACATTTTTCAGTATGTACATGTCTCGTCCAATGTCGGCTGCATGTTGCACAACCTCATCGTCAGGCAGCACTATTTTCCGCGTATTGCTCGCTACTGTCTGCAGAAAGTCGCGATTGCATACCTAAGAGATAAATTAAAGTGTGTCCTACATTTGTCACTCTTCACTGCTTGTAGACAATGTAACAATATTAAAACCTTCTATTGTTTCAAGAGCGACAAATGTGTTCTTTGATTATATTATTTTTGTGCTACTTAGTCATTTAAAAAATCGTTTTAAACTATTTGAATTTCTGTGAAAACAAAAAATGAAAAGTTAAAGTTAAAATACATTTTGAGGCAAATTACAGCAAACAAATAGTCATCAGCTTAAAAGGTGACGTCAAAAGATAATCACATTAATAATGTATTTACCTGAAATAAAGGACATGTTAGTAGAGTCTCGACCATTTCCATAGAACGAACTTCTTGTTGGAGGTTCATTGACATATCAGAAAATAATTCATCCGGAGACACCGCGTTATTGTAGTACCTAGAGCATAAACAAATGTATGTATATGCTTTCAGAAATGTATGTAGTCCGACACTATATAAAATTCCTAGGAAATGTAATGCCTAAAATCGACGAGACGTTTGAGACTGAGTAAACTTTAAAACGCCAACGCGATCTGCGCACACACAATAACAATGTTTCGTATAACAATCCAGTTTCCTGAATGTGCAGTCAATATAACTATTTTCCAAGAAAATTTTAATGTGTTTAAGGACTCTTTTAAAAAATGTATCAATTAGAATAATAACTTGACACATCTCACACACGACCGGATAATCCCAAAACTAAGACTGCTGATAAACATACTTATATTTTTAGCAGCAAGTAATCAACGTTGAACAGAAATATTGAAAAAAAACATATTTGGTTAATGCAATGTCTAACGAGATATAGTATAATAAACCATGTGCTACCTTTAGGTTTCATTCACTGATTGGCCTGTTTTTCTAGTGGTCAATGACCCTGACTGCCGAGCCAGAGGTTGTGCACGATCATTTGTTCTGTGTCTGAGTGTAATTTATCTATAATATGTGTAAACATATAATAATATTTAGTAATATATAAGTATGTCTATCAGCTGTCTGGTTTCCATAGTACAGGCTTTACCTAGTTTGGGATCAGACGGCCGTGTGTGAGGTGTCTCGGAGTTATTATTATTATGATTGCTAGCAATTTGCATGTCTACTGCTAACCTCTGAATATCAAGTAAAAATTATGCTCTACAGAACAATTAGAAATATTTAATAAATGATTTACCCCAATTATAAAACTGTTTATCATTCAGTTACTCTTACCATTGCACGGCGAAGAATTTCCTCACGCGGGCCTTGATTTTTCCACTGACGTGATTTGCGGAGAGAAAATAAAACAGCTCGCGCATGGATTCCTACAAAAGACGGATAGTAGCAAAAACTTGACAGTAAACAACAGATAAGAAACGTACACGTAAACGGTATATTATAGGATATGATGTGGTACGAGCCACCAAATGCGGACGCAGGTTCTGGCTCTGTAGGCTCTGGTTCACGCGTCTTATAATTATCGTGATCGCTTACCCTCAATGAAGCCGTATGCGTTTGTTTCTTATATTCTTAAAAAATGAACGTAACATTCGTTCTTTGGTGATTATACACAAAACGTTGTAACGTGTAAAAACATTATAAGAAAGTCTAAACGTATATATTTAAAACATTGTTCTTTACCACAATAGATTCTCTCAGTTCAATAGTTAGACAATAAGACAATCTGGGTCAATAGGGAATTTAAATAAAATCAATTCCGTCCCTATCACTTATGTTCACTGATCCGGAAGATTTGCTAAGTCCTTGGTTTCCAAAGCTGTAGAAGAAATTTGTAGAAATAATTTGGAAAAGGAATAATATTAGGTAAGACTTATTATCACGTTTTAAACATTAATCACAGTTTAAAACAATTGAAATTTATGCTTTGAAAATATTTTCAACGATATTTCAGTGCTCACGTACCTTGAACTTTAATCTCCTTTGTGTTGATAGTAAGTAATTGCAACAGATCCTGGCTGTATAGAAGCAGCTCATGTACGCACCAAGAACAAACAAAAAAATAACCTGCAACGTACAATTTCCTTATCTATCATTAAGTAGGGAAAGTAGTACTTTCCCTTCGTAGTGGTGCTAAAAAATCGGATTGGATCGGATATCGGATGCACTGCAATCTCCTATTTATACGTGTATGTCTTTGGCTTTTCCAACGTGAGAGTCTGATCGATAAATCTAATAATGCATGTAAAAAGTCTGCTATTATAAACCTCATGTCATTTGGGATTCTCTTAACTTGAGAGTGACATAAATATTATAAGGAATGAAAGTCAAAGGAGAATTCGCAACAATTGTCTGCTTGTGTCTAGCAGAAAATTTACGGAACTGGGAACATAACCATTAGTATTTTATAACCATTCCCAGACCTAATTTTGCAAATTAGATTCCATAAGGGATGTTTTTGTTCTTTTATAAACAACCTTTGTCCCCATACTGCTTATTTATTATCCTAAAATAATGTTTTTTTTTTTTCATTTAGAAAATATTTTTTTAAATATCTATAACGTAAAGGTATAATTTCAGTACGAATTCGAATGTTTGAATTTTATGTTCCAAGTACCAAAACTTAATAAATCAGGTCCTAAAATTAACTTATATATCATGTGAATCCTTTTTTCCCCTGTAACAGTAAACAACAGTAGGCTGTACACACTCGTAAAATACGCTTCTTTATGTATAAAAAAGTGTCATCGCATTGCTGTGAGTCGGTGCGAGGGGCGTATCACGATATCCTCTGGGCACGCATTCAGAATTTATAATTACATGTATATATATGAACTACCCAAGCGTGTTTGTCATTATAACTTCGCATTACAAAACACCTACATTTAGTGAAATATGTTTGTGCTGAATAAAATTGAATAAATATACGAGTAGTACTTTCGACATGCATTTTAATTATTTTAACTGAAATGAAGCTTTGGGTATATATGTATAAAAACATACATCAATGACTAGAAACACAAAACTCCTAATACCTTGTAATAAATAAACGGTATTAGGAGTATTGTGTTTTGCGTAGAGCTGTCGAGTGATTGTGTTTTGCTTTAATACTAGTGTGATTATGTTTTACGTTGTTGGGCATTCATGAAATGTAAGTATGGTTGAAGAACATTAAAAAAAACAATTATTAAATTTAATATAATATGTACCTGTAAAATCGCATTTCATTTCTTAAAACGTGTAGCAGATAACTTTTATTATGATCGTTCATTGTTTTACTTTGTAAAAACGTAAATTTTGCAACAGCATCAAAAAGAAGACAATATGAGCACAATTTAGAGCCAAGATCAAGTGTTTATCGGCTATATTTCAGTTCTATATTGTTGTTTAACAAGTCCTAAAATATCAGCTTGTGTTTGGGTGAAGTTTTATTCTTTAATATGTCATAAAGATGTTAAATATATAGGTACTTGTATTTTGTACATATAACCATTTACCGGTAACTCGAAATGTTATTATAAATCTTATACAAAAATTACACATACCAGTGTCAAACACTCGTTTTACAGATAGAATCCACAGGAAAAAACATAGTCGTACAATAAATAAGTGCCAAAAGCCTATAAAACTTTTTGTACCTCGTACAAAATTTCAGAATAAAAATATATGGTTATGGTTTGAGAGGTAAAATGAAACATTCGTGGCATAAAAGGTAGATTGCGTGTAGAGGGCAAGTATGTAGAATGAAATTACTTTTTATGTATGTATAATCAATTGTTTTTACAATTAGGCACTTCAGGAAAAACCGTGTATTGTTCTCGCAATCAACGAATCGTTGTTGAAGATTTGTAATATATTTCTATTAACGATATTAAACAATTCACTTCGACATTAAACAAGAACAATACGATATATTTAAATAGCACGACTTTTTTTTAAATCGCATGACATCTCCAATGTCTACTGCCGGTGGGGTAGAGATGTTATTTCAAGGTGGCCCCATCACTCACTCAGACTTAGAGGGCTTTTTCATGATTTTCCAATAATTAGTGATGCAACGAGCTGCCTTACCCACTTTGCACCATTTCCATTTCAATCTGTAGCCCTCCTCACGTATTTACAGTTAATTGAGTTTAAGTTGTCAATGAATCAATGACATTCGTACTGGAAAACTCAAGTTTTTTTTTTAATTTCAATCATATTGGTTAGTGGACTGGCCTGTTGGTCTAGTGGTTAGTGACCCTGACTGCTAAGCCAGAGGTCGTGGGTTCGATTTCCACCCAGGACAAATAGTTGTGTGATGAGCATGATCATTTTTTCTGTGTCTGGGTGTAATTTATCTATAATATGTATGTATTTAGAAATTTATAAGTATGTTTATCAGCAGTCTGGTTACCATAGTACAGGCTCTGCCTAGTTTGGGATCAGACGGCCGTGTGTGAGTTGTGTGAAGTTATTATTATTATTATTTTATATAAAGTTCTTACCTTGAACTCCTTATTCTATTTATTATCTAAGTTGTGACGTAGGGGGTCGCCTCGTGGTTTGCACGTGGTCCCCCGAAGGTAAATTTAAGTGAGGAAAGGAGAATTAGATACGTTTAATCACTCTCACAAATTAAACTTGTAAAACAGTATTTAAAAGAATTTAGATATTAACAAGGTTAGGCTCAGGGTGTGAAATGTCTTGAGAGGCTTTTGACGTAGTTCCGACGCTGGTAGGTGGAGAACATTTATCTTCTGAGTAGTCTGGAGCTAAAGAGAGCGTTCCTCGCGTGGCAGGCGTTTATTTACTGTGAGTAAACTGTATCTATGAACATAGTTAATTCAATTTCCAATATACGCCTTTTATACAACGGCCTTTGTCAATTGTTCTCCTTCCATATCAACACCCAATACAATTCCTCTCGAGCCAAGCGAAACCTTACGATACTTTGCCGAGGCGCGGAGGGGCGAGGTGAGTGTGAGGCTCGGGGTGTGTTGGCTTGGGTAAGGTAAGGTAGGCTTTGTCACGCGTACGATTTACATGACAAAGTGATAATGTTAAAAGGCTCAGACTTCCCGGTAACAGTAATTTCGAACAGGCATGCGACTCGGACCTGCTTGAGCTATTGCTTACACTCTCCAGTCCATCCGTATAAATAATATCCTTTCCTTTTTTTTTCATTGTCTTCCCTTATTAGTAACCTTTCAATCTCCCCATCTTTAGTCCCCAAAGTAACCGGTTGCCGGTAAACAACAATAGGCTTACCTCCTATTACGTGAGTGGGACCACCTTATATTTAACAAAATGTGAGTGTTTAATACGGCTCTACCTACATCTTCAGGGGTACAGGCGTGAGTGTATGTCTGTATGTATGTCTCTTTATTTTGGTTTTAGCATTTCACCCTACTTACTAATAAAATATCGGTTGCTCCAGGTGCTATGTCCGAAGTGCCAGTACCAGTGAAAACAGCTGTACCGAAACCGAACGCCGTCTTTATAGGTTTCTCGTGCTTCGCCTCATTCGTCATGTATACCTTCGTTTCCCAAAATATCAACAGAGACATCCAGGAGTTCTGTAAAATAAAGTACAATAAATTGGTGTCACTCTTCTCATTAGGTGTTTCTTTTTTTCCCCAATAAATAGCTACCTAGCCTTCTGTACTCTAAATACATATCATAAAATTATGAGGTCATCTAACTCTTTGATAATAATTATATGTCCAATGAAGAAGTATCTAAACAAATATATACGATATTAATCGATAAATAGGTTGAGACAACCTGAAGAAAATTATATTATAAATTATATCGTTTTTTTTTTTCGAAATATGACACACGCACTTTACACAATTATTTATTTCTAGACGGATATTGTATACAAATCCGAACATTCTATAAACATCCTTATTATTTTTAATTTCATTCTTAACAAAGGATGTTGAGAAAAAAATTAATGGAATTAATATTGGTAATTAAAAACATCTTTCTATAACACGGTCTATATCGCCAGATTTGCTCCTAATTTTTTAGTTATGCCATATATGTCTAAGCTGTATACTTATTTAACCTTATAATTTAATTGAATTATCGTGTTGTGTAAGGGCGATAAGACCGAGTGTACCTGCAAATGTTCATTTACACGAAAGATAAAATCGTTTAGTGAGTGGCATTCGAACCGGTTCAAGATCATTTCGAAAATTAAATAGCTGTTATATCACAAAGAGTAGGATTTTACAATGGTCTTACAGTTTCTTCATTTTTTTATTTATAGGCATACCAAGAATTTTAAAAAGTTATTAAAGTAATGCAATGGACCATGTTATAAAAAAGAGAGGGTTCGAACCATTTACATTTATCATTACAGTGACAAAACTTGAAAAATAAAAAAAAATTGCCGCTACTGGTAATAATTATTTGATGCTAATGACGCTTTAAAGTATGTACCTGTAAAATAATGAATACTCAATGTTCTACTTATCAACATCGATAGGTATTTCAAACATTATCCATCACTGCGAATAAAACCAAATAATACAAATATTCAATTTACAAGAACCCTTTTCCTATACATAGATAATATAATGTTTATGAAATCACCGTTAGAATTATTACAATAATCAATCTATATTCATGAATCCCGTCGAACAAGATTATGTATTGCTCATAGACAAACCGAAATATTGAGCTTACCAATTGTATCAGGTGTTAACAAGACTGCCAGCTGTTGTTTATATCTAAATTTATGATCTATAGATTTATGAAAGTTTTGTATTATTATTCTACAGATATTCAGCACCATCTAACCAAAATAAGATGAGCTACCTGGGAACTATAGATCCCAAACTTCGTAATGTATTTTGATGAAAACAAAATCTGTTTACACAACACATAGCAACCGCCTTGACTCACTTAGGATTTAACCGCCGCACCGCAGGACCACAACCAAAGGACTTAAGCCTCGACTCACTGAAACTAACGGAATACAATACCAACTCACTAAAATTATCAACATTGAGTTCTTACTCACTTGAACTAGTGCCATTGAGTTTCGACACACTAGGGCTACTAGCGACTGACACTAAACACAGAACCTAAAAAAAATATTAAATTTGGTCGGCCTCGTTGCAGACTGATCAAGGTGTATGAAGGTAAAGTCACGCCCCACCATTTTATGTCAGCCTGTAAACAATCTCCAGACCGCAGATGGAAACACGTGGGTCACACTGACAGTTTATAGAATAGGCCAGTAAGAAAAGTAGCCTATGAAAAATTTATTTAAATTTCGAATTAGGAACTCTTTGTAAGTGTTTAATGATTTCATATGTCATTTGTTTTTACACATTGGCGGCAATTTAAAAAGTGTTAACTTGTATAATTATAAAACACTTGACATTGGCGGAATTCCTGCGCTGATTCTTCGCGCGGGATAGAGTCCATAATAAAATAATACATAAAGTGTCTGTCTTGCATCAAAATGGATTTTAATAGAGAAAATTTTCGCTCACTTTCGTTGTTGCGGTCTTACTCAACAACAATGTTATGATAGACTACGATTGGCATTTCATTACGAAGCCCCATCTCGTGCCGCTGTTTACAACTGGTTTAATGATTTTAAACGTGATGGTCTTAGACAATCCCAAAAACTTAGAAGCACACATCTTTATTAGCAGATACCTGCTTAACCTTCTGGGCCAGTAACCGTTATTTTCACTAAGCCAGATGCTGTTCCCATGGAATATGAAAATAATGTTAAAAAGGTAGCAATGTACATTCACGGATTCAAATCACAGCTGGAGCATTCAAACTGCGGAGATAATATGCCAAAGAGTATCCTGCTCGCTTCAGTTTCAAAAATGGCTTTAGAAATTAAAGTCACTTTAGCACAATATTTACTCCTCCTCCTTTTACTCCACACCGGTCTGTTTTTAAATGCTAATAATCATAGTTTAGTAAAAAAACACGCTATAAAGGCGAACTGATTTCAAAAGAAAAAAAGAGTTCCACAATCCATCTCCTGGCTAAATCATCATCGTCTCCTGGCTCCATCACTATTAGACCAGCTCTGAGATGCCAAATGATAGTATTGTTATCCATGCTACATAAACATTTAAAGTTTCATTTCTATACGACAATTAGAAGTAGGATAAAATTGACTTTCAAGTACTTACTTAGTTACAAGTAGTGCTAATAAAAGCGTGTTAAAAAAGAACTTCTAAATAAAGTGCAACGTCTACAAAATTACGGGACTTTTTTCATGTTTGTTTGTCTTTCGTAAATATTACGAATTTCTAAGAAAATAAATGCTACGATTGCCTGTTTATCATTACCACATATATTCTCGACTCCTCTATGCTATATTTCATAACTTTCCTCCTTCATTTTTACGGAAGCGCTTCAAGTTTTCCAAAATTAATGTCAAGTCTTGTTGTTTGTTTTCTTCTCTAATAATCATCTAATTCATTTAAAGTATATTTATTTGGCCAGTATAACTTGAACTGTTATTGTATAGGTCGACAGGTCAACATATATATTGGACATACGTAGCTTAAGTTAACCGTTTTCATTTAATTTTTTAATTTGCAACAGTTATTCTTTAAAAATTTTAGGATTCTGCACTTCGTCTATACATAAACATTAAGTTTTCTAAATTTCACGCTCCTCCGTTGGTGAAATTTGGTTAGGAAGGGTACAAAAATATTAAATATACTATATAAGATTATTGTCACTTGGAATTGACAAATTAATAACAATAACTAACGATTTATATCTTTGGATGAAATATAGATGTGATGATAGATTTAATATGTAATAACTTTCTAAATACTCACAATCTACCTCCACTATTCATTACTAAACAAGATACAGATTTACACGTGGAAACCTAACTAAAAAGTACAAGTAAATAATGTATGTAATAATCCTGATTTTTAATTGAAATCATCATCTCTATACAGAACTAAGCTGCAGACTATACTATTAGCATCTAAAGTACCATTTAGATCAGGATCTGCACTAATTCCTGACTAACTGTACTATTTGTCAATGATGCAAATTACCTCATAACATAATTTCCTTGGACATGCACTGAGATATAAAGCGCATCCAGACCAATAAGAAAATATAATAAATATCATGCTAAATTTGACCAAGCTTAAACACTGCAACATAAAATACATTTCAAACGAAATAGGAGAATGAAAAGCTATTTGGGGAAAATCAAGACTAAAATATAGCCTACTCCGGTTACTGTTTTCAGCTTCTCAAAATGAAAAATCCATATGATGCACTTTTCGGCCTTAATCACTCTTACTTTTCGATTTTGGAACGTGAGAGTATAAACCTTTGTATTATAATACGTGACTATAATTAGCAATACCGTTTACATAAGTAAACGGTATTGCTATATCACTGTTCACAAGGAAGTAAATAACATAAGTAGAAAGCAACAAAAAGTTTTGTGTGTTTTTTAATGAAAATGCTACGATTCTTTCTAATGGTATAGGTTTACCACATTTTAAGTAAAACTATCAATATATAATAGTGATGTCAACAGTAAACAGTTTTTAGAGAGTGACATAGAATTAGATATTCGCCTCTAGCATTGTTAACGTGCGTAGGTACCGCATGAATTAAATCTCTCCTATTTTGAATCTCATCATTAGTATAATCTGCTTAAAACATGCATTTTTTTATTTACCTAGTGTACAAACTCTATATAAATAAAAAATCTTACATTTACTATACATTAACACAGCATAACTTTTGCCAAAGTGTAAAGTATGAAAATGAAAAATATCCTTTGACGCATTTCATTGTGGTTTGTATGACTACTGAAGTATTGCATTCGCCTTGTATTAGACATTATGTAATTACTGCACTAACGCAGGCATATCTGAGACTTTATCTAAAGGACTTGCAGCTATCAGTAGTATAAATATAACCAATAGAAGGTTCTAATAATGAGACTTACCAAAACATATCAAACATAAGTGTCCAAACAAAAAAAATCTGCCTGAAAAATATTTTTCCTTTATCCCCCCTAAGGATTCAGAAATTTTTGTCGTACGTCAACATTCGCGTTTTATAACGATAAGAGATTATATGCTCAATTGCTAAACAATTGTACCCGTAGTAACTAAAATTCATATACCTTTACAGGACTATGGAAGTTTGTTGCCCATTTATCAACATAATCCCACAAATGCCACACTTGTAATATTGGGAATAGTTTAGCTATTTGACCTGAAACCGTTTCTCCTTCAGGGTCTAGAGTATCCGTAAAAATGTACACTGGGAATACTGAAATTATATCCAGGTAGAAACCAATGGTTGCCATTTTTACTTCGGCTATGCTCTTTATAGTTTCTTTTCTTATATTCTGAAAAACATCAAAAAAAGTATGTAAAGTTTTACCGAAACCACCATCAACACGTGGGACGCTTGGGTAATCTAGTTGATATTTTTCTCATCATATCTATACACATTTAAGGCATTGGTTACTTAACTGTTTAATATCATACTTCCAAATTAAATCGATTCAAATCCAAAATTAAAGACATCGATAAATCATTGCTCAGAGGCAAAACAGTAAAAGAAAACGTGTATTAATTTGTATTTAATTTACAAATATCTTTATTTCAACACTAATTTACGTGTCTTCGGCTATTAATGACGATTAAAATATAATGGCAAATTCAAAATAAAATATTAAGATATCATATTAATCAATATTTTAAATGATTTAATTTTAAATTGAAATATTGAGACTTTTTCACGAGATCCTCCCAAACAAAGGCTAATTAATAATTGGTTTAGTATAATGTTATATACTAAAAGAAAATAACAATCATAAGTATTCAATACATTTATTTGACCACAAATTTTCATGTATTTAAATTTGTGTGAAGCGAATAAAAACTTAAGATACCAATGTCATACCTAAATCTACAATAGGTATTTATAGTTTATTTTCCCTGCTGTGTGAATCTGTCCATATACTATAAAAAAAATTCACGAGTGTGCTGAGTCCGAGAAACTAAAACATACGTGTTCCTGACGACAAAATCTAATTAGCTAGCTAGCAAGCTAATAACAAAGACATGAAATTATATAGATTTTGTTTACGGCAACTGTTGCTACAACGTCGTTGTGTAGAATTCCTATCAAATATTGATTCTGCTTTAATTTGATAAAACAATATCAAACTGGCTTCTAATGCTTTCTTGTCATTCAAATTAATGTTGATTATAAATCAAACACGCGAGAGGCGTTAAGTGATTTGAATTAACTGTATACACGCAAAGCTTTGTATGGTTTGATTCAATCAAGCGAGGCTCTTTGTGAGCCATGATAATAACTACAATGAGTATTAGCACGGTTTATTTGATATCACATGTTATTTTACTTATATCAAAGCAATTAATCACCTATTATAAATTGCATATTTTAAGTAAATAATATTTTCTCGTCTAGGTATGCATGTTAGAAAACCAAATGTTTTTTTTGAAAACTCATACAATGCGTAAAACATTACAATAATGTAATGGCAGTTTTTAGCTCCTTTTCATCTAGTGAGAAAGTGTCTAATAATATATTATATATATATTACTTATAGAATTTTTTTCATAGGTAAATCTTAAGAACAGTAACTTTTTAAAACCGTTAAATAACTTTTAAAATTACCAATCGTAGCGTAGGTGACTTTATAACTTTTGTGAAGAATTCGCGATGGGATTAAAATAAACACACAATACGACTCGAATTGTTTCAACTACATAAACTCAATACTCCTGTGTACCTGACACAAAATTTATTTCATGCGGGAGTTGACAAGGTAATAAGTTCACTAATAATAATCTATCACTTCAATTTTAATGGTAATATAATAGTTACTTGTAAACTCGATGTTTATTTTGCTTAAATGTGTTTTAGGTATAATCGAGTAAAACTTCTCTAGCCCGATGTTAAGGTGACTGGTTGGCATTACAGACATCACCAGTCTCTCTGAGTATCTTTTTGCATTGGTTTTCTTCCTCTTTTCTCTGAAGAGCCGCCGTTTCTGTCCGTTTCAAGTCAGCAGTGGGCCGTTGCCAGTCTGCTTCGGCAGAATATCAGTGAGAAAAAACCAAGTATCGAAAGAAAAGCCAAAGTACCATTTTTGTTACGCAGAGTGTCGCAGAGTACACGAAAAGATATTCTTACCTACTGAAGTACCCTCATACACAATTTTTTTTGCAGTTCACTAATTTTCTTTTTTTACCAACTTGCAAAAATATGACTGCACTATACATGATATTTCTTACCTAAACTCACCTTCATGACTATAGCAGTGGTAAGTTGTACATAAATGTTCATGAGCAACCCGGCGA
The DNA here is from genome assembly GCA_963859945.1 of Euplagia quadripunctaria. Taxonomy (NCBI): domain Eukaryota; kingdom Metazoa; phylum Arthropoda; class Insecta; order Lepidoptera; family Erebidae; genus Euplagia; species Euplagia quadripunctaria. The sequence continues at coordinate 8,241,169 of OY982568.1, forward strand.
ACACAATAGCTGTCAAAACCTTTTCAATATTATCCGACTGCTGGGGTTGAAGAGCAGTGTACGGCGACATAATACACACATATAGAACCATTATAAAATGCGCTATGTCGAAAGCACGCGTCTGAAATATAACAGTTTATTTTCTATAGAGAATTAAATGTACAGTTGTTGAATTTACTTAACCAGATAATAGTACGGCAGAACAAAATTGGAAATTGGATAGCACTATGGCATCCAACTGCACCTACATGTATCTTTGTGCAACTGTCCGCAGTGATAAAGTATTTATTTTTGTATTTCAGATGCAATTGCTTTATTTATAGTAAATGTAACGAGGCTGTCGTACGTTTAATCGCCTGCGGATACAAATTTCAATAAAAATTTGTCGCGGGTTTTATCGTATTCCTCTTGTAAAAAACGGTTTTAAATCAATGATGATGAATGATTTCTGATACATATATTGACGTTTAGTTGTCCACATACCACCCCACCACCACATAATATTTAGTCAACAGGCCCACACCTGAATGATTTCGATGATTAATAACAGGCTGAAAGTTCATATACAACTTCGTTCCGACGAGAGGCCCAACTTATATTATTGAGACCAAGATTGAGAATATAGTAAATAATCATATGTTTTTCGTGGCATACGATTATTAACGTGGTCTGTGGACTGATACTTTTGGCTTAAGTTCAAGCCGCATGTATACCTTATTTTGTAACTTTAAACACTATACTATTTACGCTTTACAAAGAAATATCTAATATCGGCGGTCTTTAAAAAATGTTAAATGCCTGTAAAAGTTATGATCTAATAAGCTAAATGTAAAATACATATATATACTACATTTTAAATATATACTTAAAAAGAAAAATAGGGTTCAGCCTGAAAATAGATAGGCACTAATAAACTAGAAAAGCATTTAAGTTTGAGTACAAATACACATGTAAATACCTTTAAGTTCAAAATATTACATAAATTCAAAGCATAAAAGTTTGAAACACAATATACATACTAAATCAGTATCAGGCATTAGAATCCAGGGAAAGTTGGACCTTAAGCAGATGCGGGGCGCTTCGATAGTAGTAACATTACTGGACAACTGATACAACTCCAAGTATTCAGTTGTGAACTTTGGTTCCCGTTCGTTATTTTCATCTAGCAAAGATATGTAGGAATAAGTTTGTATAATAAATTATTTACAATATTATATTAGAAAAAAATGTACATGAATGCTTATCAACCCGGAATATACCAATGCCAATATGTATAAATTCTTTAACAAATTGAAAAGTAGGGAATGTAAACCGAACACGAGATCGATTTTTATAGTAAGACCTTGACATATACCTATATTTCATACTAGTGACCGCCGATGTCTTGCTAAAGTACCTTGAGGTGCTTCTATCCTCATAATTTTCGCCATGGGATGTCCCCTGCTGTACATAACTCAAAAAGTTAAACTAGAATTCTATCATGAAAATGATGAAACAATTTTTGACTTATAATCTTCGCTCATATATACAGTAGATGTTTGACCGGCGCGGGTGCTCAAAAATGGCACTGACTAAACTGTGCTTAAATGCCGTATTTAGCAAAGTTGAGCTGTCAGAAGCTTCGCGCCCTCGCTAGCGGTGTGATGTTTTAAGTGTAGCCGAAATACGCTAAAACTATGCTTTAGATATGCAAAGAAGGTATGAAATGTTGTACTTTCGACACGTGTGATATTTTTATAATAGTTTTAATTTTTTTAAGCGTAATAATTTCACTGTTATAAAGGATAATTTAAAAAGTTTTTGAAATACATTGATTGCGCACCTAACCTTTTAGTGTGGAATACAAACCACAAGTCTTAAGCGAGAGCTACATTACGCCGACTAACACGTCTGAGACGTCTGCGAGAGCTACTTTAGGCCGACGCACACGTCTGAGATATCTTACACGTGTAAGGTTAGTGTGCACATAAAATCGACGCAACGAATTTTTTTCGACGTTTTCAACTCTGTTATCATCAGTTATTTAAAAATGAATGAATCGGGCAGTAAATTTGAAGAATTCTCGAATGACACGCGTTGCGTCGATTTTATGTGCACACCAACCTTACACGTGTAAGACGTCTCAGACGTGTGACTCGGCCTAATGTAGCTCTCGATTTATTCGCTGCGTTCTGGTCAGTAATAAACTACAGACACTACAAAAAGCACATGAGACATTGCAGTTTTTGTATCAAACTATTACATCATATATTCACAGAAATATTCATTGTAAAGTCTGGTTTATTTTTACGATGGCATATTAAATGCATGCACAAAAAGTATGTGGAACTGTCGATTGAGTACTGACCTATTTGATGAGATTTTTGTAGGAGAAAGTGTTTCAATGGTATATTTGATCTAAGCTTATAATAGGAATATTCTAAGACATATTACACAGCGCTATCTAGACCCAAACTAAACACGGATATACATGCTATTTTTTTTGTACATTTATATATACTACGGCCACGCGTTGCTGTCTCTAGGTAAACTGCAATAAAAAGCATAAAAATGCTATCTCTCAAGTTGGACAAAATTGTACACATAGTGCAAAATTTTATTGATATCCGTTAATTAGTTTAGGATTTGATCGCGAACAAATAACGTAGTACGAAATTTGTATAATTAAAAATAGATAGATCGCCTGCGGTGGCTCCTACCTTGCTTTATATTAATGACCAGTATAACTGGCACTGTCATTGTAGAGACTTTTGTACCATGGTAGGTCAAAATATATACTGGACCCTATATAAATTTTTTTATGGTATAGGGGGCAAACGAGCAGACGGGTCACCTGATGGTAAACGACTACCGCCGCATGGGCACCTGCAACTCAAGAGTCACAAGTGCGTTGCCAGCCTTTAAGGTGGGAGTAGGAGAAGGGTGGAAAAAGGAATGAGAGGGGAGGGAAGGGTTTGGGCCTCCTCCCTATATCTTTATGCAGCCGTTTTTACATATTTTTTAACTTTATAGCACTTATTGTTTAAAATTTTAACCTTTCTGCACTTTGCCTACAAATAAACTTTGCGTAATCCAAATTTCACATTCCTCCGCCCGCGAAATTTGCAAAGAAATCTCTTCACGTATTAAAATATAGATATACCTAAATAATGACTTCGAGTTTTTATTCTTTGATTTAGCATATGTGCATTGTACCTAGCTTAGATATAAACAAAATAAATTGAACGATAAACTCAAGAATAAGCGAAACATTATCTAATTTTAACCGATAATATAATACAACCTCTCATCTGCTCCCGTATAAGCCGTTTAATTTTAAAAGAGCAATCTCATCTAAGATTGCCTTGATACATAAACGTTTTATCAGCCTTTATCATTTCTGTGAAGATAATGTGTTATAAAAACAGCGTACCAAAATGTTTCATGAAAATTCATATATAGTCGGATAAAAAGCAAACGATATTGACTACACAACATAATAATATGGAAGAATATTTTCCTCGGTATTTATCATCGTTTATAGTCATCCAGGCAGAGGTGTATTAGGACGTATTTTTCTCCATTCATATAAATAAGCCACATAATTATTACACGGTGCAAAGCATTTCTTATCTGCTTACGACCAATGTAAATGATTTTTCCCCTGTGATGTAGTGATAAGAGTTTATAAATCATCTGTTGAACAAATTTGGTTCCTAAATACTTGAATTTTTGTTTATTTATTTTACATCTAGACACAAAGTAATAAATTAGTCGGTTAGACATAAACCAGTAAATTTAATCAAAAAACCAAAAATATTTTCAAATATCATTTAAAAGTTAACCTACGTAGTACTTTTAATTTTAATCTCACAGGAGAAGTATAACATAATATTCAGATTTCGTACTTGTAGACATAAAAATCTCCTTGAAAGATTACACGTCATTACTTTTCTATCAATTCTTATTGTTTTAACCCCTGACGCAAAAAGAGCAGTGTTATAAATTTGACGTATCAGTGTGCTTATGTCTGTGTGTCAGTGTTTCTGTCTGTGGTATCGTAGCTCCCAAACTAATACACCGATTTAAGTGCGTTTTTTTTTGTTTGAAAGGTGACTTGATAGAGAGTGTTGTTAGATATAATTCAAGAAAATCTGTTCAGCCGTTCGAAGATCATCAGCTCTTTTCTAATCATTGAAGGGATTTTCTAGTCGGGGGTGTTTTAAATTTATGATTATTCGAAATGAAACTAAATATTAATCTTACTTTACGTTTACTTTAAACAAGTAATTTTTATATGTATTTATTTATTTATAAATGTATTTATATTTAAATTTATTATGCATAATTAGTATAGGAAACCAAAAGGTTGTAGGCTGATAATGCACAAGGATTAATCTTGTATCTCTTTGCTATCGATTATTTTATTCATGAAATTACGAGTAATTAATGATTTTTTCTACTACTGAGTTACTACTACAACACTATGAGTTAGATAGTAATGGGAGGCTAAAACCGGTGTTATTAATAAATCTTATCTAAAGCAGTTGTATTTAAAATATGAGTAATTCCTTAATTTTCTTTTTTTTGGCTTTAAATCATTTGGCAAATATTAAAAAATAACAAAATTATTTTATACATCGTGGTTGAAAAATTTAGAATTGCAAATAGGATTACGTTTTGGTATCCAGTGTGTGTATCCGTACAAGGACTTTCATTAACATACATAATTCCCCAAAGCCCCGCTGTTAGAATACACACGATAAGCTCTGTAAAAATAAAGAAAATATCTAAAAAGTTCTTGCAGGAATATAAAACTAGTATTACCTCTATAATACATGTGAGAGTCATCCACAAAAGTAGGGTCCTCATCCTCCACGCCCGCTAAATTGTCTTTGAGCACTTTCATGGGGCGGTAGCGCGTACGAATTAACCTCGAGTCGCCTTTATCGTATCGCTCTATTGCCTCCTGCATAGACAATTTTCAAGGATATGTGACAAAAAATTTGGTTACATTTGGTAACTGCAACTCTTAGCAGGTTTTATCTAAGTTTGCTTTTAAATTTTTTTTGTCGAATTTGCAGTCAATTTAAGAAAACTAGCAAAAATACTGACATAAGATATTTCTCATAGTTTACCTTAGGTGCTTTAAAAACAATCAACCAGATATTGTAACTGGGCTTTTAGTCCAAGGCCGTTTGGCCCTGATATATTTTTATATTATATTTTAGATATATAGAGCATATTTTAGAGAAAAAAAATTAGGATTTTTACTATTTACCTTTACAGTTTTTTAAAACTTTTTAAAAAAAAATTAAAAATATAATAAAGGTTGGTAGGAGAATGTAGTAGAAATTATAAGTAAATGGAAAAAAATGGAGAGAACCAAGTCCCGGAAGAGGAGTGGGGGGTAGGGAAATTGTCGTTTTAATGGGTCGGTAATTATGTTTACGATTTCCGGCTAAACTAAACCTCTTATTGGTAAAAGTTGAAAGTAAAGGTTGTAGATAATTAAAATATCTACAACTTTTGTATTCACCAACTTCCAACATAACCTCAAATTTATGGAGAAAAACGCAAAAAAACAACTTGTTCGTTTTTAATTTTTTTCTACAACAAAAATGATTCGATGTAAATAAAAATCACTGAAAATATAGATTTTCACCTGTTTAACAATCATTTCATTTTTTTGAAGCGAAATATTCATTTTATATGTTTTATGAGTTACAATTGAAAAAAAAGCCGATGTTTCAAACCAAAAATTTGGTTAGTAAAATTTAGATTTTTTTAACCTTAACCGTGCTCAATTTTTTCTTTGAAACCTTAACTTAACGATGGAATAAAAAAAATTGTATGAAAAAATTGTTTAAAACGAGAAAAACCGAAAAAAAATTTTTTTAAGAATTTTCTTTTTTAATCGTGGTGTGTGTGGTGTGGTTATACGGATGGATTGTTAAGTTTAAGCAAAGCTCGAGCCGATCTGGGATACATACCTGTAACTCGATAATGGCTATTGCTGGGAAGTTCGACCCTCAAGCATGTCATTAAAATAATATTTAAATTGACTACAAATGGTATCCATGGGAGCAAAACAATATTAACCAATAATTTAAAAACTAAGGCAGTACTAATATTAACCCCCTTTCATCGACATTTCACGGCAATTACACCTTAGAATTCAACGTTGTAAATTATTCACCTGTCTACTCTTCGACTTCATAAGTCTGTTCTGTATGTTTTTACGGATTAGTCCATGCATATTAGGGTGTTCAGCTATCACTCGCATAAAATCCGTCCTGCGCAATACCTGTACAACCATTTTGACATGTTTGACAACGATCCAATATTAATCAGACTTGTACTACTATTTGACAACATAATAATATCACAGTTAACAATTGACTAATATTACACATAGTTAAGAAGGTAGGGCACAAAAGGCGACATTAAACATCTATAACATCTAATCGACATTGATTTACTAAATTGATTTCACCTCAATTTCAAACTACAGTACAACTAGTTACGACAGCACATTTCAATCAGACAACTACATAGTACTCGCCTGCAGTTCGACGTAAGTAGCCGCCTTTACGGTAACTTTAGACGGGATGGAATAGAATAAACTCAATTCTCCTAGTACCTGAAATGAACTTGTCTTTAACTTCAAATGAGATGAGATAAGCCCTAAATTTAGATAGATCAGATCTAATTCTAATTGTAACAATGATCTGCAAATAAAGTATTACCTACACTTTATTTGTAGACCATTGTTATTGTTCCAATTTTAATCAGGTATCATACATAGATATTTTGGACAGATAATGTACAAGCGGTCGATATGTGTCAAGAAGACAATGGTAGTTGTTGCACAAAGGTTATATCTTTGTATACTTATATGCGTTGGTAATGAAAAATAATAATAATAATACAAACAGTTCCTCTTTTAAAAGCAATCATAGGGCTTTCATCGTCTTCATCAGAGAGCATTTCAATAACACCACGTTTGATATAGATCATTCCGCACTTCACCACACCCTGACTCCAAATGTGTTGCCCAGCTAAGAACAACTCGTGGTGCATCAACAGCGATATTTGCCGCATGAAGGATTCCGCTACAAGCAAACAAAGCAGGTTAGGCATGAAGAAAGAAGAAGGAAATACAGTTAAATATTAAAGGAATAACATAAAGAGAGAGTCGATTTAGCACTGCGGTACAACGAGGGCTGGTTCGCTAGATGGTACTGCACCGTAAACATTACTCCTAACAGTGTTCTTCTAAAATAAATAAATTAAACAACACACACATTCAAACTGTTTGTACACGTACTAATAGATTTGTTTATGAACTTACAAACCTTACAAAACAGGTAGGTTATAAACCTGCCTTATCCACCATCCTTAGATTATATATAGGTCTGTATACCATTATTTAAGAAAACCAAATTCCTTTCAGTAGTATTTTGTTACATAGTCAGAATGGCCATGTTTGTTAAAAAATATCCACGTTTATTTACCAAACTAATCTAACTTAACTAGCTGTAACAAATTCCTTTACCGTGTTTTAACAAAAAATATTTATAAAATGGCGATGAAAGTTTATAGGAATATACAGAAAACTTTAAGAAAACTACCTATCCATTTATTTAGACGTAGACTTCAGAGGTGGTTCGCAGAAAAGTGTTTTTAATTAATTAAGGAATTTATGTCTTATAAAGAATGTAATTAATAATATATAAATATATTTTTAATGTAATCTTCGATAAAATTACATTATATTGAGATTAATTAATTAAGTTTATGTTGTAATTGTAATTTTGAAATTTAAAATTAATTCTTAATCGACTTCAAAAACAGAGGTTCTCAATACTTAGGGATCTTTTTTATGTATGTTTCCCGATTACTCAAAGGCGCCTGGGCCGACTTGGAAAATTCTTCTTTTGTTTGAAAGGGTATACTGCCCAGGTGGTCCCATGATCATCAGGATCCTGGGAACTCTTCAAGTTTTATAGGCACTTTAAGCGATTTGGGTATTTTACTTAATTGGTTACACTCAAAGTTGGTCTCATTTAAATTTTAAGAAGATGTTTAAGTTTAAAAAGATGAACACGTGTCTTAGGGTGGAAAATTAAGAGAAAGAAGATATCATGATTTAAGCGCATTTAAGTCAGTGGCACTTTTTTTAAAAGACAGTTATTTGCTTATTGTAATTGAACATTTGCATGCCATAACACAGGCGAAACATGATGTAGTCATGACTGTTTGGAACACTTTTATTTACCATGTTTCAAATAATAAATGATTTTGATTTTAATGAAGTGTGATGGCAAACATTGTGATGAACCGTAGTCTCGCTTGCCAACTAATAAGTAAAAATCTTACTTGGTAAACTAAAAGGCATATAAGTAATATGTTCTATGACAAGCGACTGACATAATAGATCTTTCAAAAACTATTTTAACATCGCCCTTCAATATGGATGAGAAAGCAGAAAAAAAGGTTTCAGGATAATGGCAACATTCATCAATCATATTCTCCTTGCAACATTAGTAAAGCATAATTTTGCATTAAGGTCGCACTTACAGAGTATATATAAAATTATCTCCTAATTTATTTTAAAATACTTTCTAAAATTGAATAACCTCAACCATCGATCGATGGTAACCATTCCAATAGATACTGCAATAATACCTGTGTAAATATTTTATGGACTTGACGTAAAAATAAAAGACAGTGTAAGAGATTTTAAAAAAATTAATGATGGGTGTAAAATGTGTAATAATTATTTTTATCATAATAAACAACAATTTATTTTTACTAACCAGAAATACCCTCCTAGACAAAATGCTGTTCTACATACCTAATTATTAAGGTACGATTACACTTTATCGTATTCCTAAAAGTAACTATTTAAAACAGTTTCGTAATCAATATTAAATATTGACAGCGTGACCATAAATAAGTATTTATTTGTTTAGTTCTGGAAATATTTTTGAACTACGTTCAATAATAATTTTACCCACCGATTGACTATTCCTTCTCTGCGAGTGAAAATTGTATTTATTAAAAATAATTAGGTTTTATTGTAAAGAAAGCAATTGAGACACACTTTTTCTTCTCTTGCGTCGAGTGTGTAGTGTGTGATTGTCGATTACAAGTAAAAGAAGTCCTCTACTCCTCAAATTTCTAACCCTGAAGTGTTCTTTGACGAAACTAAATTAGTTCAATTTAATAGGGGCTACATCTGGAGAATAAGGTGGACATCCGACCGGTTCAAACTATACTTCTAGATTGGCAGTCCAAATTCAGTTACAATGTGTGCATGTACGTTATCCTGATAAATAAGGACAGCGCTTCACTCTCAGTTTAGGAAGCTTTATCGCTCTCACTATTTAAACAAGACAAAAAATGTTCTTGATTGGTCCTTGAAATGTCCAATAGTTTCTTCTTTGTTCACCTGTTTATATTTTCAGTCTTTAGTGCCAAAAATCCCCTCTCATGTTCGTACCTAAAAGAATGCCTGCAAATATTTTTAATTTTGCCAGTCATCTCAGCTAAAAATCGAACGTTCAGTCTCTGGTCTGAAAACAATATCTTGGACTTTTTTTTTTCATGAAAAATGATGTGCATAGGCATCCGTCACGATGTTTAATATCTATGCCACATGCAATTTTATAGTATGGGGGACTAGAGTCCCCAGTGTTTCGACTCAAACAGTAATTTTTGTTTCAAAAAAGAAACTTCATGACGTTTGTCACGAAGTGAAGTGTGTTAAGTGTTTGTGTTACCACTTCTATTGCTCGAATTCAAATGAGTGTATCTTCTTTAAATAACGTCCTATTTTTATTTTTTTGACAGGAAGTTTTGAGGACTTAAGTATTTTTAAATTATTTTTATTATTAGAAATACCAGTTTTTTATGGGTTAATTCATCCTGAAACTACAGACACTACAATTATGTCTCTTACCACGTTCTAATCTACCCATATAGATAATACCTTGGGATTCATATCGGTATCCATTACTATTGCGTTCTATTTGTATCAAAGTTTAATAGCTGAATTTATTTATATGGGGTAGAAACCAACGCCTTTACTATGTAAGCACAAAAGCATTTTCTTCCATAATAATATTAAACAGCTTAAAACATTTTCTTCATAAAAGGAACGTAAACGTAAATCATGCGAACAACCAAGGCGGGGGTTTCACTTAATCATACTTAATTAAACAGCAACGAAAATCTTATTAACGAACGAAACCCAATTTCAATAAAACAATGATCGACAACGCCCACTTGTAATGTTTTCAGTAACTTTGACCTGTTTTATGTAAGTATTCCATTGTAACTTAGGAAACTTCGAAGTAAGCGATGTTTTAGGTACAAAATAAATAAACTTGTTTGGTTGCCAATATTCCAGTCATTAACGTTACTTAAGACGCGCCCCGTTATTCAACCGATATGAAATTAATAGGAAACACATTCTAAAGAGTACTTTAATAAAATGGTAATTAAGTTTTAAAGATAAAGTGAAAGTAGAATAAGTGTACTACTAAAGACTGTGTACACAAACAATCGTGTGGAAGATCAAAACTAAAGGACGATCAAAACAAAACCAAATATGCCATACAATGACATATATTTAGATAAAACTAGCGACCCGCCCCAGCTTCGCACGGGTGTAATGTAGATACTAATGTGGTGAATAATTATCGTCAGATGATTATACAAATTAACACAAAACAATATTAAACTAAAAGTATAAACCTTCCTCTTGAATCGCTCTATCTATTGGTGTAAACCGCATTAAAATCCGTTGCGTAGTTCAAAAGATCTAAGTGTACAAACGGCGGAAGCAACTTTGTTTTATACTATGTAAAGATAATGCACGGCTGAAGTTAAGCGGTTATTGATGACTTTAAATATTTGTAACAATATGGTGCATTACCTACCTCATCCCAACCAATTGATGTTCTTTTTCCTTCCTGGTCATTATTAGCAACAAAAAAATCTTCAGAAAATTTAGTAATCTCTTAAGATAAACATTTTTTCACGTACCTTATGACCTACTATAATATTTTTTAATATCAATTATTATAATTTTCATTTTGGTTTTAATATCAATAAATATAGGACACTTAAAAACGAAAAATAATATATAAAAAACACTTTCCAGCCATTTTTCAATTGTTTTCCTGTTCGCCAAAATTAGTGAATGTAACGATATATTCTGAAGTTTTATTACAAAAAAGGGAAAAATGCGACTCAAGCCAGTAAAATAATTGTGTCATTTATGCAGTATCAGTAAGAGTAGCACAAACTTGGTTCAAGCGTTTTCAGTCCGGGAATTTTGATGTTGAAAAATGCAGCTCGCTCTGGTCGCCCTCATACGGATAAAGTCGATGCCATTTTTGAAAAAGTGGACCAAGATCGGCATATTAGTAATTACGACAAAGCCGAGGAACTAAGAATTGTCCACAAAACAGTTTTGACCCATTTGAAAAAGTCTGGCTATACAAAAAAGCTCGATATTTGGGTGCCACACGAGGCCACGAGCTCACTGAAAGAAACTACTCATTTGCAATTCTCTATTGAAACGTAAAAAATCGAACCTTTTTAAAAAGTTTAATCACTGGTGATGAAAAGTGGATCACCTACGACAAGAAATGAAAAAATGAAAAAGAATGTCAAAAAGATCATGGTCAAAGACTAATCAAGCTTCACAGACTGTAGCGAAACCCGGATTAACACGCAACAAGGTGATGCTTTGTGTATGGTAGGATTGAAAGGGCATCGTTATAATTTACTAGCTGCGCCCCGCAGTTTCATCCACGTAAGTCCCGATCTCGTGGGAATATTGGGATAAAAAGTAGCTTATATGTTAATCCAGGTCTCCAGCTATCTACATACCAAGTTTCATCGCAATCGATTCAGTAGTTTTTGTGTGAAAGAGTAACAAACATCCATCCATCCATCCATACTCAACATATTAAACTAACATGTTTTTACGTATTTCCTAATAATTACAATGTAATTAAATAATGACGTACATACGTACTAATGATAGCCCTAGTTTTATTTTTGTTTTATTTCTTGCACACAGTCTTTTAAACAATATTGTTTAGAGTAGACAATATTGTGTAGAGCGATATCGCTCTGGTTACTATCTATAACTGTTCCAATGTTGCGCTTGGGCTTCCTCGTATATAAGAGAGATTAGGTTATAGTCCACTACGCTAGTCTAGTGGGATTAGCAGACTACAAATCGAGAACATTATGGAAAACTCTCAGGTATGCAGGGTTCCTTACGATGTTTCTTTCACTGTTAAAGTAAGTAACAATTAATTCCTAACACGCACATATATGTATTTTACAAACTAACACCCGTGTTCACAAACAGTGCTATGACTCACAGTGAGCCCGAACGCATAAGGTGGACATGAAAAGGAACCCCTCGGGTAAAGAAGCTCGATAGCTATTTTACGCAACGCATAGTGTCAGTTAGTGAGAGTGACAGTTGATGAAAATTGCTATTTATTTCCTACTTTTAATTGAATAGATGACAATAATAGTAATTCAAGATTTTCGAACTCCTTTCATTATTTGTTTCCTCCTCCTCCTATTACTACAGTGAGGAAGAATTTAGAAGACGCTATAGATTTGAAAACAAAATTGTACTTTTTGTACTCTTACCGCTTATTAATTAATTATATCTAAGAACACTCAATCGAGTCACATTTCAAACAAAAAAGCACTTAAATCGGTCCATTCGTTTGGGAGCTACGATGCCACAGACAAACATACAGTCGGGGGTTAAAATCTTTAACCACGTCGTGAATATGTAAGAGAGACAATCAACGCAGAGTCCTACAAAATTCTAACGATATTTTTATGACAGATATACATTTACTTAATTCAAATACAACTTTAAAATTTCACTACATTAAATCAAACCACTTACTAGTATCCCGAAACAGCAGTGAGTTATGAAAACTGCCAACGTTAATGTCGAAAATTAATTCCATTTGTAATGACAAAGGCAACTTGTGCAGTTGATCGGACCTCAATATACCATCTTTCATTTGCCACAGTTGAAGCTTGTAGTTCGAACATTGGTCTATCAGCCACTTTGGAGCGCCGCTGAATTTCAGGTACTTCATCATGTGATGATACTGAAAGAAAGACTGTCTTATATAAATAATAATTATTATTAGGTACTATTTTATTTATTTATAATAACATTTTATTCGCAACATATGTTCGTTTTTATTGAAATAATATTGTAGATGAATAGTTTTGTTATTATATTTTATAAATAATCAAGTATTTGAACGAACTGGACAACTTTCTTTCTTTCTTGAATTATATCTAAGAACACTCTCGATCAAGTCACCTTTCAGACAAAAAAAAACGCTCTTAAATCGGTCCATTTGTTTGGGAGCTACGATGCCACAGACAGCCTCAAAGACACGTCAAACTTATAACAACCCTCTTTTTCTGTCAAGGGTTAATAACTAAAGGTATTTCAAAAAATTCTCAAACTCAAAACACTGGATATCATGAACACCAAAAGGGTTAACTGGAAGTTTACGACAAACTTACCGTGTCAACAGTATTCCATCTTCTACTTTGTTCAATAACTAACTCCCACGCAAGAGTGCCTATGAAACGGTAGCGGAAATAAACAAACCCAATAAGCATCAAGAATGACGTCAGCCACTTTTTGTGATTATTCTGAAAAGCAATTGAGCAAATCTTTATCCATCTTACATTAAAGACGTATAGACGTACACTTTAAATAACACAAAACAAAAGACACCAAAGTTGTGGCTATTTCTACGCCAGATCCTGTCTTTAATATTAATACATATATAAAAGACATACTGACGGATTGAATGAAATGTGTGTTTTGGGGGTGCCCGACTACTTTCCGACCCGACGGAAGTCTTTTATCATTTAAACAGGCATCTGAACATAGTGCTTAAGATTCAGTGCATAGTCGAAAAAAAGAAGAATTGAGTACTGCCTTTCCTCGATGTACTAGTTATCTAGGTATGTCTTTAATAAGTATAAATAAAACTCACGAAAGTTTTTATTCTAATAGAAATATAGTTTGTTTATTATAACTGTCACAAGTAGATAAATACCGTTGGAGATATGGGAAATCTTACAAATGGATGTAATTATATGAACAAGTCTTATTTAATATTTATATGACAATACTCCGTTCAGCTTTTTGGTTAGTTAATGACTTGTAATAGGTATGAAAAGCTTTAAGTTCTCTTAGACTCCAAGTGTATATAGCAATATTTATTGTAATTATTTTAAATCAAGGTGTTAAAAGTTACACAGTTACCAAAGCATCTCAATAGTTAGACCTACATTATGTCTATACGACTAAAATTTGTAGGGCCAACCGACTATACTCAAAAATCGGTTGGCTCAACAAATATAATTATAGCACACCGAACAATATAAATGCAGGGAAAGAAGAATATACCAATATTTGGGATTATGTATAACTGATAAAGTAACAAATATGCTATACGATACCAACCACTGGAAAGGAGTCTCCAAATATTATGTTGTAGAAACGGCATGTGCAGTAATACCAACAGTTTTTGTAGCTGTAAATTTCGGTGTTATTTACATTAAAGATTTTTTTTGTACTTGTATATTTGAAAATTTTGCTGAGTTAATAAAGAACAAAGCATTCTAGCATTACTACGTTACATAAACTATGATCGTCCGGTTAACTCAGACCTCGCCTCCGACGTTACAGGGGCGCGATGATGCGCGGGGAGTAGGTGGCAGGCACAAAATTATGACTTTAGCTCAGCTCAGTGGACGCTTTGTAACATACTTACCAAACAATGACATTTAAAGTGTACGAATATTTAAAGAATCCGAATACTTTTGAATATCAAGATCACGAAGATATTAATTTAAGAAAAACCATAGCAGAAGTTACTATAAAAATAAAAATTACATTATTATTAAAGTTTGTTTGGAATATTTATTAAACTACGTATTTATACGTATTTTTATTGTAAACACACTACATTTTATTTTTTTTTATCTTTCTTTATTGGGACAAAAACAGTTACAAGCTCTGTCTTACTATAATAAAAAAACAGTATTTCGAATAGGGTAAACGTTTAACCCACACCAATGTCAGCAGACATAGTAAGAAATTGAGAGTGAACATTTAGTATATACGTAAAATGCGCCAGTAATTAATATAGTGCCTATTTGCCGAAAATCTTAGTAGATAGATTAATTTGAAATAATTTAATAATCATTTACTAGCCAAAATATCGCGTACCAATCTTTTACACTTATTTTGAGCAACAAAAAAAATTTCGAGATCTGGGAAATGTGTGTTATACGTTTCCAGAATTCGGCGCATAAGCATTCTAAGCTAAGGTATATTTTAAAAATACACAAGACACGTGTAAACTATGCACTACTATTCTTTCAGCCGCTAGACATGTACCTACTAACATTATTATTGGGAAACAAAGTATGTTTAATACCTATGAAAAGTCAACGATCTTTCATCCACTTGAGGTGGGTATCCAAGGTTATACCACGGCCGTTTAAGATCTTCCGACTTATTCAAAGCATACCAAATACAGGTACAGGCATGGAGAGTCAACGTCGCAGTCACGCCTTTTTCGACAAAGAATAGAAATTTACGAGATTCGCGTATCTGTTGACATAAATATTAATATCTGGACTTTTTGTACGAACCGAACCGTTTCACAGTATGTTGAATATGAATTAAAATGCTCGTTTCCAGGGAATAAGGTTTGCGCATAAATTATATACAAGTTATGATTTTATTTTATAAACTTGATTTTTTAATAATTGTCTAGATACTATAAAACATAATTTTAAAAAAATTGCAAAAATGTTAAATAGAAAGTAAGACTGCAAAACAAAATTCGATATTGTCAACAATCAAGCCAGGCAGATAGATTATTTAATACATAAATTTAGTAAATATTTTGAATTTGAAATACAAATATACAAGCGCTGCAGTCAGTAAGATTAGGTGGATCATGTCCAGACCAATTATTAGCGGTTCTAACGACAATAGTTGAAAGATCCATATGACATGAAGATCTAAAACTATAATCGGAAAAAAAAATCACCAAATAATTTAACAAAAAAGTTCTTTAAAGAAGTTTAAGAAAAAAATGGGTATTGCTCAAACAAATCGCACAGGCCTTTAAAAATCAAAACACATCAAGGAAACCGAACAAAGAGCTCCGCCCGCTATTGCACTCAACCTTGAAAAAATGTCTAGAAGTGAAGGTACCGTATCATGTCTATTGCAGACTACTTCTCTTAGTGGTTTCATTGAATGCAACAATTCTTATAAACAAATCGATTAATAATGAGGATTATTGCACCAAAGGGGGAAGTAGTGGATGTCCAAACCAAACAAAGGTATGACAAGGTAGGATACTTACATTTTCATTTAGATCTCGAAAGAAATGAAATACTCTGTAAATACGTCCAATGTCAGCCCATCGGCCGATCAAAGCATATCTCTCATATCCCTTTCTACCTTGAACTGGAAGAAAAATTACAAAATAGTGATCTAAACATAAAAGTATCCTTAACATATATCAATACCGATATAGGTTTTGATATATATGCGTTATAATAACCAGAACCACAGCCATAGATTACTTAATATATAGCCATCAGTTATTGCCATTTGACCGTGCAGCACTTGCCCTACAAAGATTAGAGACGGGTATGCTTGAAGCGGCAAGTTAAAAAAAAATCATGTTCTCGGCTGAACAAAAAATCCTATTTACATATTTTACCATGTAAAGACAATTGGTTTGAGAACTTAACTGGTCTACCGTAATTGGGTTGTTGAAAAAAATTTAAATATCGTTTTTTTTACATTTTAAAACTTTATCACGAATTATATGAATAGTCGATGCAAAAAATTATTATTTTAGGTTTTTCAAATGGCTACGGAATATTTTATTTCAAAAGAGCATTCAAATATTTTGCAGGATCGGAAAACGCGTGAGTCACCTCAGATTAGGTGGATTATTTCTGCAATACACATAAAGCACCGATCTTCAATATCTAAGAGCTTCATTAATTCTTATACACGCATACACTTTCACACAAATACCTAGATGATGGCAAACGTCTTAAACCTATTCAACAACGTAAAGAAGATGATGACGATTAATTAGACCAAAATGTAATGAAGACGATATTCTTGAATTCTTTTGGGCGATTTACTGTTGATGTTGTTAACATAGGCGGAAAGTTAATAGGGCGGTAGCATAAGTTTTTACAGGGTGCAGACGAATCGAATTGTAGTAATTGGTGTTATAAAGCGATTAAGAAATGTTTGATTCGACTACCTCCTATTACACTACAAATGAGCATTCATTTCTTTTTGCAGTAACATTAAACATTATACAGTTCTATTACTTAAAAATATGTTTACTTACATATTACACGCAATGGTACTAAAGACAGGACATCGTAAGTGAGAAAGAAAGGATTTCTTCTATACACTCTGATGTTTTGCCTTACAAGATGCCACTCGGCATGTAGAAAGTGGATTAAAACATCAATGACGAATATCACTTCACTTGCGTACATAGTTAGGTCCAGGAACAACCAGCTTTCATCCAAATAATAAGCAAGTAGAAGATGCAATAAGTACTTAAATGTTATCGTCAAAAGAACCAATCCCTGGAAAAAAGAAACATTAAGTGTAACCGCCATTAAATTCACGTTATTGGTCCGTAAATGCTAAAATGCATGCATTTTGAAAGTAAACTAAATGTAAAAGTCTTTTTTAAATGTATACGAGAAACGATAAAGCACTAACGGCACCAGAAACGTTCTAATTTAGTTTTAAAAATATCAAATTGCTACGAAAATGCTTGAATGCGAAAACAATGCATGTTACAATTGTAACTTTAAAAAGAGTAAAGCGTTCGAACGTTGCCTTGCCTTGCCTTTATACATATATTATTCCTGATATATTAATATTATAATAAACATACTAGTCCTTAATATATAAATGTATTTTATAATACTACTTTTATTTTAGTAATAATAGCAAAGGCACGTAATGTTGGCCACTCAAGAATAAGCAAGCCGACAAATTACACGTCACCGAAATGAGAGACCCTTATGGATAAAGTACCAAACGTATACATCAGAGGAACTTGCAAAGTAGAACTGATACAAGATAAATTAGCAGAAACACGATTGCGACGGTACGGCCATGTCATGAAGAGACTGGTAGATCACATACCCAAGGAAGCGCTCGATCACAAGTCAGGACCAAAACAGCGCAGAAGACCCCGACTTTCATGGGTGACTGTAGTTAGGAAAGATATGGAAAACAAGGAAGGACCCAATGATGACCGAGTAAAGATATCTGTGGAGAAGAATGGTTAGGGAGCTGACCCTAAATAGAGATGGGATCAGGCTGGAAGAAGGAGAACAAAGGCACGATCAAAATTTTCTTTTTATAAACTACTAAGTTGGCACAGAAGTAGACGACCTGATAGTAATGAGCTGACAGTTATGGGACATATAACAATATTATGAGTTTTATAAATTAAACTATTTATTTTCAAATACGTTATCAAAATTATTTATAGGTGTGACCTAACTCAGAAAGATATTTGTCGTTAGCGGCACATACAAAGCACTTTCCCGGTACCTGTGTTAAAGTAACTATTACCTGTGCCGGTGGCAGAGCGTGTGTGTAAAGAAAAACAATATATTCTGTTGCTAATCCCTTTCATTTATATTTTGGATTCAATCGTTTGAATTATCGTGGAAGAGCCATGCTTCAACACGTATGGGCCGTCTCGACCGGAGTGATACCACGGTGTCACAGAAAACCGGCACTGAAGCAATGCTTGCATTGCTTTTCGCCGAGTGAGTGAGATTACTGGAGGTCCTAACCCTTAACCACCCCCCCCTCCCCCTCTTCGACTCATCCCCTACTCCCACCTTAAAGGCAGGCAACGCACTTGTGACTCTTGAGTTGCGGCGGGCGGCGGTAGTCATTTACCAACGAGCCACCCCGATACCATAATAAAAAAAGATAAATATATAAAATGTTCAAAATTAAGCCAATTAGGATGGCATCTGAGAGTATCGTTTGCCTACTAATTGACGAAAATATTGGTGAGCATTTAACAATTTTCGTATTTCATTATTCTGCTTTACCCATAATTGCTTTCAAACCGATTGCGTAATTTCTGGGAATCTCATTTTAGTATCAATGTATCAAAAGCGAATATTCATTCTACTTAGGATTTGATATAGGTTATAATATGATAATAAGCATTCAAATTGAACCCGAATCCAGAAATTAAATCAAGGTACAGAGATTTGTCAAAAAATATAATTTATTATGTTCAATTCAAGTGAGAATCAGCTTGGGGTGTCTGGTCCGTTAGGTATGGGCTTAGAAATGCATTTTCGTTTCTCCCTCGGCACTGTGATTAAATATAGTTATTTTATATATATTTATGAAGTATCTTTTAATAGGTATTGGTAGGCTAGATTTTTTTTACATAAAAGTTGTAAAACCTCTTGAAGCTTACTGTAGTGACTAGATTACATGGAAGTGCATGTCTTTTTACACATTAAATGAACTTCCAAACCTATAACACAGTAGTATAGTCACACAACCGGTAGGAGTCTTCATATCAATTCTCGAAGCTATAATTAACACATAAACACACACTTCAACTTTTACGCCCTTTAAAATTTTTTATAGGCTGTGAAATTGCAAGATTACTTTAACTGTGAATTATGTGCTGCATTTGTTCCCATATAGTTTTTGTCTAGCTGGAACACGTCGTTAGTAATAACTGTTATGGAAGAAATATATGACAAAACTTTACCTGAAACCACATAGTCCAGGCCAGCATAACAAAAGCTGTTGTATATCGCCGTAGCTTCCCCTCCCACAAAAACTTACCGATCCTTTTTTCTACTACAGTTTTCGTTTGATTTCCAATAATGCTAAGTTGAGTTCCCTCATTACTGTTAAAGTACATAATCTATATTAATCACCATGAACTATTAATTATGAACCTATTAAACGCCATGTTTGATTTGGTGTAGACGCACAAAAATATATTTCGTAGTAGAGAAAACCATGGTTTAAAGTACTAATGCGCGCTTACTTGGTCAAAGTTCCAAGGGATGGCTGGCTAACACTTCTATGCATGCGTCCAAGCATTTTGCAGTTATTATATAGCCTGACAATTCAAAATAATAAAAATCTCAACATTGGACAACGTGTTAAAGTCATTAACACATATCAAATTACTAAAACTACCTAAACCAACCTGATGCCTATATTTTTCAAAAATATATATTCTTTTTAATTTTAGTTCTCGTACTAAAAAAAGAGCTCTAACATTTATTTTCTTTCAATGGAATACCAAGCAAGCAAAAGAATATAAATATACTGGTTTATAGGTTTAATATAAAAGAGAGCAAGCCCATTCTATTAAGCACATAAATAATTAGAAAGAAACCCATTACATTTTTACGTCCTATCTTGGTATTTCACCGCGAGGCCAAATGAAATGCCATATTTTGGCGGATATTGAAATTTTACTGCGGGCTGCTTCGTGCTCTGCAATGCTCGTAAAATACGTGTGGAGGTTGCGGGTGCCTCCAACCCGCGGTGATAAATTGACACCGTGAATCCAAAATGCCAAAGTCTTCAGCAACGGATTTGCAATAAAATATTGTATTGTCACTTTTGCGAATTATGAGCCACAACAAATGTAGCAAAATATCCTTCCCTGTGAATTGCATCAGTTCTGCGAATCGTGTCAAAAATGAAAAAAACTTAACGTTCGCAAAATTCCGCCATCCGTAGCACAATAAAAACGCTAACCCATTGAAATGGGCACGCTGAATATCGTAGGTGCTCATATAAAATGTAAATATGCGTCCAAGCCGTAGCAACGAAAGAATAATTCATATTCAGGAGGTGCGCGGGTGGAGTGGCCATCCATTTTGCATGGTTATTTTGGTGAAATCCCCGCGTATTCTGCCCTCATGTAATTAAGAGATTAAAAGATCAGTGAGCGGCGTTGAGCGAACGCGGCGGGATTTTTATGAAAACATTTTTCATCGCAATATGCAATAACCCATACTACCGTTTCTCCTCGTTTATATGTAACGGTACATTTCCAAAAACTGCTTAAGTTTATCTACCTTCCTTTATTCCACCTCATAGTATGAGAAAAAGATGATTAAGAACTTATAATGCTAACACATTGCTAATAAATACATTGTTTGTGTAGTAGGAGCACTATAGACCTTCGTCAAACAGTTTAAAAAGCTTAGAAAATTTAAAGTCATACTGCACCTTGTGATCAAAGAGCGAGTTCTATATGCGCGAAAGAGAAACATAAATGAATGGATCACAAAGAAAAAGTTTATTAACGTGAACAACACCAATTTCACAATGTAAAAGCTAAAAGGTAACGTGGAAAGGCAGGGCACAGTCGTACCAGCACAAAATACTGTACACACACAGTCATAAAGTTATACGAGCCAACACTCGACGTGTATCAAAACACAATTTTGCATTCAAAGTATTTTATTGTAAAGTATTGTATGAAATTTAAATTCTAGTTAAATCTTGGTAACGATTTAAACGTATTGAGCCCTTTACATTATGATTTTATTATTTATCCCGCAGTTTTATTATTCCAAAGTATCCTGAAATTGCTGTGTAATTTGACCAGTTTTGGTTCAAATCGATTTTGCTATGGAGTAACTTCCATAGTTCCATCTGACATCTAGGGGTTTTTTTAATGGTAAATGGTTTTCTTTCGAAAGATGAGTGTGTCAGAATTACTTTCGATGACACTGGTCATCAGCACCACAATACAAAGTTTTCCGTAAAATCTAAATAAGTATCCACGTGTAGTGGAAACTTCATAGCACTAAATTCAAAAAGTGTTGTCTATACTATATATGTATAGAGTATTTGGTCGAATTAGTGTAACTAACGACCGATCTCCAAAACAACTATAATTGACTTGATTTCCGTAATTTGGAAAAACATGAGAATACGAAATTGTACTTCTTGATCTTTTTGTTGGCACTTCGCATAGGTCGTGTGTCTGATACGTAACTAGCTAGTTCGAATAAAAAAACGCAAACGTCAGCATTGCCCTCAGTCGCGGCGGAAAAATGTTTCTGTACAAAGTGGAGTAGCAATATGAAAGGTAGCAGTAACTTTGTGCATTCCGCTGCGCTGTGCACTCCTAATTAGTAATGTTCGAGAAGCCTTTAACTTCAGCGAAACGACTTTATTTTCACTTTGACAAGAACAATAAAGCAAAACGTCGACATTAATTAGGATCTATTAAACAATAGGTAATACGAAAAATAATTATACATCTGCATACCTACTGCACATGAACTATACGAAAAACTGTTTGATAGCTTAGTAGTAATAACGAAATTGTTGTAATAAATTGGGTGTTCTTTCTCGTTCTGGGTATAAACTTAGTAAATCTTCTCTAGGTATTTGGTTCCAAGGTCGGTTGGTAATCATTACTACTTTTTCTGCTTGTTTATTTTCAATGCTGGGTGCCCAATTATGGCAGGTCCTTCTTGTTTGTCCATTATTTCTTATCATCTGGATTGCTTATCCGGTAAGTTTTGTTCCGTACGAAATATTCTACACAAATATTTAAAATAATTAAGCGGCGGTAGCGTAATGGCTAAGGCGTCGGACTTGCGATGTAGTGGTTGCGGGTTCCAACCCCACCCAGTGCACTACTGACGTGAACCCACTCCTAACACAAGCATTTAGCTTAGCTGGAGGGGTTAACAAGAATACTAGTAATGTCTGACCCACGTTACTAGTAATCTTTTTAAAAAAAAAGAAAAAAAAAAAGGAGCATGGGAAGTAAATATTTTAAACTGTTTACTGTTTACACAATTATGATGAGCATTTAGTCTTTTGTAGTTACTAAGTGTTTCTGTCATTGTCAATAAAAAATGTGTTTTTTAAAACCCCCATTTTTCACAACAACACCAATATTTATTCTTAAAATAATCTTATCCTATTCTACCCCAGTTATTCTTCAGCATGTGTCAACTCTTATTCTAATAATCTTTAATCATTCAGTCTGTCCTCCTCTGGAACGCTCTACAGCAGGAAATCGGGATGGCACCTAGTCGCCAAACATTTAAAACAAAGGTTCGTGCTGTCCTCTTCCGTAAACAGGCGGAATCATCAGAACAGTTGAAAAATATGTTTATGTATCTATTATTTATATAACTATATTTATATATTCATGCATGTATGTATGTATCTATTTATAAATAAATTTATTTCTTCTGATATTACACTCATTCGTATACTGCACTTACTTAATTCGTTTCTACACCACCCTAAGGTAGACTGGCAGAGAATGCCTTTGGCATTAACTTCACCGCTGTACATATTGTGCATAAAGTATTAAATAAATTAATTTGTTTGAAAAAAAAAACTTCTGGTTGCAGGTTTTGTACATTACCTATTAATAAATAAAAAAGGCCTCTATTCGAGCTCCTGTACCTACTCCTTCCTTAGACCATAATTATACCATGGTATGTTTGATCTAAGGCACCTTCACTACATTTTTTATGAAATACTAGTTCTTGCTCGCGGCTTCACTCGCGTAAAAGTAATTTTTTCATTCTTCGGATCATTTCTTTCGGATGAAAACTGTCCTATGTCCTTTGCTGTATCCCTGGCAACGAGTATACAAAATTACACGATGATCGAATGAACGGTACGGCAGCGCATAAATACGATCAAACACATTGATTTTTGTGTTCACCTAAAGAAGATTATTTTATATTTTTGCATTTTTTAAAGTTTGTTTTATGAATTTTCTGTAATTGTAAGTAAGAAATATGTTCATGGTGTATTTTGACTTCACAACAGAGGTAATCTACTACGTTTCAAGTTTGAAAAACAAAGCAACAAGAAAGCCCTTAAAACATGGCCTGCGGATGGGGAGGGAAGCACTGACGTAAAATTGGAGTGAACTTAGTTAGGGAGTCATCAACGAAGTGCGGACTAGAGCCTCGGTTACATTGGTAAACACTTGCTTTCCCCTCCATACATAGTAATTTTTAGATCACAAAGATAAGTCGGTACAATTTTTTTTAAATGTTAACGCATCCAACTTCTATCAATAGAAGTTGAAACGCCTAATTACACGAAACGATCACATACAGAAAAAAAAATAAGACGTAATTAAGTCTTTTTGGACAGTACTACAATGAAAAATAAAAAGCAAAGTTGATTTTCTTTATAAGAATGTTTAACGAATTTTATTTCTTTGAGACGATTATGACATAGAAATAGATACACATTCCGACAAGTTGACTAAACATAGATAGTAGGAGAGCTGGTGAACGATTTAGGGTAGGTTCTTGAGGCACTATGAAAAATTTTGTAATAGTGACACGCACTCATATCGAATCATCGAACTCATCGAGAATTTATATCATCTGGCAGGTGAAAAATTTCACCAAGTTGATCTGGCTTTTTGGGATTATTTGTTTTCAAGTACCTACCTATTTTACTCTTCCAAAATCTCAAAGTGCCTCAAGAATATTTTTTTGATTAGTTTAAAAACCATTTTGCAATAGTCTGGTTAACATTTAAACCCGACTAATCGATCTGGATTATTTTTTTATTTTTCATTTCCTTAAATATCTAACTTAAAGATATAATGCTTTCATTTATACTTCCGTTTATGCCGTTTGCTATTATTTATACTTCGGACTGCTAAACCATTTAGGTAGGCGAATTCTGTGATCAGTTTATATTGCTCTTTGGTGAGGAGTATGGTGGAATATTGCTCAAATGTATGGTCACCAATTTATAATGCATATACA
Organism: Euplagia quadripunctaria; assembly: GCA_963859945.1. NCBI lineage: Eukaryota > Metazoa > Arthropoda > Insecta > Lepidoptera > Erebidae > Euplagia > Euplagia quadripunctaria. The sequence continues at coordinate 8,266,099 of OY982568.1, forward strand.
GATCTTATAAAGGCGATTTATTAGAGCTCTGTATTCAAAATATGGGTTACGACATAAAATACCGGAATGCGTTGACCGACTTCGAAGATTCTCCTTAGCAACTCTGGAACATGGAAGATAGATGAATGACTTGTACACCCTAAATAAAATTGTAAATCGTTCAATGGATAGCCACCTTGTTGAATATATAGATATAAAAATACCAACTCGATCTGTGCGTATTCCACAGCTGTTTAGTATTCCCACAAGCAATAACAATGTGTCTCAGAATAATCCTTTGCACAGAATGTGTAAAAAGTAAAATGCTATTTACTCACAGGTAGACATTTTTCACGACAAATTTAGTACTTTCAAATCTTTCCTGCTACATTACATTACAACCTTATGTGACCTATGTAGTTAATTAAGTTTTGTTTATTTGTTTGTTAGTTGTATTTTCTCCATATTTCACTTATACTTTATTGATTCTTTACAAATTTACATTTAAATCCAAACTTAACCTATATTGAAAACGAAGTATTGTTAATTGTTTGGAAAGTTGTGTACAGTTGTAACTGGACTTCAGATTTTGCTCACTGTTTATTATTAAGGGTCATTCTTTTTATATCTTGATCTGTTATCTGTATCTGTATCTATTGAATAAAGTAAAATAAAATTTTCAAAAATAAAAAACACTTTTTAAAAAAAATCAATGGTTGGCAGGAGGCCGCTACTCTTTAGCCAGACCTCAACTTTACTATTTAGGGGTCTTTCGAGGACAATTACAACATTTTTCATAGTGCCTCAAGAACCCTAAATGGTACACAAGCTCTCGGACTAGGAGCAAGAATTACAAGTTACTAGCAGAAGTTACCTTCGGGTTAGAGTTATGAAATAAATTTAATGTTATAATAGTAGTTTATAAAAAAATACTGTTAGTGTGAAGTCAGCCTATGGCCGCACGGTCACGTTCTCGCCTTCTTGGAGCCGCCGAGGGGAAAAATCCCGTACTAGTGATTGAGTTAGCGTCTGGCCGGGAAATGGACGTCCCCTGTCGCTTGTGTAACGCAATACCGCGGTACGGACCAGCCATTTGCGACAGATCCAGTTACACTTGGCTGAGTTATGACTGGAAGAGATTCCTTACTCTAGAGCAATCCATTTTGTATACTAATTGTTTGGCTAGACTATCTAAATTGTTATTATCACTATAATAACAAGAAGCTGGAGACTATTTTTTATATTAAAGGCGCTAAGCGAATGTGCGGGGAACACATAATATCGGTAAAATTACTTCATAGAAATCTTGGTCAACACTCAAAAGACGACTCAACACTTTCAACATTTTTTCACAATCGATCTATAATGTGACATACATACGTCTTCTGCCCTTAGTTCAAAGTTCCCGAGGGATCCAAGTTGCATTCAATCCTTGTCTTAGGAATGCAAGTATTCCATGAAATAGAATAATACAAGAACACGAGTTTTAGTTTACAACGCTGACTACTCTTGCTTCTTATCGTGGGGGAGCCATGCTTCGGCACATATGGGCCGACTCGACCGGAGTGCTACGACGGCATTACAGAAAACCGGCGTGAAGCAATTATTTTGTTGCGCTTCGCCGAGTGAGTGAGGTTACGGGATGCCAAAACTCCCGACTCCCTACTCCCACTTTTCCTCTACTGCCTTAAAGGCCGGCAACGCACTTGTGACTCTTAAATTGTTTGTGTTCATGGGCGGCTGTAGTCACTTTCCATCAGGTGACCCTACTGTCTTCTCGTTTGCTCCCTATCTCATAAAAAAACCCTCGTTACGGGTCAACGAAGTTTATACTGACCAGCTCCGCTCTCCGCTTCACTAACTACCGACGTTCGTGCGAGTAAGCAAAAGTTATTTTTCAAAAGTTGTTTGCGATTGGGATGTTAGCCGACACACATGAAAGAGGTGTTTATAAATTTTACGGTATCATGTGGCGGTTCCTATGTGTGGGTACTTATTTAACGATGCCGATATTGAAAACTAACATATCGCTGATATGTGATAAGTGTTAGAACATGAAGAGATGAAAATTAGCACTGTGGTCTGATTCCTGCAATTGTATGGCAGTGTTTTCTCCCTTAGTACATTCTTTAGGTTGGCATTAAAGTGCCAAAACTTAAGACATACTTGGCAGTTGGATTTCATGGTGACATCGATATGTATGTCAATGAGCTTAAGGCATGGTATAGTGACCAAGAAAACTAGTTTCTTTGCGTAGTTCACACTCTGAAACTTTTCTTTTTAATGTAACTTAAGAATTTCTAACTATTCGAAGCTGCGGCTTCTAATTGCTTTAGTTCTATGAAGTTGGTCGTGACGGAGTAACCTCCTAACGGAGCTCATTCAGAACAAATGAACAAGGTTTCAATAGAACTCCACTATAAGTGTTTACGCATAAAGTGCTGACAATTACGACAACTTAATAATGAAAATAAAATAACAGTAATTTATTGATAGTAATTGGTTTGTACGCTTTATTATATAAAACACAATCAATCAAAAAAATCGTATCACGTTGTTTGTTCACCATGAACTCTTGAACTAATGAACCGATTTTAATGAAATTTTGCACCACTGTGTGCAGTTTGGTCTAACTTGAGAGATAAGATATTTTTATATCAATTTATGATCACAATATTTTTTATTGTAATTTTTATAATATAGCAGGCAAACGAGCAGACGTGTCACCTGATGGTAAGTGACTACCATCACCCATGGTTACCTGCAACTCAAGAGTCATAAGTGCGTTGCCGGCCTTTGAGGTGGGATTACGCTCTTTTATTGAAAGTTTAAAGGTGGTATCGGTCCGGAAATACCGCAGGCGACAATTAAATGACTTAGCTACAGCAATCGGGTAACTAATAAATAATTAATAAACTAAAAGTAAATCAAAAAGTCAGTTTTTAAGCTTCCGGACGCCCCAATGAAAAAAACAGAATCCTTATGGGATCACTCGTGCGTCTGTCTATCCGTTTGTCACAGCCAATTTGCTCCGAATCTAAGAGACAAACATTAGGTGCACATAATATTAATTCCTGTGACCCAAACACAAAGGTGCAACGTAAATAAAATAATTTCATTTAAGTACTTTTGGGTTACTTTTGGAAGCAAATTAAAAAAAAAATTGTAAACTTTACCGTGTGGCATGTCAAATATAAGAGCTTGTTGTGAGCGTCTCAAATATGTATTAGTTTACAGGAAAACCTATAAGAAGTTTTGGTCTTAAAATAATATGGTAAATATCTCAACGCTGTGAGTACAAACTTACATTTGCAGTTGGAATGTATGGTAGAACATGTTCTTGAACTACAACTACACGTTAAGTTTGTTTTTGGGATTAATTTTTATTATAATAAATTTAACTAATAACTATAAAAATAATAGACTAAAAATATTAGCATACACATGGACTAACAATAACCACATAAATAAAAATACGGTTTATTTACATGCATGCGTCATAAAATTAATTCCATATTATCGCCGACTGGTAGCATTCCCAGAAGACGATCAGTCGTTTAGCTAGTTCTTTACAAACAGGACGAAAATCCAGACCCCACATCCTAACATTTTCACCCCAAAAGGCTCAAAAACATAACTTAACTAAATTATTGGATTTACGCCGTTTTTAAGGTTTTCTGCGGATGCAGCAGCAGCACCGGCACAGCCAGTTGTGCTTGGAAGAAGTGATGGTGCGACGAGTACCTATCTTTAATGGCAGTAACGACATACCATCTGGTCTCTGCCTATCGTCACGTAACAGACTATTGAGTTTACGTACATGTACGGAGCGCCCGTGGTGACAAGAATACCACGGATATTGTCGTGGGTATTAGCATGTCTAGATACGGCCTGCCCTTCTGCTACAAGAAAGGACACGGTTCTCCACGGTGAAAAAATGCAGAGAATTACAAGTAGCTCCTAAACGAAGGCAAGTAGCAAGGCGAATGCGGTATCGTCCAACAGGGTATGTATGTTGGGCAATGGAAGTGCCTGAAGCAGATGAATTGTCCTTAGGCCTGAATCCCATTCTCCCACAGCCAACAATTAGTGCGCTCTGCAACATTAGATGATGTGTTAATGATAAAAAAAAACATGGTAGGTATATACATATTCGTGGTATCCTTTCCACGCGAATTCAGCTCGGATTTGGCCGTCTTTTTTCAATATATTTCTATTAAAGCTGGTTAGACATATAGGAATCAAATAACATAACGTGAATTTTTTTTCTAAATTTACCTAATTTTTGAATAATAGTCAAACGTTCTATTATATTACATTTGAACAAATCAAACAGTTTACATAATGATACATGAAAATATCCGATGGAATTTCATATACCTTAAGAGCAATATTAAATAGATCCATTGAAATAGTTTTAAACATTTAATTAACAAAATCATAAAATCTTTCTCTATTTTGTTATGGCGTGGACCGTAGGTCTGTAGGTACATAAATTTTTGTTTCCGTCAAATTTTTGTTTTTATTAAATAAAAAATCACGGTTCTTTATTTCAAATAATATCATCTCTGGGAGCACTCTTAACGCGTAAAGTTTGCTTTACTTTCCCTCATTGACTCTGAACGCGCGCTTTACGTTCTTTACTTTACGTTCATTTTTTAAATCTCATCATAGTGGCAAACGATCCGAACATGATAAACGGCCCTGTCTGCTAACTTAGTTAGTATAACAAGTGATAGTGTTTGGACGGGTAAAAATTAAGTAAACAGGTTCGTCATAACATGAACTGTACAAATATTCCAATAAGCTCGACTCGCTGAATTAGCCACGGTGTAGGTTCCCAGGCATCCTGGATTTCAAATGATTTAAAATACTACCTTTTGAAAGTTCCCTATTATATAACAAGGGCTCATTGAAAGAGTTTATTATAATAACGATTTTACTTACTTTGTGAAAATATTTGTTCAACTAGGTAAGATACCTACCAAAATTATGTATGTTAAAATATCACATCAAAGGATATAACAAGTTTATCGAGAAGGGGCTTACTCCCTATATCGAGTATCCAATTTAATATTGTAGGTACGCTTATGGATATAACTCAATATTCAATTAATATCTAAGCCTCTGTTTAATCAAAATTGATTCTGTAGAAACCTGCGTAGAGCACTCCTTGATAAAATGGAACTTCAATTGTATGCGGTAATATTAAAAGTAAACAACAATTTGTTAGCCTCGATTCAGGAAAAATCATCTTTTACTGTTACGTTTATAAGTATAGTCCTTCACAGAAATTTCTTTTCTTATTGCCTAAACTAATATTATAAAGAAAAAAGTATTTTATATTATTGTGTGTAATACATTTTTAGAATTCAGAAAGTAATAAATATAATAAATAATATAATATAGCGTAGCATAACATACGAAAATATAATATAGTAATAAATTGAGACCACTCTCTCTGATCCCAAACTAGGCAGAGCCTGCGCTCTGGTAACCAGGCTGCTGATAAACGTACTTATATATGACTAAATGCATTCATATTATAGGTAAATTACATCCATAAATTAAAAACATACATACATGAGTTGTATGTGTATATGCTTTTTCAGCAAGCTACATAACGATGGTTCATCACCCTCCGCGCCTTTTTCCAACCGAGTTGGGGTCGGCTTTCAGTCTAACTACGATACGGCCGAACTTTGATATTTGACGTGAAGCGACTGCCATCAGACCTCCACAACCCAAGTACTAGGCTATATTTAAGTTCTATAGTTAGACCAGGTTGTCGGGCTTTTTAGCTCCAACAGGTGTAACGAATGCCACAGATGTTTGTATGGCACCCGGGACCGACGGTTTAACGTGCTCTCCGAGGCACGGAGGAGTCTCAATGTGATGAGAATGATGATGAAGATGATGATAATGATAATGTGTTCACCTACTCGGTTACCACTTAGCCACGAGCCCCTCTAAGCTGCATAACGATGTTTATCATAATGAAATACGAAAATAATCCCAAACAGTTGACTGATGGAGCAGTAATTCAAATAAAGCATTTATGTACTTTTATAATATAGTTTATTCTTGTAGGTATACTCTAACCATAACATGCAATAAACTATACTAAAATGTAACATAGCTGATTAACTTCTACATACGTACACTGAAGCCAAAACATTATACACACGCCTACACAAGCACATATAATTCCATCAACAAGTGAAAGTCCAACTAAACGTAACACCCTTGAGAACTAACTTTGTCCCACGAAATTAGTTCTCCTAAATCCGAGGACAAAGTCACAAACCATTAAACGCTGAAAGCTAAACTTTCGTATCACAGAGCTGAGCCAATTAGAAATTCAGTTGAACTTCATTAGCTCTAAGTGGATACTACGAGTCTGACCAAGAGTATGACATGATATGAACGGCTAGAAACTATTATTTATTACGAAAAGTGGAGCATCGATTTAAGGATTAATACCCAAAGGTTCTAAAATCTGCTTAACATATCGCTGATTTGCGAGAATATCGACGTAATTCAAAATTCAGTCAAATTGAACTAAGTATCCCAAACGATCATAAATCTTTGATATTTTATGGTGAACAGTGATGCAACGCCGATTTCGTGCTTTCATGCTAACGTTCGTTAGAAAGTGACAAGTTCATTATATATTTAGAACAAAATACTCTAGCGGAAATCACAAAACATTGCCATTCTCTAAAATCAATAATTTTTAGATCCGTCGCTATTCTCGCATACCAGCGATATAGCATCGTTAAACTATGAAATGCGAATATGGATTGTATTCCGTGCTTAATTGTCGCCGGTAGGTTTAACAGGAGCGCACGAATTTTTTACTTAAGAGTTAGGTTTGTCTGTGTTGATGTGATTATACCTTAAATGTGTTGAGTCCATGTGTTTAAGGGGGTGTATTGAAGTTGAGCCTATATTGTTAGCCCATAAAGGTGATACAGCTTCATGGGCCAACAATACAGGCTGTTATAAATATTTTATATGTAGACCATCTGAAGTGATGCCAAGTTACTGGTTTACTGTTTTTACATGGTCGTGTGGGCGTGCAGTTTTTTTTTTTAAATATGATATTTTTATACCCACTTCTTACTCTTCTACAGTGTTATTATTACACTCTGTAAATTCACCCCAACCGTTACTAATAAATAATAATATTCCCAGCGCTATCTAGATTAGTCTTGTCTGTATTTTAATTATAACTTGCAACAGTATCAATACACCTTACTATGCTAAAAGCTAACAAAGAGGATTAAATTCTACAAAGGCACACTGAAAACCCGAAACAATACACTCGCTTACAGGCACATACTCCGTTTGCACAATCAAAAGCAATAATACACTAGTTAGACAATAATATATTACAGATAGAAGAGAAAGTTTAAGTCAATCACATGTGTTCTTATATATTTTATATATTTATTCATATCTACATATTATAAACCTAATGAGTTAAATGCTTAAAGCTTATCAGAATTATATTTTGTACCGAAACATTACTTTTAGTTATGAAATTTTTATTTGCTATTATTAGCCATATAAATTAATTAGTACGTGCCCCTCCACACAATTGTCGTAAAGTTTTATGATCACAAGAAGGGTTTGCATATATTTTTGGTTATGTTACTGTTGATAACTTATTTACTTGGTGGTAACACTCATAAGGAATGCAAAAAAATGATTATTTGTAAGTTTTACTCTTAAAAAAACCCTTCGATTTTTTCAACAGTATCCGATAAAGGTCATAGTAGCAAGTGTATAATAATGAACCCTATAACATAATATACAGTATACAGAACCTAAGTTAATCGTTCGTAATAAATTAAAGCTACCAAATAGACGAGCACCGATAAAAAAATGACCGGAAACGAAAAAATCGGCAACAAAATAGGTGAAATTACTTCGTATTTCAGCGGAATTCTTGTTCCATCAGCCAATTGCGATAAATGAGCGAGTCTGATTGGAATCCGATGGGATAAGATTTTTTGCTCCGTTCGAGGGTAGACGTCAATCCCGGGAGCGGAGAGATACCGCCGAAGCAATTTCCCGAACTCTAGACCATTTATCAGAAACCATTATTGCGTATAGTTATATTGACCGGCAGAACGTTAATTGTTTTTTTATTTCTTATCATATTAAGATATCATCATTCTATAAAAGAATCTATGTTTAATCATATTTTGTAATAATTTGTATGTTACAAAGTTGTAGCTGCTTTTTATATCAAATAATTAGTAGTGATATTAAGTAACTGTGGCCTTCAGTTACACCCGCTTTGAAGTCCTCTTAAAGATATCCGTTATACGTGGTGGGGTGTGTAAATAGCCCAACCAGGGGTTGTGATTGCTCAACAAATTAATTATTTATAGCGTACGAGGTGTAGGGAAGTAAACCACTTCTATCGATCAAACAATCATGCCAGCACTGACCTGCAACACCGACCAAGTCCCGATTATCCAGAAGGCAGCGAGCAGCGGCAAGGTTTCTACGGTCTTTTGAAACGTCCAGGTATTGACCGGCCGGTCACGATCGAAGACTGAAGCACTCCACAAACACCTTGTATTTTTATAATTAATGCGTTGCGTTTTTTTAGCGAGAAGCGATGAGAAGGGTATGCCCGTTTTTCCTTGCACCAATCAGGTGCAGCCACGGTAATACTATCTATACAGTAATGAGTCTTGATAGAAACGGTCGGATCGCGAAAATTGCCTACACACCTTGCGTTCGGTTGAAACTCAGCACGCAAACAGTTCGCGATTGTTCCGCAGTGACGAACAAACGGTGTGATCGTTTTTTAAGCAGTAAGCGTGCGATTTGTGTATTTCATTAAAATAAATACAAATACTTAAGTATTTAATATGGCAATTAGAAATTATAGAGTATATTGTGCTGTTTTTGGTTGTTTGAATTCTTCAAAAACGCACCCAGAGATAACATTTTTTAAATATTTCTTTAATATAAAAAACTAGTAGGTAGTTCCTAGGCTAAGCTATCTACTTACTTATGCATTTAGCTACATACATATATTATTGAATTAGACGAAATATCATTATGAAAGTAAAAAATGGTAGGTACCTACCTACTACTCATTTTATTCACAACGAATTTTCATATTTTTTATAAAAAATAAATTATAATATTTACAATCACAAACCTATTAAGAAACCCAAGTAGGTAGATGAAATTATGGGCAGCCCTATCGCGTGTTTACGTACCGTCAAATTATATCAAGGAAAGGGCCGAGTCACAATACTGTATATACTTATACTGTGGTGCAGCGCAATCGTGTTATTTGAAGACTGCTAACGCCATCTCTTGAGATCGTCGAGTATATTGGCAATATTACAGTAGTACCAGCAATAATTGCATTTGACATACAAAGCGGTTTACTATAATTACTATGAAATTAATAATATAACGAAAGATATTATGGTGCGATTATGTATGCATTTTATAAATATATTGGCGCTCCACCAATACGTGCTATCTAATCAACAAATATTAATTATTTAAATCGTCATAATCAGTTTTAAAATATTAGTAGGTATAGATTCGGAGGCCACCCTGTGGTACACTTACTAATTGCGGTAATGTAGTGTACACTTCAAATCTAAACATACATGCTGTCAAATACCAAACAAGTAACTTCGAAACTAATGAACCACTGTTGGATATAATATGTCAAAACAGCTATTATACCTAGCAGTATGTGGAAACCTACAATATTAAATGCATTACGAAACTCTAGTATTCACGTGTGTATTGATTCCATAAGATTACTTTAGTGGATATGACAATCTGTTCATCAGTTTAGCAGCATCATTACAATAATCAATATACTATATCAATCAATCAATATAATATATAGTTACTAGCATTTTTCTTAAAAAAAAATCCGTCCTGTATGCTTGATTACGATCCTAGTTGCTGCTAGTTTACAACTATTGCGCTGCCATGGACGTGAATATGTGCATAAAGGCTGTCTCGCAATACTACACAGTACAGTTTCCCGGGACACGGCTTTAATTCAACATTTCTTACAATGAAATAGCGTTAATTTCTCATAAATTGCCACTGAGGGCCTATTGGCAGGTGATAGCTATCAGATCATAAGAAGGCACCCCACGGTCTCCTTAAAAGCAGAGATACTTTAGAAAGTTACTGTGTCATTTATACTGGGAGCCCATATCTACTTAAGCTACCACTGCGAGGCTGTCTTGGGGACGACACGCAGCATAATGTAAAGGAGTAAAGAAGTAAATGCACATTTCAACCTCATCAGTGTGGGACAGCATCTACCAAAGAGGCAGCAGAAACGAAATGGGACACGACGAGTATTGATAATTGCAGAACTAATTCTCGTTGAATGGCGAGTGAAAACCGAAAATTCAAAAAGGAAAAAGAAATGTCTTCACAATGTTATCGTTAGTCCGTAGCCCATACAAAATAGAATTGTTGAAAAACTTAAAAAAAAATAAACAGAAAAATATTAATAGATATCTAATCAAATCGTACTCAATCAAAATTATAAAAGCAATTAATATATAATAAAATCCGTATATACGATCTCTAAATATCGAAAATTCATCATTTAACTTGTTTCTTTTTTTATTATTTAAAATATTCAATTGACTTACCTTAATTTTCAATGCAGACTTCGTTATGATCGGGATTATAATCAAGCATCTAATTCAGATAATTCTCCAATGAGTCGTAATGCCAGGGATTGGTTGTTTCCATTAGCGCTAATGGAGTTAATCGCCGCAACTCTAATGGGTGATTAGATCCCCGATGTTTCACGTTTAGATACAGTGAGAAAAGTCTGCACTTACCTACATATTATTTGTTATTTCGTTTTTATTTAGCACATCATATTCATTTTATAAGTTTTAATTAACAGAACAACAACAATATTTAGTATGTTTTCATTTCAATGACTTCTTTGCTCTACAAGAAACTTTGAGTAATTTTGCACACGTAAAACAAAAACATCGCGGGAAAATATAGACATACGGATCAATGACATATTAACTAAACATCTTAGCATAGGATATGTTCCGATATTACTACGAGCACTGTTCAGTGCTCGTACTGGGGAGAAATTCGTTCCGTTGTAGACTGACAGTACACTACCGCAGTATCGTAGGGCAATATATGACGTCATAAACCTCGGCATTTTTTACTGTGACCACTGGATTTTTCGAGGTAAGGTGCTTTCAGTGCTATCACATGGCTTTCACACTGTCACTTTTATTACGCGATTTGACAATTGACTTGAATTGACAACTAACAGTATACTGGACTGCGTTCCGTTATAAACCGTAACCAGTATAGCTAACTATAAAGGAACGGCTTGGCAGTATACTGAATTGACGTCATACCTTACAGTGCTCTCAGTGTATATCGGAACGCACACATAGTATAACACATTATGGCAAAAGCACAAGCCGTGCGAAGTCAAGTCATAAAAAAAAAAAATTTTTCAGGCAACGGTCACCACTCTTATTGCCAACGAAAAACATTAAAACTTTGACCTCCTTTTAAAATTTAAGGTTAGTAGTAAATAAAATTACATTAGGTTTATAGGCTATTTTATTATATCGTTAAAAACTTTTCGTGCGGCTCCATTTACGATAATCGTAAATAACACAAACTTTTAGAAAATGATTTGATACGTAGTAAAGAAATGGCTAATAAAACTTAGTCGTGGCGTAAAAACGCTTCTAATATCTTGACATACTTGTACAGTTTTGCGACTTAAAAATTATTAAATGTACTTGTTAGGAATACTCAATATTCTTTCAACGTAGGTGGTATTGTGAATCGGACGATAGAATATGTTTACATTATATACCTACCGTTATTATCATGTACAACCTTGATTATTTACATAGATTCTTATTTACGTTCTTTCCGGAGCTAGATAACTACACGATGCAATATTATTAAGTACTTTGCAACCCAATTTCACGTGCTACAAGTCGTCAGATTAATTTGAAATATGCGATACATGGTACAAAGCAAAAACATATTTTTAACACCGAGTAAGTATAACAAATTCAACTTGAATTCGTAAGGTCCTTATGCCTAAGAATGTAGTTTTATTAGTCAGTTATTTTTTCAAAGAAAATTTTAGTGTTAAATACAAATTTAAAATGAATCTTTCTTTTCCTTATGAAATGAGAATGCTTAATTTATAATTATTTTGAGGACGGGAAGGGTACCAGAACCTTTTTAAAATCAAGTTAGCTATTTTAATTAAACGACTCTGTCAATCTCTAAACGAACAGGGAACATTGTTACCTCAAGACGAATCGTGGATTTAATTAATTTCCAGTATACCGTGGCTGGGTATCATGTCAACTTTAATATAAAGTAACTAACATCACCTTAAGACACGTCCTTTAAATCTATTACAATAACCATTGAAAACAAGCTCCTCAGTCAATTATACGAAATAAACTACAAATGTAAGCTAATATGCATTGTTATTGTCTATTATTACCTCAAATTTGTCGCTTTGAACAAGACGATAAACTTTTTAGTTGGCAATAGTGTATAGGAACCTCATTTTAAATAGCTTAACTTTTCTTCAATTCATTCGTTTAAATTTAGAATAGTCAAAAATGACGTTTCAAAAATCATAGGGTGACGTATGTCATCGGCCTAAAAAAATTACAAAATTAGTTTTTTATATTTTGATAACAACCATTATGTATAACATTTTGAAATAAGGTAATTACGATGGTCTTATTTACTTTTATTAAATGTAGCAAGTTTAACATTGAGATGTGAAGAAAATAACATCAGGAGTGAAAAGTACTTAGTTCATAAAGTTTTTGTTTTTTGTAGCATTACAATTGCTGCTGAACAATGATTGAAACTAGCAGCGCGGATAACGCAACAGCTGCAACAAAAGCGGCAGCCCCGGTTAGCCAATCCATTTTATAAGTGATCACTTTCGCTCTAAAGAAGAAAACAATACTTACCTACTTCTTTCATTAAATACAAGTCATATATAATATACATATATCTAATCAAAGACCTACTTATATACTTATATCACAAAAATATTAACTTGTTAACTATGGTTTATTTATTGCTTCCATTAAAACTAAAACAAATTATCAAAAACAATATGTTGGCAGCAAGGCCATGTTTGTATTATTGTTCCACATCGTTCTCTCACGCTTACTTTTAAATAAATTACATTCTTGGACATTTTTTCTAATAGTGTGTTTCTAACATTATTTATTTTATTAAACCAGGATGTAACACAAGAGGATGATGACATCGCTCGACCGGAAGCGACGTTCCGTTTTACTGTGCAGAATATAAGTCAGCTGAAAGAGCAAGTGCTGTCACCAGCTTGTTACGTGAGATGTCTTCCGTGGAAGATACTTATACTCCTCAGAAATACAACAACGCCCGACCGTCAGCAGCAGAAAGCTCTGGGCGTCTTTCTCCAATGCAACGGGGAGTGTGACTCCCCTGGATGGTCGTGCTATGGACTTGGAGAATTGAAACTAACGTCTCACAAAGCAGATGGTGGTCACCTGTGCAGAAAACTCCATCATATGTATCACTGGTATTTACCCTATATTTTATTTTTTTTCAAAATTTTAGACTCGGTTGTTTTAGAGATAATAGGAGTGTCTGAATGGTCAATTTTCATACAGTTTCTCTCTAATATCAAACGATTAATTTTCTTCGGATTAAAGATTTAAAAAAATTAAATACCTTCCTTTACTAAATAAAGTGACCTCCATGTTCAAAATTCATTTATTTACATTGCTTATCTGTGTTGGGTCACAGGTATTGATGTGTGTTCGAAATTTCAACGTGATCGGACCAGTAGATTCGGAGTAAATTGCCTGTGACACCCGGACGGACGAAAGTCAGAGTGATCCTATGAGGGTTCCGTCTTTTCATTCGGATGTACGGAACGCTAAAAACAAATACGATATTTATCTTATATGTCGATTTTGATAGGAGATGAGTCGTTATCCATTGAAATTATACTTTCAGCAAGAATATTTTGTAAAAAGATTAAAACCACATTTTGAATTTCTCTGTAATTATATTTTAAGTGATTTTACTTTTCTTCGATTAAAATACTTATAAGCAACTTTCAACGAACACTTCTTCGGCTGATGCTTCTAGGCATATTATACATAAGCATTGTAAAGCCGCCACACACATACAGTTTCATCAATGAATATAACATTATCCCACATAATAAGCCAGATTGACAAAGATCATTTTTTATTTTAACAGCAAAGAAGATGATTGGGGATTCGCACATTTCATATCCTGGGATGACCTCATGGATCTTGAAAACGGTTTTGTTAAAGACGATGCAATAACTATAGAAGCCCATGTTATAGCCGAAGCTCCTCACGGGGTGTCATGGGACTCGAAAAAACATACAGGATTTGTAGGTAAAATAAATAAGCATAAGAACTAAAGTTTAGCCTAAGTAAAGAGGTAGAAGATCACAGGGCAGGATATAAACATTTCAACGCTGGTTACTTCCTGTTAAGCCGTTGATGGCTTACGCATTAACTAGTCTCTAAAAGAGAAGAGTTTTCTTTTATTCTAATACTCAACTGTCAATTTTATTAATTTGGAAGGTATCTGGTCAGTTCCACAAACTATTTTTATTCCAATACTTGAGCCTTTCCCGAAATGATTCGTTTTTTGAATTAAAGACTATGAATACAGCCTTTTAAATAATGTACGACAAACTTGCCGCCTTTCTCCCGCTTTTGATTTATTTTTATAAAATCTCTTCGTAGTGCACCATTAAGAACTATACTAGGAAACATAGTTTACATAGTGCTTTGTCTGTCAGTCAATGAATCAATATCAGTAGTGTTTTATAGATTGACATTCAACATATTCATTGACTCAAATATGTTTGAAAGCTGTCGAACTTAGCGTCTCAATCAATCTCGTCTTGAAAATCTCTCTGTGTCTTATTAGGTCATATTGTTAAATTTAAAGCGCAAAACAAACGAAAGATTTAATTCCAGGACTCAAAAACCAGGGAGCCACATGCTATATGAACTCTTTACTGCAAACACTTTTCTTCACAAACGTCTTACGTAAAGCTGTGTATAAGATTCCGACTGTCGGTGATGACAGTTCACGGTCTGTCGCCTTCGCCCTTCAGCGTGTGTTTTACGACTTACAATTCGCCGATAAGCCTGTCGCCACCAAGAAACTAACGAAAAGTTTTGGGTGGGAAACCCTTGACTCTTTTATGCAACATGATGTACAAGAATTCTTAAGGGTATGTACATTTTTGCCACTAAATATTTATATTTTATCTAAAACTCCTTCACTAAACTCATGGTTTCTTAAAAGAACCATACCTATGTTTTATGTCATCTTAATCTTTTAAACCTGATAGTGCCATATAATTAGATTAAATACAATAAATATTTGTAATTTCTAACTTTTTCATCTTGTCAGTCTTTTTGCTAGGTGCTTCTGGATAAGTTAGAAAATAAAATGAAAGGGACAGTCGTCGAGGGAACGGTCCCAAAATTGTTCGAAGGAAAGATGACGTCATTCATAAAGTGCAAAAATGTAAATTGTACAAGCACGCGTGTTGAAACTTTCTATGACATACAGCTCAGCGTGAAGGGGAAAAATAATAGTAAGTTGTAGCTTTAACACTGTAATACTCTGGTAATAAAATTTATTCTATGAGCACTTGCAATATCAGATAGAATATTCGGCTGCTCGCTTCGAATTAACACGTAAGTGCTGCTCCTCTTGTGATACATTGAGCTCTAAGGCTATATATAAATAAGATTATTAAGGTTTAGAGCAGTAAACAGTTAAATATGCTATCCTGTCAGTGCGAGAACTAGCTTCGTCCCTTTCACTGGCCGTATTACTGTTTGTAATGTCAAAAAAAAGTTTATTTTAGTAGTTTTTGTCATAGTCATTTGCACGATACCAATGCCTAAAAATCAGTTTTTTTTAATTTTTGTCCGTCTGTTTGTTCCTGCCAATCTCTAGAACGAGTTGACCGATTTCCATGGGACTATCACTGACAGATAGCTGGTGTATAAGGAGTAACTTAGGCTACTTTTATTTTGGAAAAATAGGGTTTCGCGCAAAATATATAAATATGTATTCGCGAGCAAAGCCGCGCGGGAACTGTTAGTTCTTAATAAAATTTGTATTAAAGCCGCTCTCAGTCAGTTTAAACAGACACGTTTTACATTAATTACGAGTTCAATCTAAATTCAGTTGTATCTCTTTTGAAATTCAATTTTCAGCGACCGATTTGTACAATACAGTCGAATTTCTCAAAGGTGGCATTGATGAAGTTCACTTAAGAATGCTATTTCTCAATTCAAAGTTGACCATTTAGTCTTAAGCAGCTTCCAACATCCGAGTCAATCAATTATTGAAAGCCTAAGCAACTTGAAAGCTCGTTTCGTATAACAGATGCTAATAAATCATTAATTGCACTTCGAAACACGATGCCTTTATCCAAAATGTTTATGTATAATAAAACACAGGTGACGTTCGAGTCTTCTGAGCTCGACAAAATGCCTTAATCTGAAGCTTAGAAAAGTATTTAAATTAAATGTATCCATTAACGTTTCATTACTTTAGGGCTGCCATCCGTCCGGATTTCCCCGGATTTGTCCTAGTTTAGTGGGCGTCCGGAGAGCGTCCGGGCGGGGTTTTCAAAAACTGTCCGGGTAAAATCCGGACACTCCGTGTCAAGGGCATCTTATAAGTATTAGATGGACGAGCCGTTTAATTTAATAAAAAAATGGAATCTGCGTTTTTTTAAAGTGTCCGGAAAAGAATCTCGATTTCACACGTGTCCGGGATTTTTGAAGAGCTTGTCCAGCGTCGGCAATTTAAGTGATGGCAGGCCTAGCTTTATTTGACCTTACAAATCAGTGATGTCAAAAATGAGAAACTTAAGACTTAGGAATTCATTTTCCATACTAACTGTTGTTGTCCGCGTGGAAATTCAAATTTATCCTTCGGGAACTGATGTTTTGCTCAATTTTCTTAATTTTTCGGTCCGTAAGAACCTTCTACAAAGTATTAGAAAACGTAAAAAAAAGATGAATGAAATCGGTTAAGTCGTTCTTAAGTTATGGCGTGACCAAGGGAATTAGGGATTCATTTTTTTTTATATATATTTATTATATATACATTTAACTTGAATAAAGTTGAACGAAATTTTTAAATATAGTTTTGTTTCATTACTTTTAATAATTATTTTGACAATGAGTCAATAAGTTAATGAGAGTTTATTTTATTTTATCTATAAAATCGGCAGACAAAATAATTAACACTATATTAGCTCCAACGTTTATTAACTGATTTTCTTTTTTTTTTTGTTTTAGTATGTCGATCTTTATTGGTACATCGTTTGCCGCATACATGCCTTCAATTAAATACAAAATGGTATCAATCTTGTACAACTCCATCACAATCAAGAGCCATGTATGTGGTACAGAGTCATAGTCGCTTTTTTATAATCTATCCAAAAGTCGCCAGATCCTTTCAGTTACGGCGAAGTTGTTGGTTAATAGTCGTGTCAAGTATAAGAAGATCATTAGTACCACGGGCCTCACTTCTATATACATTCTGAGAGTAAGCAATAATAGTGTTGTTGGTTATACGAGATGTTATCTTCACACTCTGTCAGTCTGTTTTTTCTTGGCATACACGTATTTTTATTATTATCTTTCATTTAATATGATTAAATGAATTCCTTAAATGTTTGAAAAATTTTGAAAAACGATTCGATTCCCGTAGAGTGTAAATATTTATATGCATGAATCTGTCTGTTTGCATTGGTCTCTGGGTGTTACTATGTATAATGTATTAAAAAAAAAATATCAGTGGACTAAAACACAGTACAAGCTTTGCTTAGTTTGGGTCTGGTTACCGTTCTACAAAATGTCTGAGAATATTATATCACTTACTTAGCGCGTTTAGTTGGTGGGCATACTGAAAAAGGTATGTCTTTCCAACTGTGAATGTTCAAAATAATTTAATTGATTTAGTGAAACCTATAATACATGTACATTAATATGTATCTCACCCTCTGACTCGTTTAGTTTCCAGACTACAAACAATTTTCAAAATATATAATTTGCAAACAGGTTATTAACAATCGCCCATCATTGATTGCTAAGAAACGGTTTATTAGTAAACATTCCATATCGAATTAGGCTCAAGTATTAATAGTCATTTTTCTTTATTAGTCCTAGACCATGTAAATGCATTTGTGACATGGAGCGTGTTATAAAAAAATCTGTTCGTCATCCATCCTTAAAACGCTGTTCCCTTTCTCATTGCCATATGTAATGCACACATATTCAGAGTGGATTGCCTTGTGCAAAAGCTGGGAATCCTATTAAGCTTACGATGACATTGGTAATCAATAAATGATCTGTTCAGTCTTCAATTTATAATATGAAAAAGGCTACCGTAGGAAAATAACGACATGCGAAAGCTCTCTGAACTGTAATTCAAATCATCGTTACCGCAGCAAATAATTATTGTAACTAATTTCTTTTCAGTCTATGAATCTTTCAAAGACTATATCAGCACGGAGCTTTTAGATGGTGAGAACAAATACGACGCTGGCGAGCACGGACTACAAGAAGCAGAGAAGGGAGTACGATTCGACGTATTCCCACCAGTGTTACATCTGCATCTAATGAGGTTCCAGTACGATCCACAGAGTGATGCCTCCATCAAGTTCAATGACAAGTAAATAATATAACAAACTTATAGTGCAGTCAGCAATGAAAGTCTCCTGCATTGAAATTAATTAGTGTCAAACATTTTTGTCATTCTCACAGACCATTTATTAATTTACGTACTCTTTGTTGTGTATTTCATAAATGGTTTAAGTGTTGAGAGTTTATAAGAAAATTATGTTGATTGACTTGTACTTACTGACTGAAGAACTTGAGCTTTAACTATGGCCTGTGAATAAAACCCAGGGGAATGTATTATATATTAGTTGGATTAGTTTACTCATATTTACTCATGTTATCTAGCTTTCAAATGGCCACTTCCAACAATAAGCTATATTAACAAAGCACTTCTTGCTTAGATGAACCACATTCTGGTCTCTTGGGCAACCAATATAACTATATAATTATACTAACTTTTAAACTTTCGCGTTCCATGATATAATTATGTATTTAAACGGGAATTAACGCGATCACGAACAGGCATTACATAATTTGTGACATCGATGAAATATTATCATGTTTTGACTCTTAACACTAAAAAATTCAAATCGTGCCAAAAATGAAATCAACATGTTTGCTCTGAATGTGAATTCTAATATTTTAAAGTAAAATTATGTAAGAATGTTAATACGTTTCAGTAATAGTATAGTAGTCCTGGGAGCCCCGAGCGAACCTTTTGTAAGCTCGTCTTTTTTTTTGTAAAATTGTGTTTTCACAGGAAATACAACTAAGTAGTTGAACTTAAAATGTTGACAAAAACAAAACTGTATCTGTATACAAAATTTCATCAAAATCGTTAGAGCCGTTTCCGTGATACCCGAAATATAAATACATACATAAATAAATACATACAGACAAGAATTGCTCGTTTAAATTAATAAGATACGTATGTAGGGCTATGAGCATCGCTGTATAGGATTATTATGCAAATTTTAGGCCCCAAAATAATTTTATCTTTCAATATTAACCGATATTGGTGGCACAGGTGTCGTTGTTTTTAAGTATAAAATAATGGTAAATATTATAATTTGGCAATTTAACATTTTACATGAGACTACCCAATAAGACCACATCGTCCTATCTCGAAATATTGGTGCCGATTCTGTTGTTACAAAACCCTAGACTAAAATCACTGACATTTAGTTTAGTTCTTTCAAATCCTTTGTTCGGTACTGGGCAGATTCTTGGATTGGACAGATTAGTTAGTTCGGCAGATTCTCTACTCGACTGATTCGTGGATTCGTCATATTCTAGGGTTCGACGGATTAGCTATACGACAGAAGTACAGGTGAAAACGAAAACAAATAAAACGCACTTTAATTAAAGAACAAAAAAATCATATTTTACTTTTAAATATAAAATTAACCTTGCACAACTGTTTTAAACAATCAATCACGCTAACTTCAGTCTTCATTGCTGCATAAACAATTTTGTTTATTTGACAATTTTTTTGTATAAGTTTTACATTACGCTGCTTCCCGTTGCCATAAATTTGTTCTCTTTTTAACTTTGTGTCTTGAAAACGGGATTATTTTTTTAGTAATTTTATAAATAGATAGAGTGGTGGCTTAACGGGAAATCTTTGTGTGCATTATCATGGTGTAAAATCAATGAATTGTCGTTTCACAAAGCTGGCCGTTTTCGGATATTCTCTCGCAAACGCCTCATGACGCCTAAATAATATATTTATTCACCGTTTGTCCCTCTGGAAGAAATTCGTAGTGCACTATAACTTTGATTTTTTAGCGACTCTAACGCGGTTTTTTGGGTTTCGGCTCGTTTTCAATGCTGGTGCATAGTGCATAATCTGAAGACTATTGACTTGTTTGCATGTCGTACTCAAAAACCCATGTCTCGTCGCCGGTTAGTATGCGTTTCATTAAGGTGGAGTCTGTAGAAACTCGGGAAACCATGGCTTCAGCAACCTGCTTTCTGTGTTCTTTTTGGACAAAATTGAGCTCTTTTGGAATTAATGGCGCAGGGTTGCGTTTCATGGCCAAAATGTCAGCCAGAATATTATGAACGGCCTTTACGTTAACTTCTAAGAGCTAACTCTCTAAGACTCATACGAAGATTTTCACGTACCTGTTACTTGATTAGATTTGATGTTTTCGAGAGGTCGACCAGAACGAGACAAGTCAGCTACCACATTTCGCCCTTCTTTAAATAGGTACTTAATACCAATTATATGCCCGAGTTTTATAAATACACGAATCATCGTAAGTATTCTGCAACATTTTCAGTGATTCAGCACAAGACATTGCGTTTGATACGATTCTGTTCAACAAATGTTTCAATAGTAACATCGCAGAGCACTTAAAACAATGAAATCAAAAACAGCAGCTGTAATTACACTGAGTGATAGGTGGCGCTCAAAGTTCGCGCGGTAACTCAGTACAATGCTGCCAACTTTTAGAAAAAAATAGGTCGATATATTTGCCGCGCGTTCTGTAATTGATGAATTCCCGGTGCTTTTTACGTAGTAGTATATAATATATTTAAATAATTAAAATTAGTTAAGCTCTTTCCCACAGCTACAAAAATAATATAAATTATTTGAAGACTTTCTAAATATCTACAATTTTTTTATGAAAATCGTAAATATACGATTGATTATTTATTTTAATCCCCAAAAGATTAGGACTGTACTACCTAATGTTAAAACTTTTTCATCGTAGTTGCACAGTAGCAGACATTTATGTCGGGTAGATAGTAATGATGCTTTATTTTTATTACCTATCTATTTTGTAACCTATTTGTCGTAGGTTCGAGTTTTATGAAGAAATAAATCTCGACCAGTATCTACAAGAAATACCATCAGTACCAGCACATTATACGTTACATGCCGTCCTAGTTCACTCGGGAGACAACCATGGAGGGCACTACGTTGTATTCATCAACCCCAGGGGCGATGGAAAGGTAAGAATAATTACTTATCATAATCGACGTACGAATGTTTTTAAAATAAACCGAACCAAGAATTCTCTAAGTACGTAGATTCTTAAGGACATATAGATGTTGCGTTTTATCCCGCTACGCTCATCGCATTCGAAGTGATGCGATGCGAAGCCTACATGAATGCAAGTGTGACAAATAAATTGCAAAATTGTTGCCTTAAAATATTTGCAATATTACAACTTAAATGTTAGTTTATTATTTGTCTTAATCACTTATAATAAAAGTAATTAATACACAACAAACAAACAGATTAGTAATATTATTCTATCCTAGTTCTTCGTAAGAAAGTTTTTAGATAAATTTGGCCTACAATAGATATATCCGACTTCTGAACTATTTTTATTAAGTTATTTCAGAACTACTATGATAATGTATGTTCAAAACGTAGAATGATACAACAAAAAAAATAAAGTTACAAAATGTATATTTTAATCGCGAGATTTAGTAGTGTTTAAACAAACTTATATATGTGATTTTAACAACAGTCTTTGCCTAAACAAAAATACCAAAAGCCAAAGCATTGCCAAAACTTAACGTTGCAAGTTCGATCCAAACATTTTTTTTTTGTTACATAATATGCCAAGATTAATTTCAATTCAAATTTTAACACAACTTTGAAAGTTAAAAAAACTAATAAAAGATACGTGAAATCTATTAATAAGTTTGTATTGAATTGATACATCCGAGGCTTTTTCATGCCAATCTCCTGAACAAAAGCAGTTTGACATAAATTATTGTAGCCTAGCGTACTTCTTAAGCAGTCTATAAAAAACGGCTTTTCAATATTATTACAGTGGTGCAAATTTGATGACGACGTAGTATCACGGTGTAGCAAACAAGAAGCGATAGAGTACAACTTCGGAGGCAAAGAGGATGCGCCGTACCTCGCGCGCCGTGCCACTAGCGCCTACATGCTAATATACATACAGTGAGAACTTTACCTACATAAATATACTTTAGACTTTTTCCCCTAAAAAAATAGAATTAAGGAAGAATGCTTATTCGCCGATTTTTCACCCTTTATTTTCATCTTTTTATCTTCAAGAATTTTTATATGGAGTTTGCGTATGCAGTTTGTACACTATTGTATATCCTTATTGTGAAGACAGCAAACTAAAGAACTAAAGTCCAGAAATAAAGACAGAACTTAAGCCATGTAACGTTTGCCCATACGTTACAAAATACAAATGTAAAAGTGACCCAAGGCGCTGTAGTTAAGCGTTCCCAAGAGTATCGTTTCGATAATATATTATTTTTGGTGCGTACACTCTGTCAGCAAACCTAGTTTTCAGGGAAAAGTGTATCTACTTATATTATCGGCTTAACTGTTTTAATAGCTATTAGAGATTGCCTGGTGGTCAAAGTTGGACCCTATTTCAATATTGTTTTAAAGTTTTCATTGTAATATTTGTGCTATTAATTAATAGTAGAGAGTTTTTGTATATATATATATATGTAAGAAACGGTCTCACAACCATTAATATAAACTATGAAAATCACTAACTAACAGTAACTGCCAAGTTGTTCGTACCACTATTCGCACTCAAGTCAATGAACTGAACTTATTTCTACCCTTTTATAACCCCACTGTTCATTAATATTTATCAATCGACCAATACCATTGCGTTACCAGTCAAAATAATGTCTATTAACTTATTCTTATTAAATATTGAACTGTGTTATCATCTATTATAGTTTGTCCCTATTTTTAATAAAATAAATAAGAGTTTTTGATGTGGCGACGACATATATTTTTTTTGCATAATGGTTTATCAGGCACAGAGGAAATCATGCCCGCGAATAGTACACTAACCTTGGTACTAATTACGAATCACAACAGAAACAATCGAATCAACAGTGTCAAAAAAACATCTAGTGTTAGTTTTTAGCGCTAATGTAGGTATTTCGCTCGCAGGACCTCACAACTGAAGTACGTGTTACAAGAGTGCACAGAGGCGGACATACCGACGGACCTGTGCGAGCGCATTAGCGAAGAGATGCGATACGAGATGGTAAGAACATGTAAATATCGCATCCACAACGCAACTGTTTACTTTACAGTTTTTTTTACAGTTTTTTTTGTCAATTCAATGTTGCGCATTTCAGGCGGCAGAAAAATAAGATGCAGGAAATTTAAATCTGATACGTCTGTCACCTCTGCCAAGTACTACGCGAAGATTTTCAGCGCACTAAAACAGTTCTTCACTTTGCAGGCCCTAGCCGGCTCTAAATATAAAGGAAGATAATGACTACGGACCACTACTACACAATACAAAGTCCAAACATTTTTGAAAAATTTACAGTTTTTAGAAATTATTACTGAGTGTTTATTATAAAATTTGTCAGGTAGGTAATTAAGCTTTATATAATCTGAATATATTTTCTTTGTGTATATTTTATTGTAATTATTTATGTACCACTGTTAATAAAAATTTGTTGCGATATATTGGGTTTATTTTTGAGTTACTACCCACGCGATTCGCTCATCTCTCAGCAAACACCCACGTCTCCTAATTTATTGTTGTTAGAAAGGAATATGATGGGTCAGAAATTATCTACCATTTCTGAATAGATACACAGTTATTCACTTAACAGGCGTAAAAGGTCGAATCAAATCCTTGTTTTTAGAATAATCTTTATTACTATAGTTTTCACGATCTCAAAAAATGTTTTTTTTCAGAAATAACTTATTTTCCAATATCACATTTTGTTTCTTTTAGCTGATAACGGTAAAACTCCTAAACATGGGCATGAATGATTCTCATAAATTGTTTATGACACTTTTGTGCGCGAAATATTTTGAATTGACCTTATAGAGAAAACAAAGTATGTATGCATAAACACTTCTATGTCCATTAGCTGTATAATTGGAGACTGAACATGTCCGAACAAAGGTGAAAGGGATTACAACGGATAACAAAACAAATAGAACCGTCTAACTAGATATCTACATCGTGTTCTTTAATCATTTATTAGCCTCCTACGCTATTTTGGAACACGTCCCGGAGTTCCTCCCAACAATTGTTACGGAGGCACAAATGAAACCACTGCACGCTGCATGTTAAATGAGTCCTCTTGAGCTTTGCAAATTCCATTTTCAGACACTAATAAGATATTCGAAAGACACTGGCTCCAATACATTATTTACTTAACAATCCAATGGGCAATCAGCCTCGCTTTGTTCTCCATTCATCTAAAATTCAAACAATTGGTGCGATTGTTAATTTTGTATGTCGACGTCTTGATGGCTAATTGCGGCGTTTTGATTTTCTTTCAATTTTGTGAACAAGGGAGAGCTAATGAACAAGATTGTGTAATAAATTGTTCTTGAATTTATTAATTTATTTGATACTTAAATTTTATTTTGTTTACATTGTGATTGCGAAGAACTGTGCTGCCAAGCTCACACATGTGCAAATAAAACAGTATATTCCAAGATATTGACGCATTTAGTGATAAATTATGGTGTCATCAGAATACTTGAACGAATAAAGCCCCGTTATTAAAAAAAATGTCTCGATTATACAAAAAGTTATAGGTACAATTGTTACTTAACTAACATTTTTCCAATCTTTGTTTTTACAAATATCGACATCGACATACAAGTCTAAATATTTGACCTAAAATTGTTTTGCTTCTTGCAGCCTTTCTTATATAGATACTTAATAAGATCATGCAATTTAAGTTTATTCAAATTTTAAATTTTGTTTAAGTATAACACCTTTTTAAACTTAACAAAAACTTAAATATTCATCAATAACTTTAAAATATTGTAGTAAACAAATGATTAAATGATGAATAAAGTATAACAAAAGAAGATAAGAAGAAGAAAAAATAAGCTATTGAGTTTTTAACAAAAAAATATTTTTATTTCATCTTATTTTGTTAATAACAATTGCAATTTTTATATGCTAATAAATGCTCGAGATACCTTTTTCTAGACGTCATCGCGTCATTCCGAATCGAATGAGCTATCGCACATATTTTTTGGACCGGGAACAAGAATTAACACGTTTTTAACTTGTCGACTGAACTAGAGAGTGTGATAACTTTGAATATGTTGTCAAAATCCATCAAATTTACTATGTACATCAAATGTGCCAGGTACAAAAAATATTAAATTATTTATGTAATTTAAGAGCCCTCCCTACATAATTTATGTAATTTATTTTAACTAATTTAATTTAATAAACATAAAACATTTCCAGCCAAGTTAAAAGTATGAAAATTAAGATAACAAATAACAGGATAAATTTAGATAAAATCATTTTTTGTAACTCTCAAAACGTCTGAAGTTCATAGTTTGCAACAAATCTTTCATTCAACAGAAGTACTTTTGTACCAAATGCGAGAAACTTAACTGTATGAAATATGCAAGTACCACTTCTGTTCATTTTGTAATTGTACATGTCAGACAGACATTTTCACTTATGCAAGACACTAATTACTCCAGAGGTTGAAATAGAATATTTCAGTTTAGGTACGTGTTACATAAGTCTAAAAAAAACAAGGGAAGGGATAAGTAAAACAAAGTTAAGCTCGAAATGCTAACTCTATTCGCTTACTCACGCAACTCCTCAACTTATCATCGAGACAAATTGAAATACTATTTGACTTTGAGATATATAAGATATAAAATGCTCTGCAAATGAACACAATTTATACCCTTCACGAGTGGTAACCAGTAAAGTCTGAAGTCTTGTTTTAAAAAAGTGCCTTTCGCTTCATATACATTGTGCTGTAAATCTCTGGTGACGTGCGATAAATTAGAGTACAGTTACAATTACGAAACACTGTACGGTACACTGATGAATACGGACTTTAGATAGCAACCGCGCTCACGTTGCTCTTATGATACACGTACCTACAGTTGTAATTAGATTTATTTTCGGTGTTCCAAAATAAAACCAAACTACCCAAAAGTGCGACTCTCGAGACTCTGAATCTGATGAATTTCTTGTACTTTATAAATGACTGCTTGGCCATACCATACTCAAGTACGATTTAAATAATATTTTTAGTTAATTAAAGTAAAGACACACAAAACTTCCTCTGTTTTTTCACAATCAATTGCTTTTCTTTCTGTCACGTTTTCTTTCAAGTGTTTCAAGTTAAAATAAAACCAATTTATTTTTCAAAAAAAGTTTAGGTATAACTTGTTCGTTAAAAAATATTACACAATTCGTACAGACATCAATATTAAACTTTTGAAAACATTATGGAGATCGTTTAACAAATATCTGCGTTTCCCTGTAAAAAAACCTTTGTACGGTCTTAAAACTATCAATCCAAAAGAATTAACGGCTATGACGCGGACAATGGCATGTAGCATTATCTTTTTAAATAGATTTATTAAAATACCACTAGTCAATGATGTTAATTTCGAGGATAAAGGGACGCTGTAAATATTTGAGAACAGAATATAGATTTTATGCTAATGCGTTGACTCAAGTACGGTCAAAAATCCTATTTATGTCGTCAACCCTTCGCAGTTACGCTCATTTTTTCCTTCATTGCTCACCATTCCATTCCATTGATTCGAATTTGATAGGAGGTCCTACACAATAAGGAGCTAATAATATCGACGACATCGAAGATCTGAAGAATCTTTCTGTACTTGAAGAATGTAAGCATATGAAAATGGTCCCCTTTATTAATGGACACAAGCACTAAGAGGGCAAACAAGCACACTGCCTAGATATAAACCTTAGTATATCTAAGCTCGGCCGGCCTATAAACTTTCTCATCGACTACACAACTTCAATAAGCTTGGAGTAATGCCGTCGTTTAAGAGTCTGTGCAGATGCAGCAACACCGCCATATATATATATATAAGAACTATGATTGTTAGAAATTCTAAGTTATCGTAGTCATGGATAGACTTATGCGATATTTTATTCTCTTTAAAGAAAAAAGGCAATGAAGACTATTGTATATTTAAGAATTACTGATACATAATTCTATTATTTCTGCATGGGAGAGCCATGCTTCGGCACGTATGGGCCGGCTCGACTCCGCTCGATACCACGGCCTCACAGAAAACCGGCAGTGAAACAATGCTTGCATTGCTTTTCGCCGCGTGAGTGATGTTACCGGAGGCCTTAACCCTTCCCTATTCCCGTCCTTCCCTTCTCGATCCTCTCCTCCCCTCTAATGTCTTCTCGCTCTTCCCCCCTTTTCCCCTCTTCCCCTATTCCCACCTTAAAGGGCGGCAACGCACTTGTGACTCTTGAGTTATAGGTGCCCATGGGCGGCGGTAGTCATCTACCATCAGGTGACCCGTCTGCTCGTTTGCCTCCAATATAAAAAAAAAAATGGCCATAATATATATCATCAACAAGTAGCTTAAGTTGAGAGATGTTTAAAAGAATAATCTGGAAGCAATTTTCTTCTCCTAGAAACAAATTTAATACTTTGATGGCGTAGGTTTATTTTATGAATTACAGGAATATATCAATAACAATATTTAATAACTAAGGTCTGTATAAGTATATCCCTTTTAAAATAATCATTCAGAAATAAATCAATAATATAGTTTGCAAACAGGTGCTCAAAATATTTATCACAGCAATTCATTCGAAATGACGTCAAGATTTGTAAGACAAAGGCGCTTTTGAAATATTAAAAAACAATGTCATCTCCGTCCTGGTCTTACACTTAATCAAACAAATGGAATAGGTAAATAAATTATAGTCGTAAATAACAGAACTGTCGTCTCAATAAAGGGACGAGAAAAAGAATAGATATATATTTCACAATCAGCTTTGTTTTAGTAAATGAAACCCTCTGGGGACATCAATCAACTTAATCAAACTGCCACCGGAGCGCAACTGGAGGTAATTATAAACATACTTTTCTTTTGTTTCCTACATTTTATTTTTGTTATAGCGTAGAAAATATTTTTCTCATAATAATTGGGAAATATACTAGCGTTAGCATTTGTCGCTGGAAGGGTCACCAGGTGTGCTAATACACTCTTCGATTTTGAATTGTACCTCTCACCGTAAGACGTTGGCCGGTGACCCGATCTTCCTGGAAGCTGGAAACGGATTCTTTTAGATACTCACTGCACAATTAGCCTATATCAACTTTCATTCCCTTTCATCGATTTTTGTAGTGGAACACAAAAATTCTTGATGGTCGGTCACGTTATAAAATGAATACATCTACTCGTCAGTTTACGATTTTTTGGCAAAACAGTTTTTCACAGCCATTAATGGTCAGAAGTTCTAAAGTATAAAAATATGTTTAAGTAAATAAATGTGTGTTGTATTACTTCTAAGAAATAGAACCCTCGCCAAGGAACAAGATACAATAGATGGGGAGTATAATCCTATCCTAGTGTGAGGAGTTAAAATACAACACAACTGTGTTAAAAAGATTAGGACTCCCCTCTAGGAGGAAGGAGGCTCTAATCTGAGACTACTTTTTAGTTTATTATTATTATAGTGTTATTGCGCTGTCACTGAAGTTTCATATGTATTCCAAATAACAGATCAATCGGTTGGGGAACTGATAAATAATTCGGTTGTAAGGTTTGGTTACACACTAACAAAGACAGTTAAATAAAACCTTGTAAAATAATTTTCCATATTTTCTGACCCTTAGTTTGATAAAGAGTAACTTCTTACACCGTGCTAAACCACTATTTCATACATCTTTTTAGGTATGTACCTTATACGCGAAGAGCAAATAGAGGAGAAAATCATTAACAAAATTCAAATAATAAGAGCGGTGGATGGCTGCAAATCCCCGGTAATTAATCCGGAAGCTGCACTATTAATTAGACGAGTTTTTCTTCGTCAGGACGCGGATTACGGTCGACGAGACTTCAGTAATTACCATCCCAGCCGTAGTTTCAACTGTTTTTTATTAAACGACTCGAATAATAAATCTGTCTGCCTTATGTTATGACTACAGTTAAGTATAAAACTCTATTGAGCTTGATATTCAGGAAGAAAAATATCGGGTTCGCAACTTCTCGGTTTGAAACGCCTGTATTTATTCTGGGAATTAAATTGCGGTTAGATAACCAAGATAACTGGTTTTAATTCTATAAATGAATGGCTTAATTGACGTAAATGTTAGCAGAGTTATTCGTAACAATAAAATCATCGAAATAAGTTTTTTATTTAATTCAATGTTTGTTATTCATTTAATTAGGATATCGTTGGATTTTTGTTTTATTGTATTGTAGCTTTTAAAATGATATCAGCCAAAGACTAGGATTAATCTGTCTAGTTTCAGATACAAAATAACCAGTTTTAATAGCAGAGCACACTGTTGATATCGGGCATTTATATTAGTCAAACTTAAACTAACAATAAAATTAGAATTAGAGAATTAGACAATAGTAAGACTAGCTACTAGACTAGCTAGGCTTAATAAACTTAGAAGCAAGTTAATAAGTCCGTAACGTACCTACTAAGGGATATCAGTCGGTAATGAGACTCATCAACAAAACGAAGTCGTCGGCGTCGAGTCGATTGCTTCGTTTCTCACAAATGTAGTCGTCGAGGACCATCCGTCAGTAACTCAGAGCTTAATCAAACATCTCCAAGGACTAATGTTTCCGTCAGAAACAATTATGCTGAGTGGAAAATTCCCAGACGACTTTCGATGTTTTCAAGCATTATCGTCATTCTCAAATCCCAAGATGTGCTCGCAAAAAATGAAGTACAGTCATTAAGCGAAAATAAAAGGTGAAATTATGAATTAATAGGGAGCAAAGAGCTAAAGTAATTTATATTACTTAGGAAAGTACATTCAGTAAGTACTTCAGATATTACAGAAAATGTTATTCGTAAAATTTGATGTTTAAAACCTGGCAATAACATCTCAAATTTTTTTCCCGACTGTTATGTTACATACATGTCATAGCAATACAAACGCGGGTCGTATCCTAACTTTGATAAATATAACAATATTAAAGGCCACAATGCTTTATATAATAGTTGAACATCGTTCAATATCGTTATAATCATAAGAAATGGAAAATTAAATCTCCACGCACTGATTACTGAAAAGTTAGAGAACTTCACGGCATCAGCCAGTTAGAACTACAGGTATGCGAGCCTGACCTGCTAAAGCTATTGAAGGTTACCAACTGAAAGTTTTGGGAAAAAAAATTGAAAACATACATTTTAGAGCCAAAAACCATAGCGTTTTATTTAATCATTTTAATAAATCCAGTGACACTCGTGCAATAAAGATAAATCTTGCGACATACTATTCATCAAAATTGGTTCAGCTGTTTAATAGTTACGAGGGAGCATCGGGTCAGATATATATACATAGAAGTCAAACAAATAACCCTCCCTAACCTAAATAACGTTATTTAGAAAAACGTGCCAACTTATTTGCTGGTTTGTTGTACCTGTTTGTTTCACTAAATAATAAATAAATAATTGCTTTGCCACATTGGCTAACAAACAGGTTATTTAGAAAGACGTGACAACTAATTTGCTGGTTGCGATAGAGCTATTTCAACTCCAACTAAGGCTGCTAGAAAAAAGTGAGAGAGACAGAGAAGAAAAATTCAAGTGGCACTGACTTGTAAATAAGTTTATTCAGATAGTTTCCTATATAACGATTAGTTGTCTGATATTGATATTTTGTCTACTGGATGTAGAGAGGGATGCACTAAGTCTGGCATCTGGGAACGGTTGCGTTTACCAGTACTTCCTTCGCTCAGCTATGCAACCTCAACCTGCTTCAGCTATTGTTTACACTGCCTAATTGTATAAGCAATATCCCTATCCTTCCATTGCCTTCCTTTTTGGGTTGTTACCTATTCAATCAATATAATCCCAATTTTCCCATGTTCAATTCCCAAAGTGTCCAGTTTACAAAACAAACCAACAAACTTTTGGGTAACATGGACAATTTGGACAAATATTGGTGTTGAAAATCACCAACCTTATATTAATGGCAACGCATTGTGTAATATATTGGGATCCCATGTATGTACCTAAAGCTTTACCTGAATTTCATGCTAGGACAGGATGTGATTACACAGCAGGCTGCTTTTTTTATAAAGGAAAAATCCAACCATTTAAATTATTAATGGAATGTAATGATTACCAATTATTATTAGCCTTTTAAGATATTGTTACTGATAATGACGAAATACTAGAGCAAGTATTAATAATTTTGAAAAAGTTCGTTTGTCAATAGTATGGAGTCCTTAATAGCATAAACGTGAATGATGTTAGATTTCATTTATTTTCAACGACTTATTAATTTAAAAGTATAGACGAAAATTTCGAAAAAGAAATCGTAATTTCGACGCATCACGTCTGCATTCCAGAAGAGGTAAGTGGACTCTCGAGTTGCATGTGCCCATGGGCGGCGGCAGTCACTTACCATCAGGTGACCCGTCTGCTTGTTTACCCCCTATCCCATAAAAAAAAGATACTATCATCAGAACCGGACTTGGTGGCGATGGGATCATCTTGGGAGCATACCGTTTCAAGCAAAAAAATATTTTTTTAATCTAAATTAGGTGACGGCAATATATAATACTTACAGCCGAACATACGACCTCCTCCTTTTCTGAAGTCAGTTAATAAAATGATGAATTATGTTTACTTTTACAAAAAAATAAACGACGAAATAAAACAAACTTACCTAAATTTCTATTTCTTAGGAGTTTATTTTCACTCAATTCGGTTCAGTTTCGCTCGTGAGGATGGAATCATCGACACATGACAAGACATGCCTCGTCTTTGTCCAGAATCAAAAGGTTCTTGTTGGTATTCAGATGTCCCTCTACAGAATTGAGTAACTTCTAAGTAAAATATATACGTAATAGTATTTAAAATAACTACCTACATATATGTATGTAATAAAAACACATTTTAAGCATAGAAACACTCAATCCAATACACATAGACATTTTCATGGATGCAAATATTGGCATTAAGCGGAAACCAAACTCGCGACCCTTGACTTTGTAGTCATTCGACTCTCACCCCAATCAACCAACACCCAAAAACAAGAGTTACGGGATTTTCTTATATGGTGTAGATAATTTTTACAAAAATGAAACCAGTCATTTATTTTTTTTTATTCTGGAGTAAATTAGAGTGCTTCATTGGCGGATGAACACCTATCGTCGCACTGTTCCTTGCTCGTGAATCGGTTCTGATTACCGCCACAGCCGCCGTATACGAACTTCTTGCAATGGGCAGCGTTCACATCATAGTAGAACCTATAAAGGATTTAAAAAATGGTGAGAGTCACATACCATTAAAAAGAATCAGTGAGTGTAGTTGCAGTATTTTATCTATAGGAATGAAATTATTAAAAAGAATAGTGTATTTATTACAAATTATCAGCATGAAACTTCAATCGAAGATGCATTGCATGATGAATTTTTACCAATTGGTGTGGGTAGTGGTGGACTATTTTGTGTATACTAGGATTATAACATCCCTTTTTTTACCTATTGTTAATGGTTTTTTTTTCTATTTAGACATGTCAACCCCATTGTATCCTCTACATAATGCAAAAACTACCAGTCACATTGAACCGCTGACAGACACCTGTCTCCTCCATACCTCATATATTGGCAGTGAAAGAATAGTCTGCGCAATTTCTACATCAAAATGGTTTAAATTCAATGTTTCCATTAGTTCTTTTTTCTTTTTCCGGTTTTTGGCACGTTCCCTAAGTATGCAACTTTGTTTGATGAAATATATCCAGATCGAAGTCTCAATAACATTTTTATACGGTTTCTATTAATATTGCGTCCTATAAACGGATTCAACGGATTCGGAGCGGTTCAGATTCAGCTTCAGATTTCTCATCAAATATGATTTAATATTTTAAATTTATGTAAAATTTCCGAATAATCAGATAAATATTAATTTCGACACCTTGTAATCAGTAGTAGACGCTTGTTCGTTACAATGTAATTCAATGTGAGCCGGAACTCATTGCAATCTCAGAGTCCTATCCATTCCTATGCTATCAGAGGCGCATCGAGCCACGTGTCGTCATGCACTTTTGTTGTCCGTTGATATACACGTGCAATTACAATTTTTATCAATCACACAAGATATGGCCTCCGAAAGTGCAATGAGTTCATGATACATTCATTTTAATATTTTAACATCCTCCATGTTTTACAGATTGGCCTCTTGAGGCTGCTCCGAGGGATTTGTCTTTCTTTGAACTATTTGTAAATACCATATGCCATCCCGGATATTCTCTACTAACTTCATTACATACTTTCTATTTAATAAAATTACATTCATGTTTAGTTTTGCTTTTAGTCATACAATCTAAATTTATGTTAATAATATCCCTTTGTATGTATGTATGTTGTCGATATATTTAGTTTAAATCTAGGTGAAGGTGCTGTACTTAAAACTTCACAGATCTTGGTTTCGTTATATGTTGTAGCTATCAAGTATTTATTGTTTTGCCCATTCCGAAAAAGATATAAAAAAGAAGAAATTTAGATACCTGTTCTGTAGTTACATTATCAGCAAGTGATTGGATTTTTAAGTAATATTTATACACAAGGTCTTCTCCAAAACGAATTATTCGCCAAGCTTAGTTTTGTAATTTATCTAGTTTGGATATTTGTTTTTTTAGAACTCGTCATTTAAACAACGAGTAATCAATGTGACTTCGAATTAGGAATATGTATAGTCTCCTCACATGTATCTGATACACACCCCACGTAGGACTTTTCAACGTTCATTTTTCCACGTCAGACATTGATCTAACCAGATACCTTAGTATTTTATACATGGAGACATCGACAAATTATAAACATCAACTGGGAATTATTCTTCAGCGTTCTCTACTAACCACACAATATTTCCATTTACTTACAGATGTATTAAGTCCCATTTCATCTAATAATACCTAATATTAATATTTTTAATGCTTCCTCTATAACTAATTTGCATTGATTTAGATCGTTATTGCTTCCTAACATAAAGAAATCATCGGTACATATTGCATATCATGGCAGTTTTAATTGGGCTACATAAAATCAAAATTAAATTGTAAATCATTGAGTAAGTAATGTTCTCATTCCCTGGGTAGTATCTTTTATTTTTGTACAACGGTCAAATTCCTGCATAATTACGCTATTTCTAATAGGTTATTTGTTGATATTGGTGTTGATTCTATTGTTAGACTCGCTAAACTAAAACTTAACTTAATTTCTTCATATGAAATGAACCTTGTCTTCTTCGCAACAAGGTCTATTTGTTACTGGCATCTCTTTCTCAGCGCCAATAAATTTCACTAAAATCTGTCAACGTATACTCAACTTTATGTCCACGCAGCGAGAGTCCCCATTTATTCAAATGCCGTGTAATTGCCGTATAAAAAGTTATTCAAAACGAACTAAGATGGCGTTATTTTAATCAACACCTAAGAAGACGCTTACTAAAATCCCAGAGCAAAAGAGATGGCATTCAACGGATAGCAGCTCTCGCTACGTGGTATTAAAGTTTATTTAAGCGTGTCAGACTTCAGTCGACAAATAAATTGCTTATTTCGATAGCGACGTATGTTACCTACTTGTTTATATTTCAAATAAGACCTTGTTTCGAAGGATACAAGGTTTACATCTTGTATGAAGAAAATTTAGTCAATTATAGTTAAGAGCGAAATACAAGAGAATTGACACCATTAAGTCGGGCGCTTTACTAAGAACTGAATCTAGAGTAAGGTAACACAAAACAAAACTTCTACCTGTTTTTCAGATGGAATGCAAGCTTTTGTTTCCTGTACCTTTTTGTCCATCTCATACAATTCCATAGGTCAGATGCTGATATACCGTTAGTCATCAGAATTACAGAACTTTGCCCAGTTTTGACTACGCGCTTTTGCGATTGCTCTTGAACACTAGGAGTGGGATTTCTTCTAAAATTTCTTAATACTATTCTGCGGCAAGCTACTTCTAACATGTACACTGACTCCAGCATGGTTTTGGTTCAAATTTGTTTGAAGGGTTGGTACATATATCTTAACATAGGATATTCTACTAGCTGCTGCTTTCTTAGTTTCCTATAACATTCTTAATAACTCAACAAGTCTCTACTTCTCAAGTTTCATATAACACAGATAAAAAACACAAAAAAGCGTTAAACACGAAAAAAAAAAATGACAGCGCGGAGGCAACACGATACGTTATCAGTTAACTATTTACAACGCCGAGGGTGTTACTCGTGGGGCGTTAGTCTCAAAATAAATTATAATTATTCAAAAAAGATATTACTACTGTTGACAGTCCAGGTCTGGTTTAAGTCTTGAAAACCCTACTCACCTCAAGAATACAAAAGTTTGGCTGCAAGTCATCAGGGTTGACGTACTCGTAGCTCCCGCGACTTGTAGCTCAATATTTTAGCGGTCATGTCCCTGTCTTTGTTAATCTAAGTACGGAATTTTCTTACCTTTCAGTTAAAGCAAGACATAGTCCAGCACTGGGTTGTAATCCGCAGAACGTTGTTCTAGAGGTCTCCTTCAGTGCCACGTAAGTCGTACCTATAATCAGAAATTCGAAATATGATGTATCCTAAACATAATTCGAAGTTACGGCTATTGAGTGACTTGGAATTTAGTTTGAGATACGGCAAGTGATAGCTGATGATCCGATTAGAACGCACTTTGGTAGCCCCATACCGTTTGACGCTTACGTTAGCGATGAGTAGATTACAAATGAATTGCGTTAACCACGTTTAGTGGCAAATTCAGCCACAACAGCTTAACCAGAAGGCCACACCATCATTATAGAATCCATCGCCTAGAATACACCTACACCTACCTACCTAGAACCTGTTCAGCCATATCTACTCGAGTCTATTATGTGGTACTCACCTTTGCAATGTCGTTCGCATTCTACTAACGTTTTAAAATTATTATTATTCCCTTCACACCCGCTGTATCCAAACGTTCTACAATGATCCAGTTGAGCATCGTAGTAGTAGCTACAAAATAAAAGCAAAATAATAGCCCAGACTGAGTATTGAATGCATGTGAAAGTGTGTTTAGTATCAGAAAGTATCTGCATACGTAATAGATCGCTATTATTATTAGTTTTGTGCCCGCCAACCAACCGAGTTACTGGATTAGGTACCTACATTAACAAATCATACAAGTTCTTCAAACTCTATGGAGTTTTTTGCTTATCCTATAGAATATTGTTTTAGAAGTATGTTGTGTAACAGCCAGCAGATCTATAATGTACTTGAAAAGAATTTAAGAGTGCCTCACCTGTAATATTTTATAGACCAGGCTAATAGCAGGCCTAAGGCAAAAATCACGCTATGGCTGATGCGTGATTAGCACAGCAGTATTTGCGACTTAGTATTATGTAGACTCGTTCATAAGTAGCACTGGGAAATTGAACAATAGGTACCTAGTTTGTTTTTGAGTGATTGCATTTGCCCGGTGCAAATTTATTAGAGAAATTTCTACGTGAACTCTCAGAGAGCTGTCTCTCTGTAGTCTGTTGCTAGCCTTTTGACTGTTCAAAAGGCTAGCAACAGACTACACATCTGTGTGTGTGGTGGTGTAACAGGTGTGTACCATGTTTAAAGAACACACATAATACCTATGCTATATATACCTATGCTATTCTAAAGGATTATATGTACTTGTATAGCGTTCGGAAGTGCAACATTTCACTTAATAGATAAATATTGAAATACTTCTATCGTTTCTAGTTAGGTCAGATAACAAAACCTCTCCTTGTTATCTAATCTAACGTATCAAACACAAATCGTAGAGTGTGATCTGGAGAAGAATTGGAAAACATAATCTCTCCTATTATATGTTTATCTAAAGAAAATTAGAAGGTTACAAAGTTACACACGTAGCAAGCACATCGGAGCAATTGCCAATTTTAGGCTGTAGCTGGCACCAAGTGTCCCATTGCCATATCTTCTCAATATCACCTGGAAAGTAAAGGACAAGTTCAGTATATAGTTCTCACAACTCGTAACCGAAATAAGGTTTTACTTTATCATATTCTTTTATTTTTGCCACAGCCCTGTACTAGGTAATTAGCCCTTGTGACGGGGAAGTTAAAAAAAGTATTAGAGTAGATACATAATATTTTCCCATACGAGACAAAAATTTGTGTGATCCGCAAATAGTTGTCCTGAGTCTGAGTGTCCTTTGTGTCCGGTGTTTGAATGTGTGTGAAGCCCCCCGCGACACAGGAATATACCTAATGCGGGAGTTGTCGTTTTTAAAATAAAACAAAAAAAACTAAAAATTTTAACCTGAAATCATAACAATTGTCCACATGTACAGTTATCCCCCCCACACACATAGGACATACATATGTCCTATGTGTGTGGGGTTTTGAAGCTTCATATCCCGACGCAGTAGTACGTGACCCCTTTAACTAATCCTAATACTGATTAAATAAAATAAATTGATTGTTTGATACTGGTAATTACGAACTCTGTCAAAGATGCTACGATTTGGATAAAATTGATTTTAAATTGAATAGCCGTATAGACGAGACTCAATAGATATGTGAGATACTTACATCTGGATAAACAGATACCCCAATAAAAGCTTATTTTGACTGAAAGTAAAGGATGTCGCTGAAGGCTGAAGAAAATTCTACTAGGTTTCTATGGACTTCAAATTTTTATTCGAAAACAGACACCCACTTTAAAAGATTACTCTTAAGCCATTTTAAGCCAGTTTATGGCATTCAACTGTGAGTAACAGCGTACCTCTTAAATCCTTACTAATATTATAAATGCAAAAGTAACTCTGTCTGTCTGTCGCCCTTTCACGCCAAAACTACTGAACCGATTTAAATGAAATGGTACACAGATAGTCTAGAGCCTGAGAAAAGATATAGGTTACTTTTTAATGCATAGAAGGGGGTGTAAGGGATTGAAAGGTGGGGATGAAAAGTTGTCTGGAAGTATCATCGTTTTTAGAGCTAGAAGCTTGAAACTTAATTTTAGGCTGGTGATTCGATATAAATACACTATTCCACGTGGACGAAGTCGCGGGCACAGCTAGTATTTATATATGCTAAATTTGTGTGAGATGCCGTGACTTGTAACAAATGCCCAATGGCAGTCTATACAAGTTTCATGATAATCATAACAAACAAACTCACATTCGCATTTTATTAGTTAGCGGAGAGGAACTGAGTACCTATAATAGATGCGGAGGTCACTAAATTTCTTTATATTACAATCGATATAAACCTTAACTGGAAAACCACATACTAAGCAATTAATTTAGAGAGCACCTAAACTCATCCATATCTTTTGCAAGACCCCGCTTAGCTGAGAGGTTTTGGGGTCGGGGTGTTCATGTAAGAGTTTGTGAATTGAAAGAGGCTGAAGAATTATAATGGCTTCATCGATTTGGTACAACAACTTGACAGTCGTCCACTCTGACTGCCCGCTGAACCGCTTTTCCAATTCTTTTCTAATAACACTACTTTACAACAAAAAAGTGCCCCGCGTCGCTGAAGAAGTTTTCACTTCAAAAATACCCACGCATGAAACCAATGTGTATCTGTAGAGTAAGTTACTCTTAGTTTAAGACTGAAGTCGAAAAAAAATTAGCACATCAAGTTTTTTAAATATTTATGTTAAAAAAAAATTAATTTTACCTATAATACATTAGGAAAAAAATAAAAATGTCTCAATATACTTGTTCTTTTATACTGGTCTAGGTCAGATTCTCTTAAAATAGACCAGGAATGATCGGCCAGCATATTATTATCCCAAAAACCTGGGTACCTCTCTTCAAACGATTTTAAATCTTGATGGAAAAAGTTCGTCATTTTCATCACTTACGTTTCCTAGGTTCTAAGGAAAAATTGGGAGTGCGAGTGCAAAAATCGATTTTGAGTTCATATTCATTCCCATTTTGTGGTAATTTTGCAATAAATTGGTAACAATTTCTACATAACATATTTTGCACAACCGCTTTAAAAGAAAACCAAGCATCATTTTCGGCAGCGGTTAAGTGACTCTCAAAAATTTCAACCTTCAGTACCTTTTTGATTTGGGATCCAGCACAAGTTTTGTTATGAATGGAACATCAGGATATTGGACTTACATACTTCTTGTTTTTGTAATTAAAACCAAAATTTTTGGTTAGGCTAATGTAATAGTCTGTTGCGTGATTTGTTTTTTCTCTCCATTGCATTGCGACACCAAATTGTAAGTATTTATTTTTTCCTGCAGTCCAGTTTGTAAGTACCATTTTTTAGCAAGGTTGGATACAGGAATTTGAAACT
The DNA here is from genome assembly GCA_963859945.1 of Euplagia quadripunctaria. Classification (NCBI taxonomy): domain Eukaryota; kingdom Metazoa; phylum Arthropoda; class Insecta; order Lepidoptera; family Erebidae; genus Euplagia; species Euplagia quadripunctaria. Next base: position 8,306,080 of record OY982568.1, read on the forward strand.
ATTAGAAGGAGACTCGTCTTACCGCTTCTGGAATAGGTTTCTTCATTTTTGTAACGATTAGTTTATTTACCGCAAACAGAACAAACGCTATTCGGACCTAATTTACATTGTCTTCAAGACATTTTAAAAAGCATAACATGTTCAGTAATTACTGTAACATAACAACACTACGCGACAAACTAAACCCGACGTACAAATTGACATAAAAGTACTTCAGGGGATTATTTAAAAAACCTGACGTGATATAAATGCATAGTATTTTTTTAATAATGGGAACGTAGACACAAAGCAAATTCACTATTAATGGTCTATGGGTAAAAGAACTTTTTTGTTTTTGTAAAGTAGTGTAATTTATATAATTTTAAAATATCTTTAGGAATAATTCAAATATTATAATACCAGCCAGCTGCCCGCAACACTCAAAAGAGGTTCGAGTGTCACAATATACAATATCATGGGCGTACCTGTGGGGGCAGGAGAGGGCAGCTGCCCTCCCCCCTTGGCCTTAGCAAGCTTACTATTAAGCGTAGGACTAAGGTAATTTTGAGTCAAATTTTTTATTTGCCTCCCCCTGGAACGACAAAAACTAATTTTCCTCCCCTGAGCTAAAAGCTGTAATCTTCGTCTTTAAGAACATTCGCTGTCAAACACCACTTATTCTATACTAAGCTAATGATAAAATGTGTAATGAGCTAAACAAAAGGCAATACTAACTCCTTCTTTGCGGTTCCTTTGCAAAGAATAAATCTAGTGGAGAACTCGACACATGCTTATTTTCTTTTTTGTGGGATCTATAAGATGCACTGTCAAAGTCTTTAGCTCTAGCGAATGGCCCGTCACCGAATGCACTCATGCAACACAAAAAAACACTAATTATTCTAATCATGTTGAACAACATTTCATTTCAAATAAATAAGATTCGACACGTTACAATAAGTTTGATATCGACACTTGTATGAAAGCCGATAAGCACGAAATGGTTTTACCATAAACGAGTTATCGCTATTACATTATGGAAACATACGCAATATATGAATGATTTTTTTATACATAAAAATCATTCAGATATTGGGTGTGTGTATAAAAATAGACCAATAATATGAAAAATGTTAGGAATATTACTTATCCAGTAAGTAGGTACTACAAAAGTGTTTGTTTATCCTGTTCATCAAAACTAGTAAATAGAATGCATTAAGTTTGTATATCTTTAAAAATTCGTTGGACTCTGCTTCGAAGTAAATCAATTAACACGTACGTAAACCCAGAGAAGTTCGCTAATTGATGATTATGAGTCCCTGGGATCATGATAGGCTGTCTTTACTTTAGACTGTTTGTGTGTCTTTGATACGCATCGCAGATCCCTGAAAAACTTATTTAACTGAGACTGCTCTTAGCTGGTGATGCATGGTTAATGATTTTTTTCTTGTGCAAGATATTATTAACTTGTTTCGTTTACAATTTTCAGGATACATACTAGTGATGAAAGAGACTAAGTTGTTTAAGTCCTTTAAAATATGACTTATAAAACTTGTTCAGACTAAAAAGACTATCTTTAGACTAATAAGACTAGCTTGAAGACTTAAAAAGCTTAAAAGACTGATACAACTAAAACGACTCAGTCCTTTAAGAAAAAGCTTACACCTTAGTCGGTTAATAGTATCTTATACAGCTGGACTTTTAAGTCAGTGTCCCCATGATAATTATCCAGCACTAAATATGAAAGAGATGGTACCTATATTACATGAAAGGTTTGTTAGAATGAAATAAGGTACATATTTCACTTACTTAAATACAAGTACTTCGGGCGATGTCCATATATTATATAGACTAGGTGCAGTCTGTTAAAATGTTTACTTCTAATTAGACTTCTAAATTAATAGAATGATACAAAAGATTTTAGCTGAGAGTGTTTAGCTAGTGCACAGTTTAGTAGTTACTGCAATGGGGGAAAAAGACTATTTTTGATAATTCTTAAAAGATGGAGTAATTTTAAGTCTTTTTTATAACTTATCACTTATACACGACTCCGTAGACGAGTCTTTTTAGCTCAAACTTAAAAGCCTTAAAAGATTTACAAGCCTTATAAGACTAACAAGCCTTATAAGCCTCAAAGCACTAGACACTATGATATATTCTACGCAAGCCTTAGTCGAGAACTAAAAAGACTTACGAGACTAAAAACTAAGGGCTTAAAGGACTAAGTCAGTCTTTAGCTGTCAAAATGTAGTCTAGTCGCTTCTTACAAGACTACAACGACTGAGTCTCTTTCATCGCTAATAAATACATATATTTTTCTTTCATAAAGACAACTCCCGCATTAGGAATATTCCTTTGTCGCGGGCGCTCCACAAACATTCAAACAACGAACACAAAGAACACCCAGACTCAGGACAACTATTTGTGGATCACTCAAAGTTTTGTCCCATGTGGGCTTTGAACCCACAACACTCGGCTCGACGGAGTGTCGATGTGACCACTTAAACCATTGCGCCCTACGTGCAGTCAATTACATAGGATAATAAAACCCTAACCAAAACAATAATAGAATATGATTCGACATTTGCATAATGCAATCACACGACGACAGAACACGATAATTATTTCTCAGTTATCAGCACACAATGCAACGTTTCATCGGCAAGCAGAATGTTTGCTGATCTAATGGCATTTTCAATTTGCATTCAAATTCCTAAGCTCGGATTGCTGAGCTCCGCGGGATGGGGCTGTTGAATGAATGCCGACAGCCCGAACGTTGGATACTCGAATACTCCAATGCCCGAATCGGATTAACTCTAACGACGCACCATTCTGTACAGCGCCGCAGTCGGTCGCATTCCCGCCGCGTGTCCTGTGCGACATTGATAAACTGTTGCAGTAAGATCCACACTATCCACATTCACGTTGTTGTGCGCTGACCGATTTATCACATGGATAAAAATAAGAACCCAACTTTTTAATGGATGGCAACATTATCATTATTATTAATTGAGCCAGGATCAATATTATTACAAGTAGAATATAAAGGGTAAATTTTCTAAGAAAAACTCTTTTCAGTTCTATGGAAGGTAAAGTACTGAGGAGACTATTCTTCAAAGCTTTACCATTAGGGAATAACCATTGAACCACCATTATGCAACATCAAGATGTTTTAATCGCATTCGTCCAAAATAAAGCCTAAGATTTCGCTTGCTTGTAGATTTTGCCCCTCAATTCACTATTCCGCGGGCACGTTACTTTTTTTCTGTATGAAAGATATCATATATTATGTCCTTTTATGTAACCCTGACTACATGTAGGCAACATTTCCTGATGATCGGTTATAACAAACAATAAAACAAACAAAGAAGGTGATAACACAATCATCATGTTTATATTATACACAAGTAATTTGTGCAGTCACAGCAATGACATAACATTGCAAGCTTTATCGATGTTGCAAATTACCATTCCCAAGGGCAAATACTAATAAGAAATGCAATTTCGAGAAAACAGATAGTTCTTCACAAAGCTTTTTAAATGTACAATTCCGAGCTGTAGGATTAATTACTATAGTTTTTCATCCCGTCTAGTCGGCCGTCGGTCTACGGAAGGTGGGATTACGAGTGGATTCCGCCGGCGACGATTAATAATTAATTGTCATTACGGTTATGGCTGCAAAGCGAATTGCCTCGCCGGATTATGCAGGATTATTTAATCTTCATTTGGACTTGATGAAGTGGCAAACATATATTTCAGACACTGTTACTTAACATTTGAGGATTTCGTGGGAAATACATTAATATTAATCTCTCAGGTTATTGCTTGATGAATTTAATATACGCAGTGCCGATTTTCTATAAAGCCAAGTTTGACAAAATTAAAGGTTGTTTTATAAAACCAGTTCACTATATATTTCAGATAATTAACAAATGTTAAAAATTCTAGAAGCTTGAATGTCTAGAGCGACAATTAGCGTAAGATGCACGCCATCTGTTGATAAAACACGGAACTAGTAACCCATTAATATAATATGCCACGATGTATTGGAAATTTCTACTGTATTGTCGAGTTTTCGAAAGATGTCGCGATTTTTTTGGAAATAACGTTTCAGCTATATAAGACGTTGTATTACGGTGTTAGTTTTAGCTTTTCAAGTGAGTAACAAGCGAGTAAACTGCGAAGTGCGTTAAATTAATTTAGAAGTGTAATAGCGATAATTAATTGTAATTGTGTTGTTGTTAGTTTCTCTGTGTATTTTGTGATTTATTAAAATAAATTGTTACTATTTTGGTAATAAATTGGTATAATTTTCTAATCCCGAACCTCAGCTCGTAACAGTATATTGAATGTAGATATTCTGAGATTACTAGACATTCAAAACCATAAGTATCTCTTCTTTTGTGTGTCTAAAAATCTCCGATCCACAATTACCGCTCTTAAAAAGAAGGATTCACTATATCAGTTGCGTACGTTTTTAACATAAACTTAGTAGTAATTAGTCTATTAAGTTTATGGTTTTTAACTACGACTTCTACGTAGAAATCGATCAACACAGAGAAGGCTCAATCGATTTAAATTGTTTTAACTGCTTGCTTTGTTTCAATTGCTATATCTTTACGTGGTCAAATATATTTTTTTAGAACGTTCAATGCATAAGGTTATCCCTTACTATACGCTGGGCCGTGGACTATTTTGCTAACTTGGTATACAAAAAGAAAATCGTAGTACTCGTAGTAGTCGTTTCCAGAAAGAAACTATATAGTTCCCGTCCAAGTGCTAGCACACAGACTTGGTCCGTTCCGTACCAAATCCGTCCATGTTTGTAATTATCATTGTGTCATGTCTACCGGACCCATAGTTGGTTTTAAAATGAATTAATTTTTGTAACTAGCAGCCCTATGCACCTAGGCAATAACATCCATTCTTCATTTATTAATGTAAATGTGTTGGAAGGGGCTCGTATCAAAGTGGTAACAGTAGATTAGCACATTACAATTTTAAGTAATACTAGCCAGGTCAGTGTTGAGATGGGTGACCATTCTTAAAATATTGAGACCCCTCCGTGCCCCGGAGGCCACGTTAAGCCGTCGGTCCCGGTCGCCATACGCACATCTGTAGCATTCGTTACGGGTAGTTGGAGCCCTAAAAAGTCCGACAACCTTTTTTACACGCTTTATATTAGCTTCACTTGTATGTTTGTAACCGACTCCTTTGGGCGCGATTTTGACCCACTTTAAACGGCCAGATTTTATTCAAATTTTGCACACATGTCAAAGACCGGTGACAATGCAATAATTCGATAAAAAAAAAATATTTCTTTTAGTTGAATTTTCTTTAAAAGCGTGTTTTTTAGTTTTTTAAACTATAATTATTTTTTTACGTGTATTAGTAACAATTTTTAAGTGGGAGAGCCATGCTTCGGCACGTATGGGCTGGCTCGACACCGCTCGATACCACTGCCTCACAGAAAACCGGCAGTGAAGCAATGCTTGCATTGCATTTCGCCGCGTGAGTGAGGTTACCGGAGGCCCTAACTCTTCCCTCTCCCATATTCCCGTCCTTCCCCTCTCCCCCCTCTCCCCTCTCTTCCCCCCTCCCCTTCTTCGCCTACTCCCACCTTAAAGGGCGGCAACGCACTTGTGACTCTCGAGTTACAGGTGCCCATGGGTGGCAGTAGTCATTTACCATCAGGTGACCCGTCTGCTCGTTTGTCCCCTACACCACAAAAAAAAAACTTTTGTAATTATTTTAGTATTATAAGTATTAATAAAATTACATTTGCATCTTAGTTATAGCATTACCAGTGCCGGATTTCCGCCTAGGCCTACAAGGCCCAAGCCTAGGGGCCCCGCCAGTCTAGAGGCCCCAGTCCTAGTGGCGGGACCACCTACACACAAGCTAAAAAGCACAAGCTTGTCTTATTAATAAACTTTATCGAAAAAATTCTTAAAAGCATTGAAAAGATATTACTAATTCGAGATATTTATAAGTTGGTGAGCATATTGTGGTCTTATTTTTTCACTTGTCTACCAAATTGTCAAACAAACATAATTTTCTGATCGGGATTTTCTTCGGAATTTTGCAATCATTGTACAATTTTTTTTCTGCATCAACACACAGATGGGAAGTTTCGTTGTCGAAACTGAAATCAAATCTATCAGTCTTAAAGAGTCTTTCTCAGAATAGATGGTCTGCTCGAGCTGACGCCTGCCGAAGTCTATGTTCTTCCTGGGATGAAATCAGGGAAAATCAGAGTTACTATTTATAATATCATCATAGATAGACAGATTGCAGAACTACAGGGACGCGGATCTGATTATAAGGATTAAAGTAAAAAGTTTGACTTTCTTACGTTATTCAATCGGTTGGAATCTAAACACATCAGTGAAGGAGCCAGAAACCTGATGGCTGTTTATCCAAAGGATTTGGATAGGACTTTGGAAAACGGTGTCTGCACCTGTGAGATCATTTGTCATCCAATGATGTAGTTATAGAGCTATCGGCACTAAAGCTGAACAAATATTTATTAGAAAAGGGCTTTTTGGATATTTATCCAAAAGTAGGCATTGCGCTCCGAATGCTATTGTGTATAGCAGCGTCAAACTGCTTAGCAGAACGGTCGTTTTCAGCGCTAAAGAGAGTAAAGAATTACATAAGATCTACCATAAAAGAGAACAGGCTAAATTCACTCTCTGTACTCTCTCTTTTAATGTACATAGTCAGAAATAATGTAAACAATTGACTATAACGTCATTCGTTATTTTGCTCAAAAGAAAGCTCGCCGTATGATTCTATAAAATAGATTTACGTAACTATTTACGTGACGATTACGTAACGTAGATTGCGTAGTTTGATGTTCTTAAAGTAATTAAAGTCGATTAAAAATTATTTGTTCTGTATGTTGAAAATGTCCAATAGATTCCATTAAAAAAAACTTATCGGAATCTATTGTGTTTTTGTTGCAGTAAATCCTAATAGATACCCATACCGATAGCAAAGTTGAAGAATTAAATTGGGACGGATCAAATTTTATTGGTCAGTATTTGTGTAATCATTTATTATGTGGATATCCAGTTCTAACAAATGAGTGATTGGATTGACATTGGACTTCCTAATTGTACCTACTATCAGTTTTAATGATTTAAAATAGGCACTTCCTTTAAGATACAGAATTAAAATTGTTGGGTTCTTATGGGAATTTACAAGATTAGTTCGAAATCACTCTGATCAGTATCTATTTGTTAATGCTTATGGAGTTATTGCAAAATTCAGACATTGGATAATAGATAATTATTAAAAATTTTGAACTCATCACACTTACTGTAACATACGCCGAAGAAAGAAAAGCGGGCATTTTTTCAAATTTGTAGGAACATCGATTATTGTTTAATCACAAATATTTCTTTTCGTCTCAAAGAGGGGGCGCTACAATAAAATACTACACACCTTAAAAAATGTATTTACCACTGCTGTGGTCAAAAATTGCAACCATCAGAGAATATTAATGGACCTTATATGGTTGGCCGGGTAACGAAACCATAGCGCGATTTAATATTTCTGAGTACAACGCTGTCTATCAACAATAATTTGAACTATACTCAAAGTTGAATCAAACAATTATTATTAAAAACATAAATTCTATTTTAAATTATCCATTTTTTTTCTTCAATGTCATATCCCTACGACTGACTCTATGCGACAGTCTTGATTTTGGCGGAAATGGCGGGCGACTTTCAGGTTCTTTGTTATGAGTTATGAGTAAGCCCTTTCTTCCCCCCTCTTTACCCACCTGTAGCGGCCATTTTTTTCAGTGACGCTTTCTGCATTCTAATGGTTTAACTGGTTTTTAAGTTAATTATTAATAATATCTACAAATGTAAAAATAAATCATTACAAACCATAATACAAATAAGCATTGTCAATTAGAAAAAAAATCAAACCATTTCAAAATATTGACACAGTTTTAAGTGATTTAAGTAAAAGTTTATCGGAATAATGTCACAGAAACGACTTCGGTTTCTAAAATAAATCTCATCAATAAATTTCAGAACCCATGAGCAGTATGATTATTAGTTATTTAAAGCAATTAAAAGTCGGCAATGTTCTGGTTAGAGCTTACTGGATTATAAGAGTGAAGCAGGAGTTCCGCATAGAATCCCTTCTCCATGTTGATTAGATATATCTCAAATATAACCATAAATCTCTACTCTTTGGTCATCCGCTTAAAATACATATTTCTTTACGTAAAGAATGCCCGTTATTGCTTATTACAAAATGACATAGCCATTTCACATAACAACCTATATTTTCTTATAAATATGATCATTGAATTTATTATATATATATTTATTTGAATATATAACTGGATCGACTGATAAATTGTCATAAAAACTCATAGTGAGATTGGATTTTAAAAGAATGAATTGTGTTTTTGTCGCAGGAAGTCCTTACTAATTCTCTTAAATCCCATAGCATGTGCTAGTCGGTAATCCTTTTAGAATCTCATGAACAAAATTATCTGTTGTCGGTGAATCCTTATACATTGCCGAGTTATTGCTTATGAGGAATTACTCATGGATTTCTACATTCTTGTTCATGGTTATTACGGATAAGGAACGACAATTGAACTAATTTTGAATGTCCAAATAGAAATCCATTTGTTCCCTTAACAGGAATGACGTATAAACTCTTAAGCTTGATGAAACTACTTATAAGGAACACTGCAATCTTATAAGTCAATTCCATATTAAATTCATGTGTGTAAGAAACATTCTCACAACCACTGATATAAAATATGAAAATCACTAACTACAGTAACTGCCAAGTTGTTCGTACCACTCTTCGCACTCAAGACAATGTTCTGAACTTATTCCTACCCTTTTTATAACCCCACTATTCATTAATATTTGTCAATCGACCAATACCATTGCGTTACCGGTATAAACAGTCAAAATAACGTCTATTAACTTATTCTTATTAAATAGTGAACTGTGTTATCATCTATTATAGTTTGTGCCTAATTTTGATTAAGAGTTTTTGATGTGGCGACATGTGTTTACCAAACGCATTCAAATTTCATTCATTCTCATTCAAAGATAAGTTATATGTGGATTTACTTTTACGTTTTGTTTGATTGCAAGCTCTGTTGTATCTGGACATTTTTTGTTCCAGATAGACCAGATGGAAACCCATAAGATTCCTATAGTGTTCTATAAGTTTTCAATGGACATTTTCAACAGGGGTACTAGTGCATTTAATTTGCTAAACCAAAATGGAATGATCTCGAGATGGGGGAGGAGGCCCCAAATGATAAGTGCCTAGAGGGCTAGCCTCTTAGTCCGGGCCTGGCCATTACTCTTATCAATTTTTTAATAGGGCAGTCATGTTACCCTAGCAGAAGCAGGCCTGAGACGGTGGTGCGACGTGTTCCGTCCGTTAAATCGGAAGGAGGGCAAGGCCCTCCGCTACCAATGGTGTGGCTGCCTTCTATTTGAGGGCGGCCAAAGTCTGCTAGGGTTCTCGGGGACTTCCTTCCTAGGGTATACCCGAGTCCCTCGAGACTCTCTTGTTACGGAACACCGTGTGGTTTTAGTCGGTTCGATTCCGACATAACACTTCACGAAAAAAAAAAAAAAAAAAGGCAGTCATGAGCAATCACTTTCAAAATACTGTTGTTGGCGTTCCGCAGACGCTGCAGTAAGAAACCTGTTTTTTGCGAATATCACCTTAAACCCGTCAGTTTGCATTTCGGCAAACATTCCGGAGGCACTACAGCGCCGCGGTAGCCCCAACAACATTAATGATAGCATTGTTGTACTGGATACGCAGGATCTCGTAGGATCGCCGCGTATACCTACATCACCCACAGGCCGCTCGAGTAAAATGATTGTCAAAATGCCTTAAAAAGTGTGAATCTTAGCTTGTGTTGTACATCGAGTAAACTGCGAGCGAACATATTGCTTCTGCTGCAACCAACGCCAACGCTCTGTACTCCCTCTCTATGTCCTCGTCATCTCAGAGGTCAATTGTCAGAATATGACTTAGGTATTTAAATTTGTCAACCAGCTTTAGCGCAACGCTGTTAAGGTAAACGGAAGGCACGTGAGTATGCCGATGTTTGCTTGGTTTGAATAGATTCACTCTACACTATAATTCACTCTTCTTGGAATTTTATTTAAGCCCATGCGCCTCTGCGTATGTCTCTCACATATCCAACAGTCTCCTAAACGCATTGATCGAGGGAGCCAACAGTGCAATGTCATCTGCATAACTAATATTGTTGACACAAGTACCGTCAATGTAGCAACCAACATGAGTGCAGCTGAGTCGCTCGATAAGGTGGTTGACATACAAATTAAACAAAAGAGGTGAGCTCATGACGAGCTTGAGATAGATAAGGGGATTAATTAGATGCGACACCTGTTTTAGTTGGTACTACGTTTAGTCCCACCCATCGTCCCCCTCTCTGACTTGAATCGCCTCATTAACACCATGGCAGAATTGCCACACACATTACCATAGCAACATATTACTATGAGCATCTATCATGCATGCTCTGTATTTTTTGACGGCCTAATTAAAGTCGATCCGATATATTATTTGAAATCTTTCCTGTATTTTACTTACAGGATCTATCGGCACATATAATTCATATATATTCGAATAAAACACATAAACTGATGGAATTAATATTTTTAATGTATTATTTATTTACTAGGCATGAGACCGTCCACCGACGAAACAATATCGTAATTTCATTTAAATCCTCATCGCTCTGGCCTACAAATCGTGGTGAAGCTTTTGAAATGATTGAATTTTTATGCGGACGCCTGCCGTTTTTATTTCGTTACGGTAGCTAGGTATATTTAACATTGCATTATGTTGGAAATCCATAGAAATAGGTCACAGTTGCCGAATTTTTATCTCAATCAAAGTGTCGTGATTTTTCTTTAGGTACATTATGTTGGCTTTACCTATTTACTTTCCTAAAATTGATTTACAGATTATGCGATGACGATGTTAAAATACTATCAATGTGTCAATATTAATAAAAGAGTTACGTTCAAAGATTCAAAATCATTTTTAGGGTTACGTTCTTCAAAAAGAAAAAAAGGGAACCGTTATAGGATCACTTTGTTGCCCGTCTGTCTGTATGTCTGTCTGTCAAGACCCTTTTTCCCTGAAACCCCTGGAGGTAGCAAGTTGAAATTAATTCTAAACGGTGCTGTAAAAAATTGCCATTTAAGCCTTGAAATTGACCAAATTTTAACATTTCGCAGGTAAATCAAAACCTATAGGGTACTGTCCATTGACCTAGAATCACGAAATTTAGTAAGAAGCAAGGTCTCACAGCCAAGTAAAGGAAAAAATCCGAAAGACGTTAATTTGTTGTTATATATGTCTGTCTGTCTGTGTGTCAAAACTTTTCCTCAGAATCCCGTGGAGGCATCAAGTTGAAATTAACATCCCATACTTAGGTTAGCAGTCCGTTCAAGCTGTAAATATCAAGCTTCTTAGTAAACGCAACCAAAAGATACGGAAGTTAAGCCTTAGATTTTAACTTCGCAGGTAAATCAAAACCTACAGAGTACTTTCCATTGACCTAGAATCACGAAATTTGGTAAGAAGCAAGGTCTCACCGCCAAGTAAAGGAATAAAATTATAGTTTAAAAAACACGCTTTTATAGAAAATTCAACTAAAAAATAAAAAATTTAATCGAATCATTGCATTGTCATCGGTCTTTGACAGGTGTGCAAAATTTGAATGAAATGCCGTTTAAACTGGGTCAAAATCGCGCCCTAAGGAGTCGGTTACAAACAAACATACAAGTGAAGCTAATATAAAACGTGTAAAAAGCGTGTAAAAAATCCGAAAGACGTTAATTTGTTGCTATATCACATAAAAAAATTGTTATTGTGATTCCAAACATAAATTTTGCGGTTGGAAAGATGACTTGGTCATAAATTAATATGTGTGAGAGTATTTTTAGACCTGCAAAGTTAAGTTTGTTTTTTTAAAACAACGGGCAATCATCTTCGAGAATTAATACCCTAGATGGACGTACTATCTACACACAAGTTATTGTTTGCTAACGGAACCCTCGGTGCGCGAGTCAACTTGCACTTGTCCGGGTTTTTTTCCAAAGGTTACGCCTTAAACTGGTAAGTAGGTGCACTATTATTTTGGTTAAAATGAATCTAAAAAGATTTTAAATAATTTATCACACCGACTTTAATACAGCTTATGTTAGAGGGCTCGGACTTCCCCGCAACATCATACGCGATAGAAAGAGAGGCAACTTCTAGGTGAATATAACTGTAGGTAATTAGCGCTGTGCGCTTTAAATGATTTTTCGGAGTGAGACTTTTGTACCTCAGGATTATGCATACATAAAAATCGGTTAGAAACGCAGTCGAAACTGTCGAAAATGTTGATAACTTAATTGTAAAACATAGAAAAACTTTTCTAATAAAACATAAGAAGCTATAATCAATCGAGTCGATCGATAATCGAGTCTCAATATTTGCGATTTTCCGTATGTTATTTTTTTAATAAATTACACGAACCCAAAGTGTTTTCACCGTAAAATGATACACAGACCCAATATCCTGAAATATCGGACGCATCTCACATTGATTGATCCCAATCCTCTATTTAATAGGGATCGTGGGCAGCTCAGCGAGGTCAGCGTTGAGTGTCCGGTACTGTAAGTGCGTGCCAATCATAGCCTCGGAGGTAAACCTTAAATCAAGACTAGAATAGATAAGTTAAAGTATCTACCTATTCTATTATGTATTCTATGGTTAAAGTTAGAATATCAACAATATGTTTACTTCTGAATATAATGGAAAGAAAGGGATATTACTTGTACGTATATTATTATGGATATATGTCCAATGCGCGAGCAAGCTCACGTGAAATCCAGTCTTCCAGAGTGTCAATAATTAAACTTTAGAGTGTCCGAATTGGGGTAATACCAATCTTGCTCATTTTAACCCTTCTATAACACAGGTGTGTCTTTTTTAGGCGAAAAGGAGTGCTTCGAACTTACACCCACTTTCCAAAGTGTATCCTTACCCATTACTGATCATCTAGGGCTTCTGGGCATCACAGTCAGGTCCAAACTTAACTTCGGTCAACAAATCGAGTCCATGGCACAGACAGCTTCCAAGAAGTTGGGAGTCATTTCTAAGGTCCGGTGGTACCTCAGCTTTAAACAGCTGTTTAATCTTTATACCGCCCAAGTTCGATCTTGCATGGAATACTGCAGTCACCTTCGGGATGGTTCTGCTAAATATTAACTTGAAGCACTGGACTCTTATACAAAGAGGCCGTAAGCTTATAAACGACGAAGTGCTTACGAATAGGACACTGCATACTATTGAGCATCGTCGTAAAGTCAGAAGTCGTGACTCTTCTTACAACCTTCTTCGTTTAAAACTCACTTATATACCTACTTAATTAGGTATATATAAAGGGATGATTACACTTCTTTTTCGAAGTGGAATTCTTTAAGTACCTACCTGCCTTATACCACCATTATTAATTACTTTCAAATCAGTGAAGAACAGAAGATTTTTTTTGGGTAAATTGGGTAAATTCTTGTTCATTTTTCTGTCCTTATTCAGCCAGTATTGCTCTGGAATATAACAAACCAGCTTTTGCTCTCGGGAACACTACTTTTTTTTCTAGATGAACAGTACCCTATGTCCTCTTTTGTACCCCTGACATGTCATTGCCCCTAACATCGTTTAGGTAACATTTTATGATGATCGGTTGAGTAGTTTATAACAAACTAACTATAATTTTACTTGATTTTGCCCGTGACTTCGCATAAAAGTTATTTTTCTATCCCTCTGGAACAGTCATTTTTTCTGGATGAGAGGTACCCTATTTCCTTCTCTATACGTAACACACACAGGGTGTAGGTAAAAATTTCATGAGTAGTTAAGGCGTGAAAGCAACAGACAGACAAAGTTACTTTCGCGTTTATTAAATTAGTATACGGTACATCTTCTTCACTGCATTTCATAGATAATATACTATATAGGAAACTGCATTTCATCAAAAAATAATACACTGATATTGGCACACTCGGCCACTCGCACACTTCACTTGTCACACGCGAGAGAGCGTTCGCCATTGAAGTGTGTCTATGTCACGAGCATACAAACGACGAGTATTCAAATACTATGATTACATTTTTCGTTAAAACGACTGTTTGTGCTGTTAAATCGTTAAAAAATATACTACAAAAAAGATAAGTGTTTGAACATCACATTTCATAAGTAAATATTTAATTTCCAAAAATATTTATAAACAATATTACAAAATATCAAATTAATAAAATAGCGACGCCATAACTAGGGACGCAATGTCCCTATAGACATGAATTCTATTTACCCATAAACGCATTCTATTAGTATGTTTTTGTCTGCCAGTAGAATAACTTTTAATTTATAGGTAGGTGTCGAAGATTAAAAATATGCTTACTGCTTATGACCGCGAAATTGCGTTCATTGAAGAATTGTGGCTGGAGGATTTCACACATACGAGATACTTGATTCCAACTCATTCCAGACTTTTACGACAGGTCCTTCACGGTACAAGCCGCACGCCTGTGGAACGCACTACCCGAGGCTATCAGACGAGCACAGTCGCTACAAAGTTTCCAAAAACTCGTCAAGGACTACCATCTTTCTTTATGATAAATATTTATTTTAGGCATATGAGCTATTTTTTTAGGTACCTATGTACTTAAATGAGTGTACGTATATGTACGTCCTGGTGAATATATATTTTATTCAATATTTTTTATATTATTATTATTTTATTCAATTTTTTTCATACTTGACTGGATATGTATGTATGTAATATATACATATATGTACAGGGGTCACACTGAAAGTTTTTAGAAAATAAAAACGGAATGATATAGAAGCCTGTTAATATTTTTATTGCTTTTCGTGGTCTCCGTTCCTCTCTAAGCATCGTCGCATGCGATGGAACCATTGACTGAAGCAGTGAGTCGACTCTTCTTTAGGGATCTCTTCCACGCCTTCTTCAAACGCTGCCACGGCATCTTCAGGGTTCATAAAACGAAGTCCTCTAAGTTTATCTTTTATTTTTGGACATAAATAATAGTCACAAGGCGCCAGATCAGGACTGTAAAGATGATGACTCACTAGCTCCACACCTTTGATAGACAAAAAATTCAATAGTCCGTCTAGTGGAGTGAGCTGGAGCGTTGTCGTGGTGGAGGAGGATCCTGCTTCTTGGGCGCTGCTGTCTAAATTATCCAAGGCACCTGGTAGACAATGACTGACATACCAATCTGCAGTAATAGTCCTTTTATCTTCTAGAATTATTGTTGCTTAATGACCCGTCCGTCTAAAGAATGAGGCAATCATCTTTTCCCTTGACTTCTGCCCTTCTTTACTTTTGTCAGCAAATCTTCGAATGGAAACATCCATTGCGCAAATTGTATTTTAGTTTCGGGTTCATAACAATATACTCAGCTTTCATCACCTGTGACCATGTCATTTTACAGCATTCGAGTCACCTCCGTCATACTTTTCAAGCATTGAGCGGCACTCCAAACGACGGCGTTTGTTATCTTCCGTCAAATTATGAGGCATCCATATAGTACAAAGCTTTCTGACGCCTATATGTCACGTAAGACTTTTTGTACTTGACTCATACCAATACCTAAAGCTGCCCGAATCTGTTGATACCTAGCGGAATTCCTGCGCCGATTCTTGCGCGGGATAGAGTCCATAATAAAAAAATATATATATGTCACCCTTCTATCGACTTCTATCATTAGCCGCACAGCATTCACGTTGTCTTATCTCAGTAGTCGGCGGCGTAGAAGATCATTACCTTTTTAGTATAATCCATTGAAGGTTGTCTGGAAGAGATCGCAACCTGCGATAAGACCGCCCATTGTAACACTGTTACAAACTATTGTATTATCCAACTGACTGCTTCTGTGATATTTGGTGTGCAATAAAGTATTTATATCCATCTATCTGCAGATGGAGCAGTGCAGAGGTGCAGAATGGAACTCGATGAAGGGTTTTTTTCCAGTCTAACCAACTGGTTGGTCATACATTTCTTTTTGATAAAAATTATTCCAAACGCACCAACTGAACTGACTAATTGAAACAGATCATAATATATGTGCCATTACCACCAACGTGGTATAAAAAAGAACATGAAAAATTACTCAATTTTTTTCTATTTAAATTTTGTTTCTCGCATTACCAGTGATCTTTAGCCTTTTGAACACTATGGTCAGCTACAGCCGACAAACGACAACGTTATTTTGCAGTACCTACAAAATAAAACGTATTAAAATAACTGTTCTGTATTTTTTTTCACTAATATTTAAAACTACAATAATCTATTATTTGTATAGTATTCAAAGGTAAAACCATCTAGTTTAATAGTAGAAAAACTATAATTAAAATGATAATCTTGAAATGCAATATTGCACCACAGTCGGCAGTAAGACAGCTAGTGATAGGTAAGAAAGGAATCTCTTATTAAAAATTTTATTAAAAAAGTAGCTTAACGACCTTGTTGCTCAAACTTCTAGTTTAGTTTGACCAGTCTCGGTGTGTCTTTAATCAAATCTTGCAAGTTGAATTTGATCCACTCCACTATAGAACCATTACCGTTGTCGTAGGTACATAATTTTTTGTAAAATTTCAATACATTTAGGTACAGTCGCCATCAGATATATTGTAGCAGACAAGGTGACCAAATACTTCTGAACAATTTAAAATGTCAATAAGTTCCATTCACTACAAGTTACCATTAATATCTGAACATTCATTACCTCGTTAATATCTGAGCAGATGCTTGTCAATAATTTCTATACAAACTACTAACCAAAAATATCTGAACACTTACAACGTCAAGTGTATCTACTAATATACTATTTTATTATAAATTCGAATAAGGAAAAAACTGAAAATATAAAGCTATCCCACCCGAGAATTGGGAATATTAGGAACGACAAGTGTCAATAGGGAAATTCGCTAGGGTTGGCACTCCTTAGTTATAATAATTATTTTTTACTTATCTAATATTTCTTTTTTTAGGTTAGATGAACAAAAAAGGTACCGGTGACTAAAGCATAGAGCTTTATTTTTAATACTTTAAGCAAATAGGTATAATAATACCTATTTGCTTAAAGTTAATAAGTAACTTTAATAAAAGTTTCTAAATATTTCAAAATCAAAAAAAAACCTTATATATGTGCATAAAAATCTAGATTTATAATGATGTTAGTGTAGATACACTTACAAAATGTTTTAATACTGACAGCCCTAGAAAATATACCTATTCATCCGCAAGTCGTTCCTATTCTACTTATGCTCATCACAATTCACCCCTCTTACATTGTTATTCATACCGGAGACGTCCCCATTCACCCCAAAAACAACAGATTTTACATGTTTATTAATTTTTTCAAAAAACTATATATAACTTTTCAAATATTAATCAAGAATTCTTGAGACTTACCTTTGTTGATATGATAGCATAGCTCAATCACTAAACAACGTTTGCAACACCCAACCGTCTTCTATTATTGTCAAATAAAATTTTAAGAAGTTTCGAGCACTGAAATATTTGGCGCTAGGAGAGGTTAACTTCAAAGGTATTTTTTTCTATTTTGCTACCAATGACAAACCTCTTCAGTTTTGTTTTAAATAATTTCAATATTCTACAATCATACAAAAAATAGGATATTGAAACGAACTAGGAATTAAATAACAGTGAGCGTCGAAATCTTTTCCTGGTTTTATCCCTATTCACCTCTTGATCCCTAATCAGCCCATTCTACCGGTATAACATATTTTATCAAACCGATTCGACAATTCTTTCCAATTAACACCGATAAGTATTTTGTCACGCTGCTACATCCCTAAATGCGCCTGTTCCATAATTCCCTACCGATACTGGTAGAAATAGTTGCGTAAGCGTAAAAAAATGATCAATGTCAAGAAAACTATTTCTTTTTTACGTCAATGAAAACATCAGGATTTTACTTCACATTTATAGTCCACTAAAAAATCCACTATTCACCGTTAGGCATATATCGGTAGGGATAGATGGAAAAATCAACTGGGATAGTTGTCGAATGCGCGTATGCCGAGCCCACCAAACCACAGTCAGGCATTTACCGACAGTGCATTTATCGATCGATACGATTTTAGAACCCCTACGATCTTTGTAGATGAATTTATGGCTTGGCGTTGGGGACACGCCGATGCATTTACGCTCTAGCGGTCAGAGTTAAACCTGATACTAGATGTAATATAAGTAGGTATCAATAAAAATCAAGTGCTGACCTGCAGAATCCTTTTCTCTCCGTATTGGCTTACAATTCTTTAATAAAATTATGCCAGGTACAGTTTGTACGAATTTGTTTACAGCTGTCAATAAACTATGTAGATTTTTTATCTGTGGTTTCTGTATTCTTGTAGATTGCACAATCTATAGTCAAGAAAAGTTTAAAATGCAGCAGTTCTTCCCTACATTTAGGTCCATCTAGCGTTCGAATTCTCTGCTCCCATTTCTCCTTATGAGTAAGATGACGACCAAAGGTTTGAGATACAAGTATTGTTATAAATGTTGACATTCAGGTCAGATGGTGTGACGGTAATTAACGCCCACTAGGGCGGGGGCTTCGTTCAAAACAAACCAAATAAAACAAATATAGGATTATATTAAGTGAAACATTCAAATCCAACATAACAAACATTGGAGTAATATCAATGTTTGCACAAGCTGTATACAGACTCGCCTACACAAAGGATTCACACCTAGAGTTAGGTCAACAGATAAATCAGCTATGTTCTATAATCCCATTTGCCATATTATCATCGGCACGTATTAGCTACTAAGCCACTATGTTTTTAAGTTCTTTTCAAAATACCTCAAACCATGTTAATGAAAATAGCGCAACCAACACACATTGTTAACATAAAAATTATTTGAGTTGAGTTGTAACACTAGAAGAAAACAAGCTACACGCAAGGACATTGCATTGTCTCTTGTACACAATCATTCTGAATTCGTCAAATCTTGGGCAGATAGGAAACAATAACTAAAAGGGTATAAATTAAATTAAGCATTACCTTTTCAAACCACAAAAAATGTCTTAAAACGTCTAAGGCATCTTTACGAAAACTTATTGTATTTTTTCTTAATTTATTACATCATATATATACATAATTTCGACATAATCATTTATTTAAAACGTAACATATCTCTGGCAGGTCAAGTAAAAAATTAAATAGTAACGTTACATAAAATTATATCAATGAGAAAAGACCTCTCACTGCTCACAAACATGCTATACAGACATTCCCCTGTATTTTTAAGAATTATTAACATGCTGAGGTCAGGGTCTCACGCACTACAATGTTCCACGAAAATAATATTCCCCGAAACATGTTATAAAGAGTTCTTCTCCCAAAAATACAACTTTACAATGGATTTTCTTAAAAGAAAGATTCTGATTCAACCAATGACATTAATAGTAACATATAGACCAGTCGCTCGAGATAGCTCGGACGCTTTTAGCCAGAATTAACAATACAGTGCTAACGTTATATCTATTATGTGCAATTAAACCTAGTGTACACTTGAGGCCGCTAACTATGCCATCCCACAATGTTACGAGACTCTAATGTCTGCTCTTGTCGCCTCAAACATACACTCGGGTGTTGGTAATTCGACAATCAATAAAACATTTTATTTTATTTTAGTATATAATATACTCCAATAATTTTTATAGAAAACAGATTATACATGAAAGTTTTAGTGGAAGTGTCTTTTAATATTATTCTTTATAGAGAAGCACAAACCTACACACGATTGTTGTCAATAAGGTATGTGCGGTAGCTATGTACAGGTATCACTAATATTTATTATCACAATACCGTCAATGTAAATACAAAAAAAAGGTGTATGTACTGTAAATATTTTAATTCATTTGATACTCGTAGCTATATAAATTTCTATTTCCATGAAAATCATTCAGGATTTTAAGCGTTCTATGTTTAGTAAGGGCAAGCTAATGTGTTACGAAACTAATTACATTTATGTATTATGAGCGTACTTCGTTAGTCAGCGTTATAACATATTATATTAACGGGAAACATTATTAACTTTTGTATTTTTACATTCGTATTATATCATGCGTTTTATCCAACAGTTACAATCAACTTTTTAATAGGCATCTGCGGCAAGCAGATATTTTTTTTTTTACAATCATTCTTATAGTACACTAATTTCTTGTTTACACAGTTAATGAAACAAACATCGACAGGCACATTTAATTAAGGTTTATTCAAATTCATGACTAAGTAATACTATTCTGTATACACGGTGAAAATGCTTTACATTGCCGAATCACCCTAAACGACTTCGCTCGGTCGAGCAGAGACTCATGAAGATGGGCACAGCCTTGGACGAGACAGTGTACGTCCCGTGTCCCGGTCAACCGACAAGCTACGAATACATTTAATTTAAACAAAAACACCTGAGAACATATTAGTAGTATCTGGCGAGAGGCCACGCGATTCACTGGGTATGCGTAAGGCATCACAACGAGCTTCACTTACATCGCTGACGGGGCTTCGCCCCTAACAACCTGTATTTATTTTATAGAGTACTAACGGACGTGTGACCTAGAATTGAAGGCTTCCAGTGATCACACCGATTACACATTCTAATAACGACAGATATACAAACAACAAAATGTATCTGACATGTTTGGGCATTTTAACATAAACAAACAACTTTCTAAAGCCACTAAAGAAAATATATATTCTATTCATGAAAAATAGGTTGTATAATGCTCGATTTCGTCACTGCACAAATGCGAAACGCCGCTCGCTTTGGTGTTTTTCCTATTGTAGATACCTATACGACCTGACAAAGCTACTGTTACAAATCAATAGAAAAGCATTTTCTTCTAGCAGGACTACTCAGTGGCCTCTGTGTCTATTACACGTCTATTTAGGATCAGTTTTCTAGATGAATAAATACCAGAAAAAGAAGTCAAAAAATGGTGTTAGCGGAGTTCATAAATGTAGATAAGGCTTTCATTTGTTGCGAGTCCATGCGATAGTAACATAGCAGTTAGGCATAGCACACTTAGTTAATTATATTTTTAATTATTCTACGCTAATAAATTATATAGTGGTGCAGCGCACGAAAGTATACTTCTTTTGATAACGGTTGACGCGAGAAGCTCGTACTTATATCGAAGCCAGTCTGTGGTGTCACTGGAGGACGTATCACTCCAGGCGATTAAAAGTAGCACGCACTGAGGTGCAGAGTTAAGGTGCAGTAACAAATGAGCAATATTTGCTTAAAACTATATCCCACAGTACGCGTACGTGGAGTATGTGATATTTGACGCGTATTTACAGTACAATGCGCGCTAGTCTCAAAGTTGTATGCGATCAGTGCCATGGTACTATCGCGTGGGGTGACGTGTCTAGGTGTCTCGCCCCTCTGCCCCGGAGTGTTTCCGTCAAGCGAACCAGGGAGCGTACATTATGACTCAGTTGTATATTTTGATGGCCTTCTCTAGATAGTTGACACGGGATCGTTTGGGAGTCTTATTGATGTGCTCGAGCCCGAGCCACGGCCGGGCCGTCGCGTCTGGAAGTGACAGATCTATATTAAATTTTAGCACATATCCTTTTGAGAATAGAGTCGATTGTAATATTAGTAAAATATAAAGTCCAAAATAGTCTGAATCAAAAGAATCCTTTAACCATTTTTTTAAGACCATGTATGATCAAAACAATGCACATACAATATGTGTAGGTACATAAAGTAGGTTCCGTCAGTTTATTCCAATATTGTAAGAAACAAATGGCCGCCAGAAACCGTCTTTAAGTTAGTGTTGTGGTACTAAGATAATGCGATAACAATGTTACGAGATTATTTACTGAATTCATTATATGGAATAACTTTTAAATCAGTCTAAAATCGTTAGATTTGTTTAAAAAAGTAATCAGGTAATTAGATACTATATCTATAATATATATGTACAGAAATGTACATCCTATTTTCATATATGTTAAAAGAGAAGACGAAAATATAATATTTTTGAAAACTGTCATTAAAATGTTATAAAAACATAAATGAAAGGTCACTGCAACGTTTCTATTTAAATTAATATTTGTTTTTATTAATAATTACGAACTAAAATAACGTGAAACGGAACGTATTTTACTACACCAATCAGCGTCTAGTGACGTATTTCTGTTTTTAAATTATTTTAAGATAACTCACGAAATAATGTTTATTTTCTAAACTATAAAGTTTTGAAAATAAACATTATTTTGTTAGGAATATTAATTGCATTTTCCAATAAAAATGTAAGGTAGTTTCATTGATATATACAAACCCTAGATAAAACACGTCCTAGTTATAGAGCAAAAACATCCTCACCAAATGAGCATCCCCACCATGCCGTTTGGGTGCACTTTTGATCTTATATACCTGGCTAGTTTATGTCAACTTCGTCCGTATAGAACTGCGCTAGTAAACTCTACTATATTTGGTAGACTCGCATGTCACTAGTTTCTGTGTCGTTCGAATCACTAAGTGGCGACGTGTTTAAATAAATTATTATAAGTGACAAATATTCGTTTCATTGATAAATTTATTTTTTATTTCTTATTGTATAAACCTATTTACGGGTAAAAGTACATACAAACAAGTGTTCATAAAACATTTTAAAAATAAAGTTAATTTAAACAACTATAAAAAATTAATACGACTGCTCATTCCTCATCCTGCCGGCGGCCGTTGGTCATAAAATTTTATTGTTTTTAGACAACTTTGTAAATACATTTCATACATACATTTCAGTCACGAGCATGATTAGTTTACCTTAATGTATGTTGATATCATAACTATAACTATGTATAATTTGGGACAGTTTTAAGAGTAACTTTTAATGGGACTGTGTGTCTAGGGTTTTTATATATCAAAACAGTCTCCAGGAATCTGCCAAAAATTTGTATTGACATGGGTGTGATTTTTTTTGTCGATAGTGCAGAGATTTCAAGTGTAGAAATGAAAGGGGCTATACTACTACGGTATGGATAAATCACAGTTTAAAGTTTAAATTTTATTCAGCAGTTTCTAGATGGCAATTATTTTAGCTCAAGAAGATTATGTAGCGAGTATTCTTCTCTTCTCTCTTCTCATAAACTGTGTACAAGCTTGATTGGACTTATTTAAACTCTCAGTTTAAAACCGCTTTTTAGCAATAAATTAAAGTATTTTATTTTTTAATATGCTTTTGGTTTATTACCTATACGTGGCATTCTTTAAAATGAAGGCAAAAATAAAAATATCGCATGTTCCCTATTCTATAACACTGCCCATCAAATGACAAGATATCACATTAAACCATTTTTGTGAGTTAGAGTTCCTAAGTCTCAGATATATTTTCAAATGTTTACAATTCGATAAAATCAAAATATTGGTTATAAGGATTGTTGATATAAAAATAACAAAAATAGTGTTGTTTTGGTAAAATTTTAAGTAATTTAAACTGTGTCAGTTATGTGGTGTTGTGACAAGTGGTTGGAACAAACTGACGGAAATTACTTGGTAATGCAGATAGAAGTTCAAAAGACTATTATGAAATTTTGGATTTAGAAGAATCTATGTAGGAATAAAATACTCACTTGCATTGCTACTTGACCTGAAATCGTAAATATTAACTGTCGCTCCTTCACTTATGTAATTAGGTCTTCCATTTGTCACTATAGCAAAATTGTACTGAAACAAACCAAAGTATTCAATTAAAATGTGTTATTTCCTAATGAAATGACTTGCTGGATATTCGTAAGGTAGATTTCTAAGAACCACCCATATGTTTAGTAGGTAGGCATATATACAACATTAATTCTTGTATACGTTAAATCTGAAATATTCTCAATTTAATTTTGATTTCATTTTGATTTAAAATTGCCAAAAAATTTGAAATAATAACACAGTTTTCGATGCCTTCTGTTTGAAGATCACATTGTGTTGGTCCAGAGCAGAGTAGTAAAATGGCAACAAAGACTGGAGAGTGTTGGCTCAGGCTGAAAATCAGAAGAACTCAATACGTATTCTGTGATTTCGCCGTCTCTCCAGTCCTGAATCCATTTCGATAAATGGAATAGCGATACAAGTCTGCTTCGACTTCAAATACCTCGACTCGCTCCTACAAAGCATCAGCATCGGATCAATTTGTCGCCATTTCATCTACCCTATGTAGATGAAACGGCGATAAGTAACAGGTAACGTGATCCTAGGTTTCCTGTTAAACTGAAAGGAGAGATCTATAAGACGATCATCAGATCTGGCAACCTGTATAGGTCTGAAAATGTGGGCCACCACCAAGAAAAAAGACGATAGACCCTGTATTCATTCATTTACATAAATTATTTTTATGGGAAATAGGAACCAAGGACAAAATTTAAAGTGTTTGCTATTTTAATTTTCAATTACATTATTACATTCAATTGCAACAAGCATACTACATTATATACAAATACCAAAATCATTATGATGTGTCATGATTGACATGATATTAAAATATTATGAAAATAGCTGTACTGCATTGCTTTTTTCTTATTTAGATTTTTTGGGCCAAAAACCGTCGGGAGTGTTCTCAGAAGACCCTGATTAAGTTTCATAACAATCTGAGCAACTGTTTAGAAATGCATAGAGAAGTATACATACATTGATTTTTATTTATATAGATACTTTTAATGACTTCAGGAATACCCGTGGTTTAGATCCAAAAGAAGTTGTTTTAATATTCCAAACGTGGAATTGGACAGTTTATTCATACATACCTTTTCCCACTCCTTATCTGGTATATCAAGTTTCTTTTGTAGGCGGTCCTTGACAGCCTGGAACGGTTCGTTGTGTTTGACGCGCGTGTAAAACGGTATGCCGAACGTCGCGTACACTTGCTTGTGGAAATGCGCACAAGGTACTGTAATTTCGTCGTCCTGAAACAGTGAACAATGCATATATTTATTAATATTAATGTTATTTATTCGAGTTTCCAATATATAGGTCATGTCGATAAAAAAATACGAGTGACAGTTTAACAGTTCGTCTGATATAATCTTGTGATATGGCATGGTGCACCCACCAAAAGGGTCATCAACCCTCATAACCTCATAAACAGTTAAGTCATTACATTGAGCAAAGGTTTTTAATCTAAACGTCGAGCTATGACTTTTAGATTAAAAACCTTTGCCGCTTAATTTATAATGGCGAAGTATTGTTAAATTTAAAAAATATATATTAGAGCCCTTTACTATTTTTTTACATGGGAACATATTATAATAGGATACTGACCGCCATATTAATTTCATCTTTAGGTATCTCCTCTATTCTGTATAGTCTGGGAGGCGAGATTGTCACCTGGTCCAGCGTTAGTTCAGGGTCGGGCCCCGGTAATACTTTGTGACATGATACCTCCACGATCCTTAACCTGAAAAATGTTTGAGATATATGTAAATAGTAATAAGTGAAGAGAATTCCTAGTACACCTTTTAAGTAAATTTCGCGCGAGGTACGTGAAATTTCGAATACTTAAAGTTTATATCGCAGTCGTAGAAAATTTTTATTTTTTACGATTTTTGTTTACTGAAAACATTATACTTTATCATAAAACAAATCATTTTTCAAAGCTCATACACACAGTAACATTAACAGAAACAGCCGTTTTCAAATATTACGTAAAAAATCATTTGTAAACTTTAAAGTGCTCTCCTGTAAGTTACTAAAAATCAAATCCGTCGTTTTTCTACGACAACGATATGTAGAAGTGCAGAAAGCTAACATTTTTAAACAATATGCGTTATAAATTTTCAAAAATATGTGAGGACTGCTACAAAAAGCTACACAAGTCCACTATATATGTTGACCTGTTACAGTCAAGAAAGTCTATAGAATGATAGTTCAACTTATACTGGAAAAGAATAGCTTGATTTAATATAGCCGTTAATAAAATACATCACGAAAAATTTTGCCTTTCTACAACCCCTTCCACCCCCCCTCACCCCCTTCGTCACGCTGTGTTAAATTTTCAGCAAATGATATATTTCTCCCCCTATCAATATCACGAATGATAGTCCACCACCATTATTTGCAATAATAAATCAATAAACATCTGTAATATCGAACAAATTAATATTTCTATTATTTATCAGAAAGCCAAGGATTTTGAACAGACATTTTTCTTAAATATGCGACATTGATGAGCTGCGAACGACACATTTCCTAAGACCCCTCCGACCACCCATGACACATCTTGTCACAGTAAACGACTTGTTGTTTTTATGTTTGAATTGTCCAAAAGGAAATTTAGTAGGGTTTTAGTAGTATATATTGCTAAATGGTATAAAGTACTAACGTTCCAGATCCGTCAGGTGACATTTCGACGACTTTAGCTGCCTCTTGTAAAATGTCTGCTACCTTGCCTCCTTTATTTGGATATAAAATTAATTCTTTATCTTCTTTATAATTTGGTCCAACCTGAAAGATTTGTTTTATATATGTACTAAGTTACATATTACAAGTAAAAGTCAAGTATTGGTATTCCTCTGTATTTGTGCAAGCACACTTTTTTCATTGTAAGAGAATTCGAAAGCACAAATTAACAAAATTCTTTTAACAAAATCGTTTCCATATAATAATTATATTAAAAATTTACAAGGACAATGAAATTGCTTTTATAATTAGATGATCTTTTAACATACCCATAAACATTTGAACTGTTTCTTGTTATCCAATTCGTTAACTTTAATAGATAATATCTGGTAGAATAATTTCTTAGGGCACTTTGGTTTACAGTACACTAGTAAATCTTTAAGTATTCCGTCGTACGAGTATCTTAGGGGCAGACCAGGGGTATCCTTGTAACTGAAACAAAACATATTTGTTTAGTTTTGTTGTAGTTGTTACATTTCTTTTTTGTTTTAATAAACAACTATTACCTTACCTTATTATATGTACAAAATTTGATCTCACGATAAGTTATTAATAATATAATTTTACAAATATATTTTATATATAAGAATTTTATAAGATATAGTGTTCAGAATAGCAACAATAAATACTTGATTGGTAAACCAAAAAATAACTTATCAAAAATTGTTAACTTATGGTGACATGTATTAAATTAAAAATGTTCCGAGTATGATACACATGTTCCTGCGAAGTACAGGTACATCTGATTGGCGAAGACCACATAATACTTTCACAATTCTTTCATTGCATCAAAACATTTTCTGCGTAGCACTGAACAAACCATACTCTTTACTAAATGGAATATATAATTGTTGATTTCTTTCGACTACAATTCGTCATGCAGATAATTTGTACCTACTTTTAGACTGTAAATGTAACTAATTGATATATTATTATGTATAAGGACATACTTTATTACATTATAAAAAGTAAAGTAAACTTATAAAAGCAAGACTGCATTTCATTCACCATACTAGTTCCTCTATTTTCTATAACTCTCAAGTATACAAGAAGGAACCTTCTTCTTCTTCATGAACCTTAAAAGCCGTTTTTAAAACTCTCAGGTATACCTGAGTTTCCTGACTCCTGTATGCAGGAATATTAATGCTGTGTTAAACCTGGGTGAGTCCAGAAACGTCTAAAGGCATGAAAAATTAAAGTTCTCTATGTTAAAGCAGCTATTCTAAGAAATGATATAAATCATAGACGACATACTTTTATGTTACGGAACAAATCGTATATGATTTTGTTTTATATTTTGATATTAAGATTATCGTACAACTTCTCTTCTATTGTCCATAAAATAAAAGTTATATTTGTATAGCAAGATGATCGCAATTTCTATATGATGAGAGAAATTTTCATTTTACTTCAGGCGAAATGATAAATTGATTGAGAGCGCAGACTTCCAAAAAAACATTTTTTTAAAGCTTTAGTTTTAGAGTATTCTCAATGAGTTTCAGTCTAATTTTCTATAGTATGTGTGGAATTATTGTTGATAACCCTTTTTTATATCACTAAGTTGACAAACAAGTACACTATAAAGCGATTAATAATAATTAAAAAGGTATTTAAAAATGTGCCCTCACTTCCAGGTGAAAGGTCTGAGCTGTCTTGCCCTTTTTTGTACCAGAGTGCTTAAGTCAGTAAAAATAAGTCTTGTTCAAAATAGTAATACATACTTTTGACACTTGAAGAACTGTATTAAGTAAGGGTCCACGTTGAGCCTTTGTCCAACCGCCCGCGCCATTTGATCGTAGCGCATCTGCATTGACAGCTCCATTGTAAACCTAAATACAACACATACATAAGTCGTTTAATCAATATGTTATTACTATTATTCTTCTCCTCTCCCGTTCTTCCGATCTCCCTCCTCTTTTCAGTTGGTCATGCATGGGACTCCTATCTTCATAGGCAGAACAGGTATAGCAGCGAATAGGCAGAACTTCACCAGGTCACGTCTCATGCACGCTGCCCATGTCTCAAAATGGTTAGTAGCTAAGATCTGTCGGAGTTGTGAGGTGTACTACTCGGCGCGTCGCAAGTAAACTTTTTAAGCTTCTCTTATTAAGCAATGTTGTTAGTCAGTTCCGACTCCAACGAAATCGCTTCATCTTGCCCTGGGTGGCAAGTTATACGAAACAGTTTTACACAGACTTAAAACAAATAATAATAATTTATTTTCCCAAAATACAACATATGTATAGGTGGGTCAGCATTCAGCCTAAAACATAAAAGTATGTATAAAATGTATAAAAAAACAACACATATGTAGTAATGTGTAACAAAAATTATGTATCATGAGTAAATAATATGGTGGTACAATGGCATGTTAGAAATAATTGTACACTGGTTTACAAACTTTTCTGCTTTATTTATGTAATCAATACATCAATACTCAATACAAATAAATAAAATTGAAGTGTCTGTTTGTAATGTCAAAATAATAGTTTATTTTTAATCTCATACAGTTATTTGCATGACACCTGTGCCTAAAAATCAGTTTTGTTTTTTTCATTTTTGTCTGTCTGTCTGTCTGTTTGTTTGTTCAGGGTAATCTCCGGAACGGGTGGATTTCCACGGGACTTTCACTGGCAGATAGCTGGTGTTATAAGGAGTAACTTAGGCTACTTTTATTTTGGAAAAATAATTAGGGTTCCCCGCAAAATATAGAGATATGTACTCGCGAGCGAAGCCGCGCGGTATATAGTAAGTATATAATAATTTTAGATCTGTTTCAGTATACCTGGTATACTTGGATATATAGATAGTCCATCTATATTAACAGCGGATTTTCTCTGAAAATTATAACTTAACGTTTAGCACGGCAAGATTTGACACGGGCGATATAAATAAATTTTTACTCACCCAGGATCATTAGGTACAGTCTTATCGACAAACTGCACCTCGACCTTGTAGAAGATATACTTGAAGTAGTCCTGGCAGGTGGGCAGCTCGAGGTCCTCGTGTCGATGGTCGGCGCGCTCGAACACGATGATGTCGCCGTCCATCAGCTCGTCCAATACCTGGCCGCGTGCACACGACTCAACCCGAGGGTAGCCCGCCTTATGCCCTCCGTCCGGACCGTTATTATACCAATATGTGATACGCTCGATATTAACAGCCCTAATATGAATTTTAACACTACCGGTAACGAAGCTCCATGTAGAATTTATTTATCCAATTATTTAAAATAAATAAATTATTTCAATCATAGTGCATCATCAAAAACCAATAATTTAATATTGTTCTCTGAATTAGGTATTCAAAATTACCGTCATCGTACGACGAAGAAAAAAATTGAACAGGAAGACTGGGGTAGGTCCTGATAAATACTAATCCTGCTGAATATAAGAGTTATAATATCTCTACAGAAAAAGTTAATAGAATAATTTAAAATATAATAAATAACGACGCGCGATGTCAACTTAATAAAGGTTGTACATCTCAATTTTAAGGTTTTTTTATGGTTGAACGTAATTGCTTCATATGTACTTAATGCGCTACTTCACATGTTCGTATAAAAGATGATTGTAACGGACGAAGGGCAAAAGTGGGCATGACACATTTGATAATAAAAAAATAGCAAATATGTTTGTAATAATGAAAGAATATGTGTAATGAAATTTACATGAAAAAGCATTATGGAACTTTATATGGAAAAAACAATGATGTCAAAAGTTGATAAATATAAATAAACAAAATCTTTGACATAACATTGTTCAGAGAATTTGTTTTGTCGAACACTCGACAATCATTAAATAGTAAAATTCATAGGACAAAAAGACTCTCAAAGAAAAAAAAGAACCCAAAAATCTACTATAACTTACGAATTAATGTCTTGTTAAAACTTTCCCAAAATTTATACTGTTTTAAATTAAAACACTACAACTAGTCTTGTACATTTTTGCAGATGAGATTGTCAGATATCAGCATCTAAAAGGACGCTATGTGGTAGTGGTCTTTTCAAAATATGTAAAACCACAGTACTACAATCTGTCGTTAAAGATCTAATGGCCATTCTATTATTTATATTCTCTGAAGAATGTCACATAAATATGTAGATACATGAAAATTACTACAATATACTATACCTGTATCAGCAATACCTGAATATAGGATTGAAACTAGAACTAAAATTTAACATATCAATACATACATACATACACTCACACTTGTATCCCCGAAGGGTTAGGCAGAGAAGTATTAAAACACCCACATTTTGCCAACTACAAACTGGCAAAATGTGGGTTAAAAACATCAATAGACCTACTATATTTAAATACTGCACCAAATTATTATCATTTAGTTATACTTATGAACGATATTACGGAGATAATCATTAAAATACATTGTACTTCAATAAATATTAGGACTAAACAAGTATTTACATGGATAAATATTTATGCTTAAAACTAGTGAATGGTTTGATAGGATAAAACTGATAAATAATACCTTTTCAAGAGGCTCATTGTAGTTGCTAATCTTCTCAACAAAATCAGGTTTAATTTCTTCATACAGCACAAGAGCAGTGTCTGGCGGGAAACCTATAAAATAAACAACCCCTTAATCACCATTGACCTAATACCTTTAAATGAGCAATTCTTGTATATATATAATCTGAATCTAGGAAACGGCTCCAACGATTTTAATGAAATTTTGTATACAAATACAGTTTTGCATTTTGAGTTCAACTGCATAGTTGTATTTCTTGTAAAAATGCAATTTATCAAAAAAATAAAAATACGATTTTACAAAAAGCTACCGAGCAAAGCTCGGTCTCCCAGGTACTCAATAGCAATGTTACATAAGTAATTTTATTAAAAGACAAACTACTCATCTATGTAAGCAATATAAGATGTGGACAAGAAAAAGAACTGGCAAAAACAGCTACTCATAAGATAAGCAAATAAATGAATGTCTTAATCCATATTTTTACCTGCGCGTTTATTGAGTATAGGTATAAGATCAGCAGGTTTGCTCGCAATAGGAAGATAATGATGTCCACAATAATGAATGCGCTTCTGCTTTGGGTCGTAGAACTTAAAGAACAATACTACATCGTTCTCCTTGTCGAAGGTA
Source organism: Euplagia quadripunctaria (assembly GCA_963859945.1). NCBI lineage: Eukaryota > Metazoa > Arthropoda > Insecta > Lepidoptera > Erebidae > Euplagia > Euplagia quadripunctaria. The sequence continues at coordinate 8,337,731 of OY982568.1, forward strand.
GGTAGAGCACTGAAGCCAGAGTCTGGGGGTAACATCTCAAGGAATATGTTCCAAGGGTTCATGTTCTCGGATACGTCGGCTACGGTCTTGTGTTGATCGTTGATTATGTCTAAGCAGGTCGGTCTGCACGTCTGTTAAAAGTACGAAAATGCATATAACTTAGTAATCATATTTTGAATTTAAAAAAATCTTAGGGCGTACGTAATAACTACTACATAATAAAAGTTATATTATAATAATAGTGTCTTAAGGTTAGATGAAGGAATCGTTTTAGATACTGTTCGAGTGAACGCGTAGTTGTTTTTGGATATTTTAAAACAAAAATTTAATTTTTGGACAGAACGTATGAACGAACGGATGTATGGACCATCGATCTCCGATACCCAAGTCCAGTGTTACATAATAAGTACCTGATTAGAGCGTGCGCTAAACGGCCAGGGCCTGAGCTGCTTCAGAGGGTACTTGAAGTTGTCGGCCAACATCTCCATGAGCTCGGCCACGGTGGCCTGCTTGCGCACGCGGAACACGCGGTAGTGCGCGCGCTCGGGGTCGTACAGGTCGTTGCCCTGGTGACCGTCGAACGCTTCTTCCAACACCACATTTACGTTCATATAGAGATGAGCTTCGTTGCGTTCTTTGCGACGGATCTGAAAAAGAAAATGTTGTCGGTGGTACTACATAGGCGTTGAGTTACTACTCAACAATAGGAGTATGTCAAAAAGATACTTACGGTTTCAATTCTTTTTTCCTCTGCGAGTCTCTCGCTCAATTCTGTAGGTATATCAGCTTGTGTAACTTCTTGCAAGACAGTTTTCAACTGTGAGTCCCTAGTAAATTACAAACAAACATGGCATTAGCATCATACTGGTTTCTAACTTTTAAACTTTCGCGTTCCATGATATAATTATAGCCCCTGTACTTGCCAACATTTGGATGGAACATTTTGAAGAGAAGGCGCTGAGTCTCGGCCCGAAGACTGTTAGGCTTTAGAAGCGATTCGTAGATGACATCTTTAGTATCGTCAAAGGAAATAAACAGGAAGTAGATCAATATTTACAACATCTCAACTCTATTCACCCCAAGATAAGGTTCACATATGAAGTGGAGGTGGATAGGCCGTTGGCATTTTTAGATGTCAAAGTAACCGCGAGATCAGATGGGTCCTTGTCGCACTGTGTGTACCGCAAGCCTACTCATACCGATAGATACCTACACGCCACGTCTCATCATCATCCCCGACACCTGCAATCTGTTATGACTTCACTAAAGAACAGAGCATACGATCTTTGTGACACTGAACATTTGGAGCGAGAGCTGGATCATGTTCAGGAGGTACTCAAAAGTAACGGATATCAGGTGAATGGAACACGGAAGCGACCGACAATGAGACGCAAGCATCCGGAGGTGAACAGACAACCAGCCTACATGCCATATGTCAAAGGAGTAACGGATAAGATCGGCTCCGTGTTAAAGAAATACTCCATTCCGACAGTGTATACACCAGGCATAAAAGTTCAAAACATCGTGGGCACGCCAAAAGGATGTCTTGCCTTTACAAACTCCAGGTGTCTACAAAATAAACTGCAGCTGCGGTAGTTCCTACATAGGCCAAACAAAGCGGACTATTGCTGAAAGGGTCAAAGAACACATCGCTGCTGTGAAGAACCGACAGATTGCCATCAAATCAGCGTTTGCAGAACATGCACTCGAAGCCGGCACCAATCACTGGATTGAGTTTCACCAGTTTTCAGATGTTTTCAGATTGAGTTTTCAGTTGTACGTGAAGCGATTGAAATTAAAAAACACAAAACTTTCAATCGGGAAGATGGTTTCAAATGATCAAAAGCGTGGAATTCAGTGACAAAAAACATGCCACCTCGCTTTTATGCGCAGTCGGGTGAACACCAGAATAGGGGCACATCGGTTTGCTTAGAGAATAGGGACACTGTTAGTATAGTATGTGACGGTACATGGCGAAATCAAAATATTAAAAATATCGAAAATGTGCAGGTGGATGAAGAACCTTCTACCTCACGATCTCGACGACGGAGGGCGTGCACCGCTGAGCCAGTCAGCCTGTGACCACGGCCAGTGCAACCTGGTCGAAACACCAGGCAATTCAGAGGTATGTAATACCTTTTCGTGATCGCGTTAATTCCCGTATAAGTACATAATTATAATAGTTTCTACACAATACTCAAAAAAAAGCATTTCGCGACTAAACGTCCTTATTGTAATTAGTTGGTGTAGATCCATAATGTTCTGCGAAAATTTCAACTAGATACTCTTAGTCTTATAATCTCTAATGTAATGGAACATTTATGCCTCATCCAGAGGGGAATGCGGTCATTATCGAACACATGAATTATTGTAATCTGCCACAGTTTCAAATAAAGTTTTTTTTTTCTTCTGCCCGGCAGAAAAAACGGATGATCAGAGGGCGATACACCCTTCTTTTTACTTCTTACTGACATTAAAGAGCTGACTTAAACTTAGAAAGATCTTTTGGTTTGATTTTAGTTTTAATATTAACAATAATTTTACAAAATTATATTTAAAATTTTATTAAATAATTTATGTGACTGCATAGGAATCTAAGTATTAGTTATTTATAGTTTGTAATTAAGTAGTCTAGTAGTGTAGTGTAGACTTACCTAATATAAACCAACATGTAAGCGTTGGTGCAATGGCGCACGGTCAACGCCATGTCCTCGTCATGTCCACCGTAGTTGTACTCGATGGCCTCTTGCTTAGTGCAGCGGGACACTACGTCGTCGTCGAACTTGCACCACTACACACATTAAGTATAATTTATAAATCACTGCAGCATAATTGTAACAGGTAATAAAAAATGCAAATATAGCCATATGTAGCCAGAATCGTTGAAATACCAGATTTTTTTTATTATATCAGTTTGTTGTTCCCAAACTGCTACATTTGACGTTTGATGTCTTAATATGTGCTGTATACCTCAACACTATTAATAACTTTACCCAAACTTAATTTTCCACTGCTTATAAGCCAGTGTTTTCTTCAAAACCCCACAATATTTCTCTAAGAGTGTGTTGATAAATTGATAGTATCTGATGGTAAGAGGTTAACTGTCCCTATAAACACACATCAGTAGAACAGCACCTCTCTGCTGGGCTGCACGAGATCTTGGTAAAAGCCTGTGTCTTCTATAGAGTCAAGCTACTTCGACAATCTGATGGCAGAAATCTTCTACAAAACTAGAGCAATATTACTAGCTTACCTTCCCATCGCCCTTAGGGTTGATGAAGACCACATAGTGTCCTCCATGATTATCACCCGAATGTACCAACACTGCATGTAATGTGTAGTCTGCTGGAGTCTCAGGCTTTTCCTGTAGATATGCATCTAAGTTGATGTGCTCGTAGAATTCAAACCTGTACGAATAAAGATAATAAGTATGGGCAACACAAACCCATTTTAACCATGTTTGTCTTTTACTTGCATACATGCATTCTATTGTTTTATACATCAGAAACTTACAAGATGTCTCATTTCAACAAAAATAATGGTATAAGTGACAAACAAAAACAACTGAACTCAAAGTTTGAATTATGGTGACTTATACACCATACTTCAATGCCTTACTATAACAGTGATATGCAGCTAAGCCTTCTAAAGTAACTTATCTTTTATTAGAACTCTTATTTTTTGTACCGTTCCTGTTGTTCTGTCTGTGTTTCTGTACTGATAGATTATTATTATCACTCACCTATCATTAAATTTGACAGAGCTATCAGTTATGGGGTCATATTGAAACCTCATAAGGTGTAAATGCAACACTGGTGGGAATGAAGCGAAAATGACGCCTTTCTCAGCTTCCTGCAGACCGTGCTCCCCAGCGTCATACTTGTTCTCACCATCTAATGTTTCTGTGCTTATATAATCTTTGAATGATTCGTCAACTGAAATAAAGCAAAAAATCGAGTTGATATTGTTTCTCATACACGTAACCAAATATGTATAATCTCCAATAACATATTGTGTAATTTAATATTAATATATACTACTAATAATAATAAACCAAAATATAATGTCATGCACATCAACCTTTAAGTATCTGAGTGCCATAGTGATACAGTGCAATAGAAAAATAAAGGGTTGCTTGGTCACTTTACTGATTACTATGTAGCCTGTCTACTAGGTGCCAGTTTGTACACCAATTTGTTATACTTTAGTCATAAATTTAATTTTAAAATTTTTAACTCTATCTATGTAATTAATATATGTATGATAAATTCAAATATCTGAAATTACGAATCATTATTAATAAAAGCGGATCAAATTCAGCCTTACAAGAAATCTAACATTGTTTTAAAAATATAATTATGCTAACAAAAAAAATTGATATTAAAGCCCAATCTGAAATATCATATTCTTGAGTAAGTAAATAATTCTGCAATACATAGAATGAAATTTATAGGATAACAAAAAATATATTATATTGCTGTTTGTTATAAACATTGTAGTTCATATTTTACTATTTAAAATAATTTAGGTGCAGTTTTTTTGCTGTTGAGTGGTCTTTATAAAAAACTCACTGTTTTTCTTTCCTTTGATATTGAGCTGTATATCATAAAAGGTTTCCACGCGCGTGCTGGACACGTTCACATTCTTGCACTTGATGTATGAAGTCATTTTCCCTTCAAACAAACGCGGTACTGTACCCTCAACGCATGTTCCTTTCATTTTACTCTCCAGTTTATCTAATAATACCTAGAAATTAAAACATAATATTTTAATTAAAAACTGAAGACATCAGTTCCACAACTGTGTGTAATACTATTGTGTACAGATATTTATTTTAATAGGGTTACTGTATTGAATTGGAACCGCCCCTCTCAGTTGGCACCTCTAATTGGTAGAAGCTGGTGAAATTATAATGAATATTAGGAACTGAGCTATCTCCATATAGGTATTACAACTTTATAATGGCTTCATGGATGTGGCCCAGCAACTTGAGAACCGTCCACTCTGGTCCTTCTCTCATTTGTTCTAACAATTATATATTTTAAATAATTCGAATAGAATTCAGTGCGGACTTCTCACACACCAGTACTAAAGTATATCACAGAGGTGTGATATACTACAATATTGTGCTTGTTTACCAGATCAGCTGTATATAAAAAAAAACCGGCCAAGTGCGAGTCGGACTCGCGCACCGAGGGTTCCGCAAAATATTTTTATTATATGATGTAACTAAAAATTTAAGGTTTTCGCAATTTTTACTTTATCTGTGCTATAAGACGTTGCTTCGTACCAAATTTCAAGATTCTGAGTTCACGGGAAGTACCCTGTAGGTTTTGATTCCCTTGCGAGTGTCGAAAATTTGCGGAAATTTAGGGCATGCTGAAACGGCTGTATCTTTTGATTGCGTTGGCTTAGAAGTTTGATTGTTTCACAGCTCTAAGAGACAGTAGACCTGAGTATTTGATATAAATTCCAGCTTGATACCTCCACGCGTTCCTGAGAAAAAGGGTCTTGACAGCCAGACGAACGGACAACAAAGTGATCCTATAAGAGTTTCGTTTTGTCCTTTCGAGGTACGGAACCCTAATAATTTAAGTCATATGCTAAGAGTCTAAGACAGATCCCAGATATCCAGAAAAGCTTGTCTTACTGTCAGTGCATTCTCTTCTGGAAGTTTAGTAAAGTTTTTTATATATTGATTACAATATTGTTAAATGGCATTACTGAAATGATTATGAACAAAGTCCTACTTCGTCGTGGCAGACTAACTGTCTTATCTTACATGTTGCACCTTAATTAGACTAATAAACCATGAGTGGGAGGCAAGTTAACACAAAATGTTACAACTCAATGTACATACCCTAAGAAACTCCTGCACATCATGCTGCATAAACGAATCAAGTGTTTCCCACCCGAAACTCTTAGTAAGCTTCTTTGTACCAACTGGTTTGTCTGAGAATTGAAGCTCATAGAAAACTCGCTGAAGCGCCAATGCAACAGACCTAAAAACATCGGGAGATCAGACAATTTGCAAAATATTATATTATCATTAACTGTAAAAATAATTTAATCTAATTTTACCTGGTACTGTCGTCAGATTCTGTAGGCATCTTATAAACGGCCTTACGAAGTTGATTCGTGAAATAGAGTGTTTGTAGCAAGGAGTTCATGTAACAAGTGGCACCTTGATTCTTTAAACCTAGAACAAACAGAAATATATGTTTGTATATATACTGATTCAAAATGACTTTTAATTAACAAACACATATTGTCTAACAAACAACCATACCATAAATATCAAAAGGAATACTATATTAAAAGAATTATATTCAGAAGTAAGGAAATCATAAATATCAAAGCTACTAAGATATTAAAAGGTTCCTAAAAATAATAGCATCCAATTTATTACGATAAACATATCAATAAAGATTTGACACATTTCAATATCTTTTCAACTGTAGAAATTGAATTTAAAATTGTCATTTTAAAAGTTACTTTTACAATTATTAACAATAAAACAGAAGAACTAACCAACATATCCAGTGTGTTTCTTAGAATCCCATGAGACGCCGTGAGGAGCTTCGGCTGTGACGTGTACTTCTAAGGTGATTGCATCGTCTTTTATGTACCCCTTCTCTGGGTCGAGCACATCATTCCATGCCATGAAATGGGAGAAACCCCAATCATTCTCTTTACTGTAAAAACAGTAAAGCATTAGGGGTGTATATGATTCTAATTTTGAACTTATCAAGTGTAGGTAAATAAATATACAAACCTATAAAACAGATGCTGAATCTTTCTAAAGAAAGGTTCAGTTTCTGGCTTGTGGGAGATAAGCCTTAGCTCAGCCATAGCATAACATGACCAGCTTGAAGACTCACTCTCACCATTACATTGGAGGAAGAAACCTAAAGACTTCTGTTGCTGGCGATCAGGGGAAGGGGCTTGTCTTGGCATGACCATTATCTTCCATGGAAGATTACGCACATAACATGGAGGTGATAATACAGAATCTTTCAGACCCCTGAAGTTCTGTACTGTGAAACGGAAGGTCGCCTCTGATCGCGCCTCGTCGTCTTCCATTTCGGTGTCCAGACAGGCTAGCTGTAACAACAAGAAGAAGAATAACTCATGAAACAATTTATTTATAATAAATTCTTTGGCATATATTTCCATCAAGTATTTAGCAAAACGACGCTTAAAGTCCAGAAAACACTAAAAAAAAAACTGCAGTGTAAGAAGCTGGGAGTGTGTGAAGAGTTTTTGTTAATCTCTTTACGTAAGCCGAGCTCGAGATTTAATTTGTTATTCCTCGAGGTTCTTATTACGTCTGTAGACTTTCCTTGCAATTCCTTACATTTTCATCTTTTAAATCATTTTTAATAGTTAATTGGCGACCGCCTCATCAAAAAGGCGACCGCCTCATCAAAAAGGCGACAGCCTACTCTTTCATCGCCTGATGTTATTTTTCTTATTGTTAACATTAGGTATATATAAATTACTTTTACGACATATTTTTCACACGACATTGCGCAACCGATAAATTAAATTTACATTGCACAAGACATGTATTTACTAATAGTATGATAATATTTTAGCAATAAGCATGAGTCATCGACGACTAATAATTGAGAACGACGACCGTCACTAAATCAAAAGTAACAGATGTTGGAAAGTAATCTTATTCACAAGTCGGAATGTAAGATAACCAATCTGATAAGTTATGTGTAATATATATGGACATCAGTCCTACGACATACTTTGAGATTTATAAAAGTAAATCTTGAATATTTCCTGAAAGAGATTAAATGGTAGGAGTCTGATTTAATCATTTACTAACTAACCATAAGATCATTAAGTGATGGCGTCAAGAAAACCCAATGGCAACGGAAGCAGAAATATCTATTTCCTTAAGCAAGACATTGCTGAATCTGGCAAATATTCTGTAATGCAGCAGTGGCTCATTCAGTTTTTTGGCAGTTTGGTCTATTCTGTTTGCTAGCGTGTGACACTAATTATCAGAGTTTATAATGAAGAAACGGTGCAATGGTGGCATTTTACAGTGTCTCTGAATTCTTCCGGAGCGAAGAACATGGTTAGCTAAAAGCGCTAAAAAAATTGTACCTCGTAAACCGTGCAGTTAAGTGCAGTTGTAAGTACAGTTGAGCTATCAGACGCTTCGCGCCGGCACTAGCAGTGGGACATATGTGCCAAAAAAAGTTAAAACGACGCTTTAGAAATCAATGTGGCACGAATTGTCGTACTTTCGATAAATATCATATTTTAGTTAAAACATACAACATATTTAGATTTAATTTTTTTAAGTATAATAATGGCACTGTAACAAACGATAATTTAAAAATTTGTTATTTTAGAAATACGTAGCTTGAGCCCTTGTCCTTTTCATTCTCGCGACCGTGCGTGTGAAGCGGAGCGTACTCGTAACGCGTTGTGGTAAGTAATCAATTACAGACAGTATACATTGCAGTTTTTCTATCAAAGTATTACAACATATCGATACCTCGGGGCTCAAAAGGCGTAACCGCCATTTTGGCGAAATTGAGTTTTTAATGCAGTCCTATTTATATTTTTCTCCTCTATCGATCTGTATATTTAAAGTCTTCCAATTCGAAAAAAATCGCTATAATGTTTACTCGATATAATGCTTAACCAACAGAATGTTTTGAACAATAACTTTTCACCCAAAGAACAATTGGCCCATGGACTGTTCCTCAAGAGAAGTAGAGAGTACGTCAGTGAGCGTTGAGAAAGCAATCCGACTTGGATAGGTTAGGTTAGAAGCTCACTGGCGTACCGTTCTCTTGGGGAACAGTCATCATCAACCTAGCGTGTCTCCCGGTTGCTCGTCCCGCCTAGCGCGGGAGATCCCAGGGTCCGCTTTCCTACTTAATCTTGGGAAACAGTCCATGGGCCAATTGTTCTTTGGGTGAAAAGTTATTGGTCAAAACATTCTGTTGGTTAAGCATTATATCGAGTAAACATTATAGCGATTTTTTTCGAATTGGAAGACTTTAAATATACAGATCGATAGAGGAGAAAAATATAAATAGGACTGCATTAAAAACTCAATTAAAATTAAAGTTGATTTGGGTGGTCTTGGCGTTCGCAAAATTTCAAATGTCAGCCTTTCCAGCATTTTTGTCTTCGGTCCACAGCACAGGAGGGTTAACCAAGAAAATTCTAACAAACACACTGGTTAATTCTGAAGTATCCTTGCAAGACCGATGCCATAAATGCAGGGGCGGCCTTAGGGGCATTGCGAGGCCCCGGGCGATAGATTTTTTTTTCTGCGAGGCCCTTGTCCTTTGACGAATTTATGTGAATTGAACCTATATTTAATGCTAATGCTTAATGAAAAATGCAATAAAAAAAATGTTTTAAAATTGTACACAGGAAATTGACAAAACTTATAAGTATGTCAATTTCCTTCACCTTTCTATGGAACGGTATTCACTAACCAATTGACGATCTGTTTTATTTTTCGCTAAATCTTTCAAAGCATCACATATATCCCTTAGTTGATATTTAACGGCCTTCATCGACTCTACCCTGCATTCCTACGTAGTCTCAGATAGCAGGTTTGACTTCAGCCAGCAAAGAGATTTTACTCCTTGGGTCGTAGTGCGAGGGCGCGGGGCCCCAGCAAGAGCGAGGCCCCGGGCGGTTGCCCTGCTTGCCACCCACTAAGGCCGCCACTGCATAAATGCTTGGCAGACAGCTTGTCCCAGTACTCTTTTACCTGTTAATCCATTCGCTCAGAGGCAATGGGACGCGCCGTTTTGCACTTTAAGAAAGATTTTTTTAAATTAACACCACATCCAATGTTGCAGAGCGCGCTCGTTTGTTGGCTGTGGGAGAATGGGAATCAGGCTTATTATGGATTCAGGCATTTCCATCGCCTAACATAAGTACCTTTTTGGACGAGAACACATTCCACCTTACCACTTGTTTTCGTTTAGGAGCACCTTGTGTTTCTCCGCATCTTTGTCACTGTGGAGAAGCTGTCGACAGTCTCGGACATCATGGCCTTTCTTAAAGCAGAAGCGCACCCCGAATATCTCGACACGTCAATCTTAACGACATAATCCGTCGTACTCTTGCTACCGCTGCCGTGCCAGCCGTACGTGAAACCCAATAGTCAGGTATGAGACGATGGGAAGAGACCAGATGGTTTGTCGTTACTGCCATGGAAGAATGGTAGGCTTTTGGTGTGGGACGCAACCTGCGTCGACACCCTCACGCCATCACATCTTCCAAGTACAGCTGTACTGGCGCTGCTGCTGCATCAGCAGAAAGCCTCAAACGGCGTAAATACAATAATTTAATCGGTAACTATGTTTTTGAGCCGTTTATGGTCGAAGAAGGCGGGCCTTTTTCTTGCACAGAGAGTTAGTATTGCCATTCAATGTTGCAATGCTGTCAGCCTCCTGGGAACACTGCCAGTAGGCGAGGAATTTTGTGACGCATACATGTAAATAGTTCGTATACATATATATTTATATATATATATATATATGGGAAAAAAATGTTTTTCTCCATTAATATTGTTTAAACAATATAAATAATTTTATCCCCGCTCCAAAATGCTTCTGATTTTGAATAATATAAAAAAACAAAATGTTTAAAAAAAATCATTAAAATCTGAACTGTTTCTGAAGACTTCCGAGAAAAAAGATTTATTGACGTGACTACTCATTCAGAGGTCATTTTTAACTGATATAGAAGACCAGCCTAATGTAATTACCAAAGCCACTTCTCAAAGCCAAAACTAAACTATCAAATCTAAAGATGATTTCATTGCAATTCAATTAAAGGACTTAATAAAATAAACTGTCACTAACAGGCAATTATTAATCATTTGTCAATTTAATATTCAGTTTCTTACAATTCAGTTTTTTACAACTTATCCTAATTTATAATGTCTCATTAAGGCCCATTTTTATAGAGCTGTGATTGTCCTACTGATTAGAAAAGTAGTACTTCATAGTAAAACAACATTCAGGTATAAATAGAATGTAAGATACAACTATATTATAGCTTTTCCTAACAGATTTCTCTCCAAGGATAACCTGCAAAATTGATACTACAATGGACATACTACTTTTACTGGAGATTCAAAGAGAAGAATTACTAGTGGCGTGACAGACAGTAAAAAATAAAGACTCACTGGCATATCAGAAGATGTGGTCTCCTGATTCTTCATTACCTCTCCCATGACTACTTCACCGTTGGGACCTTTCATAAGATCGTCGTCCCAAGTCTTCTCAGTGACAGTGTCTACAGTTTCCACTGCGAAACAAACACATTAATAACATTTATTTACATGTTTAGCGATGTACACTTAGGAATCAATAGACAGACTGACGGTGAACTTAAAAAACTAGCAAACTAACATTTCTTTATTTTTTATTATAATAAATAAGATATTTAATTACTACTATTGCAGATAATATTACTAAAACCATCTTTTCAGATTATTTAGGGTAGTCACAAAAATTTTGCTTTTTAACTTAAATATTGAAGAGTTAAGAGAATTATCATAAATAGAGAAATGTTCAAGTTTACTACAAAGTTATTATTTTTACTTTATAAATACTTACTTACCTACATTGATTGGGCAAAAACTTAACAAAGCTCATGAGAGTCACCTAGACTGGACTTACTGTTCATAGAAAGCAGTATAATACCAAATTGATCACAAACAGCTGTTAAACTTGTGTGCCTTTATCAAGTGGTCTAACAGTTCTAAAAATTCCAACTAAGTAAAAAGTGTAACTTTTCATACAACAATACATTTTAAAATGAGGCTGTATTATAATAAGGCAAGGCAGGGTACAGGTAGGGATAGAAATCTTTGATATATATATAAATTGAGCATACTATGTTTATAAGCACCTCAAAACCCCTCAAGACAGATACCTCTGTTTATCTTGAAGAATTTGACCATACACTATACTTTGCTTAATATTTAAAATAGTAACAATATTCAAGATGAACAAATCAATCCATTGTTTTAATGATACTAATGACATTTGCTGTCATACTGACAAAACATTAAGAGAACTGTACAATCCAACCAGTATTACCTCATTTTTTTTTTTGAGAATTCACTAATAAGAACAAATAGTGCTGATAAGAAAATTATATGAAATAAATACAAAGTTATGAACTTAGCGCTCTAGACAACTTTAAATGTGTTATAAAACTAGTGACTTTATCCATGATAAAAAAATATCAATTTATCTAACCTAATCTATGAATTCAACAGAACATAAAGTTTTAAGATAAACACTTGGTTTGTTTATACATATCCACAACTTTTTACATGTATCCCATCAGCTCTAGTTCATTCATTAATTTAATGTTCAATTTGACATTCAAATCTGCTAAGGTAAACATCTGTATAAATCAGCAAAGTTCAGTACAACACTGTGGTTATATTTAGATAAGTAAATATAAATCTTTCTCTATCTAAATTTTGTATAAATTTAACATTGATTTTCACATAAAAAGGTAAGACAAAGATATTCTATATTTAGAAATTTCATTTTACTCACTCAACAGCGACTTGCACTTTTTAGAACAAAGAAAGTAGAACTCCAAATCCAATAAGTAAATGCTTAATAATATACTCATCTTACTCAGCACATTATAAAGACTTTCTTTTGCAAATAAACTGACATTGGGAACACAATTTAAAACACAATTTGAGGTTAAGTAGGATAATCTGGTTAGCTAACAGATTCAATAACAAACACATTGGGTAAGCAGTTTTCAAGAGTAAAATTGCAAATAATTGTTTAATTAAGTGGGTTTTCACCTAACACATGAACAATAAAATGATAATATGTATCAGCATATTGTAAATATTGTGACATTACTAACCATCTTGAGTCTCCATCTCCTCCACCTGGTTCACATTGGAGTCGTGCTGCGGCCTGTCCGGGGCAGGCGTGTGGTTCATGTTAGCCGGGCGCGCCACGGGGGACTCTCGCCCACAACTTTTTGAAATTTCCTAAACAAATATTTCACTATAGAGACAGACTGTATGCGCACCGCTTATTCACACCTATGACGTCCAATGACTGCACCTCGCATACCTTTAACGCCAGAGGATTGCTCCCTTTACACTTGCCGAAAATCCGTTGGACAAACTTCAGCGAACTTTTCTCATCGACTCGGGGTCCCTGCTTATTTGGGTCTTTATTTTTCTTCGACGTTAAGTTGTTAATTTTCAAAGAGTGTTTACTAGCGGCGCGGCCGATGTCTGCAAATTTCAACACAAGGGCCCGATACTAAGTAGGAACGCTAATAGCACATTCCTAATCTTATTAACATTGCCAGAATTATTAGATCACTCTGTCATGTAACGGGAAAACAAGAATATTTTACAACGTATCCGGGAAAAGACTTATTTTCGCGAAAATAAACAAAATGGTGGATGATAATTTAATTTCTGGCTTCGGATGTGTGGCCCGGTTTGATCGACGAATGCACCATTTTATCATTCTCTCACATTCACTATAGTGACGTACTTGTTATAGAAGATTCCGGTTTTTAAAGTGTCTATTTCAGAAGTTTCTATTTATCTATTGATTTCTTCAAAATATAAAACACGCCAACGTTTTAATATTTGTCATTTATTACAAAAATATAAATAACAAGAGGATAAAAAATATAGGAACCGATTAAACTTACGAATTCTTATTTTGGATCTCACTTAATAATAATAATTATATTCTGGCCTGTGACTTCTTGGACGAGCCTGACCTTTAGAGAGCACGTCCTCAGGGTAGCGGATAGGGGAATGCTCGCTAGGCGTCTTGCAAAAGACGTCTGGAGGGAAAAAGCAAAATTAAATAGCTCCCGTGGACCAACAGGCCGGAGAAAGAAAGAAAGAAACAAATTTATTTTGATTTCATACACAGGAATACGGGTTTTTTAACAGAGTTGTACTTAATTAAATTCAGGTTACAATTTTTTAATTTTCAAAAAACACCTCTGCTCTGCATGAGTCATAAATGGTCGCTCAGCGTAATGCTACCTCGCATACCTCGGGGAAGTAGCTCTGATATTCTGCAAACACCTAGTGATGTACACGGACGGAGAGCAGCCAGGCTATTACGGTGAGAGAGAAAGGAGAAAAAACTAAAACATGACAAATATATATATATTTATATTGAATAAAATTAAAACTGTTTAAAAAAATATGATAAATAGTATAAAATATGCACATAATAAACAATTTTAGAAATATACCATTTAAATAAATGAACATAATTTAATAATACATGTATATATGCAGAGATTAAACGCATTGGTTCTGCCAATTTTTTTTTTGTCGTGTTTGGGCTGGCGGTGAAGTGGTATGTCTGAATCGAACCGACTAAAACCACACAGTGTTCCAACATAAGTGGGTCTATTGCAAGGGACTCGGGTATACCGTAGGAAGGAAGTCCCCGAGAACAGGGTTCTCGGTTCAGACCTTGGCCGCCTGTTAAATAATAGGCAGCCACTCCAAAAAAGTACGGGGGGCCTCGCCCCCCTTCCATCAGCGGCGCGCCCGGAACACATCGCGCCACCATCTCAGCTTCTGCTAGGGTAACGGGCAGCCTCACCCATCACCGCCAGGCCAGCGCTCATGGAGTTCGTAGATCATTTTGCCATCTCCGTCGCCTGGTGCCTCTTCTACGGGACGGGAGAGTACTAGGTCTCTCCCGTTCCCTTACCGCCGCCTCTTTAGCGGACGTCACTTCCTCGCAAAACGAGACAGCAGAATCCCAAGCACTCTCATTTTGGACCATGGACAGAACCATGGCCTCTAGCGAGAGGCTTCCCACACCAATAGCAGTCGCGAGGTCGTACCGCTGCTGCACTCACGCTGAGCACTCTACTAGAGTGTGGAGTGTAGTGTCCTCGCGACCGCCTCCGCAATGATGGCACACAGACGTTGGCTCTCACACATAGGTACTTTCCGAAGCAGCCGTGTCCGGTCAGCACCTGCGTCAGCCGGTAGGAGAGGCTGCCGTGTCGCCTCTCAAGCCAATCCTTCATGATGGGTATTACCGTCGCAATGGTGGCGTGTCCTTGGTTCCGCCAGTCTTACTTAATCTGTGCTTCTTTACGCGGGGTTTTCAAGGTTGTCTTAAGTTGGCGGGGAGAAGTCGTTTGTTTACATTTTTTTTTGCTATTTCAATTGT
The DNA here is from genome assembly GCA_963859945.1 of Euplagia quadripunctaria. Lineage (NCBI taxonomy): Eukaryota > Metazoa > Arthropoda > Insecta > Lepidoptera > Erebidae > Euplagia > Euplagia quadripunctaria. Next base: position 8,352,952 of record OY982568.1, read on the forward strand.
TCGTTAACTGTTCTTCATTGTTCGATCAAAATTTTTATTTGTTAGATATTAGTATATTCTTAGAATGAAAAAAAAAATGCTTTCTTAAGTTGGCGGGGAAAAGTCGTTTTTAACCTTTTTTTTTTGCTATTTCAACTGTTCGTTAACAGGTCATATAAATGCCAACAAACGTTTGAACGTGACTGTACGGACAACAGCTTAGGTATAATACGTTCAATGAAGGAGCTCATCGATATATATGAATCCGTCGCTTTTTTGTAGCCATTCGGTCGGTCAATTTGGCTGGATAACCAGCCGTTGTTTAAATGTTTTGATTTTTGTTTAAATCTACTTATATGCGAAACATACAAGTTGGATATTTTCATTATAAATTATTTAATTGGACGCACTAATTTTTGGTTTACACCTACACATCTTAGGTTGAGCTAGTTTTTTGTATGTTGACGTCAAAGTTATGACGCGTCGTTTTGACTTTTAGTGATATTATTCATATTAATAAGTTTCAAAAGTGTACATACATGCGTTATGCATGTATGTACACTTTTGAAACTTATTATGGTGATTATAGGCGTCAAGAACGACTGAATACAATTTTCAGCGTCGCGATTTTTTTTTTTGGGTTTTCAAAAAAGCGCGATTGCTTGAAAATTATAAATATTTTCTTAAATATTATTCTGTCACAAATTAAGAGCTACTCGTATATGTTTATTCTACAGGCGCATATAGAATGCTTTTTGAGATACACGATTCTGCAAAAAGTTACCTCAGCAGGAAATCCAATATCTCGAAAACCTGAAGACGCACAAATTATATCTTTTCGGCCCACATTTTTACACAAATATAAGCTCTCTGCCTATCCACAAAATTTCTCTCAGCGATAATTATAAATTTTCCTGCTTGAAGAACGTTACCCCAGCAGGAATCGTATTTCCGTTTTTTTCTAAAACGACAACAGGCACAATTTTTTTATGCAGCGCACATTTACAGCAGATTACGCACTAATTATACGTTCTACTCATATCACTCTAGGAGCCACTTTCGAGCTGGGGTAACGTACACCGATACTTCAACTCGACCATCACTACCCTTAATAGTATGTACATTTAAACAAAGTCAAAAAAAGCAAATAACCACTTCAAAAACTTCATAAAACCAATAAACGTATTCAGAATTTATAACGAAATTATCTTTAATTCAATACATTTAATCAAAATTATAAAATATTGAACGATAGCCATGAAAAGTGGTTACTTACCTGTGAAGAGTTAATGTGGGTCGATTATTGTTTAATACAGCAAGAGGGCATGATTCTCCTGTCTAGGGCATAGCCCTAGTTACTAGGAAATTAGTTTATAGACGTATTTTGCAAGTAAAGAAAAAAAATATTTCAAACTACAACTGTTTGACAGAAGATGTACTACAAAACTCGGCACCTAAAATGTCGAGGCGAGTCGGTCAGGAATGTATGCATAAGTAAAAAGGGACAAAATGCTATTTGGAAAGAGGACTCTCCATATATTTATTTACTCATTGTTTCTGTCAGTAGTTATTTTGACATTGACGTTAGTACCGAAAGTAAATACCGAACGGTAGTTTATTGTTATAATGTAGTACATAAGTTATAAACTAGGAAAGTAAAATAAAACAATTAATGATGTTTGAGATGTTTCCCACCAATCATAAGACTATATTTGTTTTGGACCATACGCCTTACTTTGGAATATCTTCAGAAAGCCCTATAGATTTCGATGTTCCCAAAAACCGGGGTTATCTTCCTGTACCACCGATTTGTAAATCTTTATGGACATGTAGTGTAGAAGCTGCCGTTGAATACTGCCGTATTGTATGGGATCTTTTCCCAGAAGGGAAATTGGTAAGGCCCAAGTACCTATTGCTCGTTCTAAATGACATAATAATATTAATTGCATATCAACTTTTTTTTAACAGATAGATATGTTGACATTCGCAATATTAATTCTCATTTAAAACATCTAATTCCATTTAAAATTATAGGAAGTATAAGTGTATCTATTATTTCAAATTCATATAATTGCCAACTGACAACAACAATTTAAAACAGGTAGTTTTGGGAAATCAACATTCTTTTATATTGACATCAACAATATTGACATTTTGTCTATGAATTGCTGTTAACTTTTTAGAAGAATAACCCAATTGTATTTTTAGTATTTGCTTTCTCAAAATTAATTGAATAATATTAAAGTTTTTCATAGGAAGTTATGTCAGACGACATCATCATGTACCCTATGCAATGGAAGTAGCAATGCCTCAGATGTTCTGTCCTTGTGTGTTCTTCTAGCAAGATTCTGCTTGTAAGGACTTGACTGGCTCATATTTTCCCTCCTCTCTGTCTTCCCATATGTCTAGTAGGGTTTATCAGGGAGCACCTTGGAGCTGCAAGGAAATCTGTAACCAACATAAATTTAAAATACCTCCAACTTAAAAACACACACACATTAAACTTATGACACCCCTTCATTTTGCATAGGGGTTAAAAACCGAGGATGACAGGAAGAGCAGAATACCATTATTTGCTATTTGATCCCCCATCCACCAACTTATAGCAGACATATAGTATCTGAGCTTATTGGACCAGTCTCGATGATTAGGTTATCGGTAGAAGATGATTTTTTTTTACTTTACTGGGTTTGATACAGAGGGACCAGCAAAATGTTGTAAAGAGGGTTATATGTATGGAAGTTGATGGATATGTTACGTTATTAAATATGATACGAGTAGAAGACATCCAAAGAAAAGATGGTTGGAATGCATGAAAGAGAATATGACTAGAACGGGAGAGTAAGCAATGAGATAAGAAATGATAGATTATAGTGGTGAGGGAGAACATATTGCACCAATCCCATATTCGGTCAATTTATTTGAATTTGGAAAAGGACATGAAGATGTCTTGGGTGTTTTAATTTACTTATTAGATTTAGTAAATTCTAGTAAAAAAAGTCTGTCATCAATATCAGAAAGAGTATTGTTGATATTTACTTTATAGATATCAATATCTTCAATGTTAACATGTGTGTAATAAGGTAACTGACACAAATAAAAGAGGTTTAAATACCTTTTAGCTAACCAGGTGTGCTTTGTTATTTATTTTTACAGGTCCGGTTTGTAGTGAGCGATTCAGCTGCACATAGGTAGTTAATGTAAATTGTGAGGTTTAAATACCTTTTAGCTAACCAGGTGTGCTTTGTTATTTATTTTTACAGGTCCGGTTTGTAGTGAGTGATTCAGCTGCACATATACTCAATACCTGGGCAGTAACACAACAGAATCTAACTCATGTAAGTTAGATTTTTGATTTCTCAGGGTTCCATAGAGTTAATAATATTATGAAAACTACTACATATAACTATCTAGACCTGAACTAAGCATAGCATATCATAGCAAGAGAGAATAGTAACAAGGAAGTACAAACTTCGGCTTTGTAATGGCACGCATTATTTTAAATAGGAAAATAACGAAAACATAAATTTAACAGCAGGCCTCTGACAAAGTTATGTAAAAAGTATATGGTAAAGAAAATGAGAAATGGTAAAGACAAAACATTATGACTGCCCTACAAAAGTTTAAAACGATTAGCATTTTGTTAGCCTTGTATTCCTTTACATATGGGGTTTATTATTGTTCATGTCTGCATTTTAAATTAATGCATGTAACCATTGAACTAACAAGTATTAATGTTTGGGCATTATAATAATGCTTGTTTAATTTTTTGTAGATTTTAAATGGCTTATGCCTCGTGGGCCCGGTGCGTCGGGGCGCCGGCGGAGATGTAGCGGGCTTATGCGCCGCTATACAAGCACTAGGGGAACCATCACCTGCACAGGCTGCAAGACCTGCTGACCGCCACTTTCAGAACCAGTAATATTATCTGACTACTAATTCATTTTAGTTCTTAAAATAAGAACTTCTGTTACTAAGCTTCACAATTTTGCTCAGCATATTCCCTTAACTCCCCTATGAAATTCAATAGTGTATTACACCTAATATAATATAATATTTTAATTTCATCTTAAGGCAGTAGTAAACCGACAAAGTAGTAAAATTTTATTTTCCTACTACTGCGAAATAAATATGTACCCATCAGTGGCGGATTTACCAGTAGGCTGAGTAGAATCCTAGGGCGGCAGATTTTAAGTAATCCTGCTTCGGTAAGTACTTGTGTCGTATAGGACGGGAGCCAACGTCTACGTGCCACCACTGCGGAGGCTGTCGTGAGGACACTGCACTCCACACCTTAGTGGAGTGTTCAGCGTGGGTGCAGCAGCGCCTCAACCTCGCGACGGCTATCGGTGGGGGAAGCCTTTCGCTGGAGACCATGGTTCTGTCTATGGTCCGAAGCGAGAGTGCTTGGAATTCCGCTGCCTCATTTTGCGAGGAGGTGATGTTGGCTAAAGAGGCGGTGGATAGGTACGGGAGAGGACGAGTACTCTCCCGTCTCACAGAAGACGCACCAGGCGCCTGAGAGTGCAGAACGATCTCCGGCCTCCATGAGCGCTGGCCGGGGGTAACGGGTAGGGCTGTCCGTTACCCTAGCAGAAGCAGGCCTGAGAAGGTGTCGCGACGTGTTCCGCGTGCGCCTCTCTAAACCGGACGGGGGCAAGGCCCCCGTATTCTATGGTGTGGCCGCCTGCTGACCAAGAGGCGGCCAAGGTCTGCAGGAGTTCCCGGAGGCTTCCTTCTTAGGGTATTCCCGGGTCCCCTGCTATAGGCCCACTTGTGACGGAACACCGTGTGGTTTTGGTCGGTTCGATTCCGACATACCACTTCACCATTAGCACAGGTGAGGGGGCTTCCACACGAAAAAAAAAGAAGGGTGGCAGATTTTAGGGGCGGCAAATTTGGAGCCTACATTATTTTTTATGTCTTGTCCTGGGGTATCGAATTAGATAGACCGACCAGTAGAGGCGGCAAAATTTTAATAGCCTACTGTCGGCAAATGCGTAAATTCGCCGCTGGTACCCATGCTAAATTACAGCTTTCTGTCCGAGACTAACATTAACGAACACGCGAAATTATAACGGTTCTTTGTTACTACGAAACCCTAAAAAAGTATGGTAAACCGAACGCAATTGCCATAGCAAGTTCAGTATCCGCCATGCTTGTACGTTCGGAGGACACTGACGCCTTTCCAAGCATGAAAATTTATTTCAAAATGCGAGCCTAGTATTGTATAGCCTTGACGATTGTGGACGCTTGCTGAGATTTAGCAAGCGTGTAAACATTTTTATGTTACCATCACATAGATGTTTAAATAAAATTTAAGGTCGGTTTTTTAAGAAATTATGATAGATCTTATGTTGTCACAGTAATTTTTAGGATGGAAATTGAAATATAGGTACAATAGTTATCTTATATGTTAATACATGAAAATAATTTTTTGTACGCATTTTAAATTTGGAATACTAAAAGTTTATATATAGAAGAAGAGGTGCAGAAAGCTAATAAATTTAAACAATGTGTGTAACAAATTTAAAAATTACGTGAAAACAGCTACATCAAACTACACACGTCCAGTATATACGTTGACCTGTCATGGTACGATAAACTATACAGTGACAGTTCAAGTTATACTGGCTAATTAGGTAAATAAACCAACAAAATTACAAATGTAATGAATTGTGGTTTAAACTCGACCACCAGGTGATCTCTAGTATTTATAACTATACTTATGGTTGATAAGAACATTTACAGTAACTGTTTCCAAATAGAAGGTCTATTTTTTTTTTTGCTGGCGAGGTGGAAGATCATACACGGATGTCCTGTCCTTGGGGAGGCGAACGGGTCTGTCTGACTCTTGTCGACTAAAAACCACCCTGGTGTTCCGCTACTTGCCTATGATCAGGGGAGCGAGAATCGCTTTTGCATTCTTCCACAAACAGTAACTGTCTCCAAATAGAAGGTCCCTAGACACATAGAGTGCTCTAACTTGCACTTTCAATTTAAAATAAACAATGCATCCATTACCGTGAACTTTCTTTGTCTTATTTCAGCGGTCGTATAATTTGCATAACTAGTGCTAGAGACGACGATTCCATTAGAAGTTTAGCGGAAATCGCTCACAACACGCTTGTGCAACAGAACAAGAAAGCTACGATAGCACCTCAAGCATCTACTTCAGAATCGACGAGTACAACTCCTCAGTAAGCATAATTTTCTTTTTTTACTCGGTTATTATGAATCATACTATTTCAACATGTCTGCCATCTGGATAGTAGCGTGATGTTATATGTATAAAGCCTTCGTTTGTACATAATAGATGTGCACCTATTGGACTCCTCTTCCTGAGATTATTACACTCAATACACAATGCGTAGATGTAATAAGTTCATTTTGGGTTCCACCAACTTCAGATAAATGATATTAATTAATACCTACTTATAAACTACTAGGTATTATACCTACTAATAGAGAAGAAAAAAAGAGAGAAGAATATTATTCCTAGGTATACCTACTAACGGGAGAGAACTAGTACGCTCCCGTCCCGAAGAAAACGCACTAGGCGCCGAAGAGAGCGAGACGATCTCCGGCCTCCATGAGCGCTTGCCTGAGGGCGACGTACGGGGTTATCCGTCGCCCCAGCAGAAGAAGGCCCGAGACGGCGGCGCGACGTGTGCCGACTTTTTTAATAAGAGCGGGAGGGCCCCCTGCACTCCTTAGCCGGATCGCCTATTATTCAACAGGCGGCCAAGTCTGCCGGGGTTCTTAGGGATTTCCTTTCGAGGGTACACCTGAGGCCCTGGCAATAAGACTACGGGACTGAACACCGCACAGTATAATATTTTGAGAAACTAGACGGACAGAAGTCAATTTAGGAACATGTCTTAAATGATCCTTTTAACGGAATAAATTCGAAGCTAATAAGTTATACTACAATCTAGTACATTTTCTGGGAATTTACGCGATACAATAGCAGGTAAAACAGGTCGGGACGGCCGGCTACCTGAGCCACACCGACCGACCGCTCGCTGTTACCGTTTCATTCGTCTGAGTTCGCTCGATGAATACGCTGTGTTTCTGTGTGCTAGTGGTGATTTTGTGCTGTTATCGTTTTTGTGGGACTTTCAAGGTAAATTTTCATATATTTTTTTGTTAGTATGTATATTAGTTTAATCATAAATATTAAATTAACAGAGTAAGGTTTTTATTTGATCATAAACAGTACTTCCTTAGTTTCATCTAGGGTTTTAGTTAGTTTCCCTGCATTTCCCTGTGCATTGAGTATATTTTTCTGAAAGGTATATTTATATACTACAAGAAAATTGTTCATTTGCTTGCGAAAGTTTGCGACACTCATACAACATTTTCTTATTTTCAGAATGACTTCGCATATTTCTCGTCGTTCGTTTTTTGACGTTTGGTTTGCTAACGCCAAAGAATCAAGACAAGATGCTTTGTTGCATTATACTTTGCAAGAACTTGGTGTCCAGTCCATTACGGATGATATTCTGAAGAGTTTAAAAGCAACAATCAGTAGAGTTAGTCAAAAAATTGACGAAAAATTGTCGAAATCAGGAAGACATCGAGAACGCTTTCTGAAAACGAATGCTTCATGGTTGGAAGCGAACATATCATTTACTGGTATTGTCAGTGAAACTATCGTCGATGTTTCACTACCTGGAACAAGTAACCGGGCCGGAAGACCACCGAAAGACTTTGAATTATCCAGTGAAAAAACAAAGAGACGGCGAATTCGTCATCTTCTTGAAACTACGTGTCCAGAAGAGATATCGATGGCAAACGAAATACAGCTTCGCCAGTCAGGCAAAAGGGATTCAGCAGCTATTGTTAAGGAGCTTTCCCTGTTTTCACCTAGAAGAGGTACGGAAATAAAAAAAGCACGGAGGTGTTTAATCAATCCAAAGCAAGGTGGGCTTTCGAATGACCAAGCCCTGGCATTAATGGTTGATGCAAATTTGTCAACACACCAATATGGCATCATACGCGAGCAATCAAAATTGATTAAAAAAAATCTATATCCACCATACTACAAAGTGAAAACGGCAAAACATTTGTGTTATCCAAGTGTAATTAATGTTTCAGAAACACATGCCGAAGTTAAACTTCAATCTTTAATGGATCACACGATATTAAGATTATGTAGAGTGCAAGAAGAGGTCCTGAAAACGATAAAAGACTTAAAAAATCTAGATATCATTGTTAAATGGGGTTGTGATGGAGCAGAACAAAATCGCTACAAACAAAAATTTTCTGAATCACACTCTAGTGATGAAAGTTTGTTCAGCATTTCAATGGTGCCAATACAAATGTATGCAATGAATGGCCAAAGTGGCAAACAAATTGTTTGGCAAAATCCTTCGACATCATCAACTAGATATTGTCGACCCATAAAGTTTGTGTTTGCCAAAGAAACTCCAAATATTATTGTGACCGAAGTTGACAAAATCAAAGAACAAGCTAGATCACTGGTACCTACTAAAATTATTGTAAATGACATGGAAGTGTTAGTAAAGTCAACACTGATATTCTGTATGATAGACGGCAAAATATGTAATGCAGTATCTTCATGTACATCCACACAAACATGCTACATGTGGTGCCAAACCCAGTGAAATGAATGACGAAGAACTCATTTTAGAAAAGACGGTAAAAAGTGAATTTCTATCTCTGGGTATATCACCTCTGCATTCTTGGATTAGGTTATTTGAATGCATCTTGCATATATCTTACCGTCTGGATATAAAAACATGGCAGGCTAGGGGAACCGAAAATAAAACCAAAGTGGCTGAAAAAAAGAAGTACTTGCAAGAAAAGTTTAGAAGCGAATTAGGTCTTTTAGTAGATATGCCAAAACAACAAACCGGAAACACTAATGATGGGAATACAGCTTGAAAGTTTTTCCGAAATGCTGAAAAGTCAGCAGAAATAACTGGCATAAATGTTGACCTCATCAAACGGTTCCATGTCATATTAGAAACCATAAATAGCGGATATTTCATAAATGTTGATAAATTCCATGAATTCGCCAAGGCAACAAGAGAATTGTATTTTAAGGAGTATTCGTGGTACCCAATGCCAGTAAGCGTACATAAAATTTTATTTCACGGGAAAGATATAATTTCCGCATGTGTTTTACCAATAGGTCAAATGTCTGAAGAAGCTCAAGAAGCACGAAATAAACACAATAGGAAATTTAGGGAACTTTTTACAAGAAAATCTTCAAGAATTAATACTAATCGAGATTTACTGAATAGATTGTTAATTTCATCGGATCCGTATATTGCTAGTTTACGTGCGGCTCCAAAAACTAAGCGTGGTAAAATTAAACCCGAAGTAAACGACCTATTAGAAACAAGAATTCCAAGTATTGAACGTGAAATACCAGTAGACGAAATAGATATGGATTCTGGTGAATCTGAATCAGAATCTGAAGACTCGGATGAAAGTATTGAGGAATCTGACGAAGACTCTGAAGAATCTCAAAATTAAGTGTAGGTACTAAACTTTGTATAGCTTGTTTATTGTATTTACTACTATTGTATGTACTTTTTGATGTATAGTTGTGAAAATAATGTTCTATTGTAAAATTATACGTCTAAAACTATCAAATATTTTTTTTTATTTATTCATTTATATTTTACCACCTAATAACACGTAAATATGGGACAAAATAATTTTGTCCCGCTAGATTTTCATAATATCACACTGTGCACCGTGTGGTTTTAGTCGGTTCGAGTCCGACATACCACCTTACCGTTAGACCCGGTAATGAATTTTTTTCGTTAAGAGATATGTTACATAATGAAACACCCAGACAAATAGACATGTTCATGCATACAAATATTAGCACTGAGCAGGCAATTTCCCGTGATCTCTGAGATTGCAGTCGAATGCACTAGCAATGTCGTCACAGTTACCTTAAAAGTTAATACTTTTATACAGTAATTGCTTTAATTAGGCATATGTCTATAGACATAGCTAGGATGAATCTATCGTGAGTAGTATGCCTAGTAGACACTTACTCACAAGTCAAAGTGACTCTAGGCCTAGTAGCCACTTTGACTTTTCTATCTTCTAAACAAAAGAGCCGAGCAGCTGGGTGTGGTGGACAGCCGATCCCCTGTGAAAAATATCTAGATATCCCAATGGGTGCACTGTTTTCCACCAATGTGTTGTAAAATTGTATTATTTTTCTTACATTTCAGATCCCTGGTAGTGCATTACTGTCATTTAGTAATAATCAATGTTACCCCAGAAAATGCAGAGATCAGAGTTACTAACCAACCACTCACAGAAGTAAGTTGATTTCCTTATATGTATTATACTGTGTGTATTCCCTTTCACATTTAAGTTGTAAATTGATAGGTTCCACATCATTTCTCTTCTCGCTACGAAGTAGTAATGTGGTACCTGAAAAAGTTCAAGTGCAACACGATAATGCATTTGTTTGCAGTTAACAATACTCAAATAATCCTTCAAAACTGTCGCACTCACACAATGCTTTGATCAGTGTAGAAGCAAAGCTATCCTAAATAAGAAATTTCTTATAGAGTTTGTTATGGCCAGCCTTAGCATTCACAAACGATACTCAAGTATCCCTTTGCTACAAATACAACATAAAGTGCGAAAGCCCCTGACCAAATTTTTTGCTTCTATAAAATCTTCTAAATTCTTCCTCACTGTAGTAATTGAAAGGAGTTTAAAAATATCGAATTACTATTCTCTCGTAATTATTGTTCTCTTTTCAATCAAAAGTATGAAATAAAACAGCAATTTTCATCAACTGTCACTCCCAGCGATACTATGCGTTGCTTAAAATAGCTGTCGAGCTACTTTACCTAAGGGTTCCTTTTAATGAACGCATAGCGTTGTTTATCGCTCAAGTATTGTTTAAGAATTGCCGACCCTATGTGTCCGGGCTCACTGTGAGTCTTCATAGCATTGTGTGAATACGGGTGTCACTCCCGTACAACCAAACGTATTTGGCTTCTGGTGTTTTCAACCTATTCACTCTCTACTGGTATTGATGTTAGTTATTGTTGATTTTATTTATAGCAAATATTTTTCACAACTTATACGTATAGCATATCTAACAATAAAGTTATTTAATCCTCATGAAATGATTTCATGTATAATATCGGATACGCGCCCTCCCCTTCTTCCTCGTAGTCAAACTTTTTGGTCAAACTTCTTGTAGTATCTTAATCTGAAGGTGCAATATATTAAAGAGGCAGTTGTGCAGGTTTATAATGATTTGGAATTTACAGATGGGAGGTGGCGTAATTGGTGTGGAAGTCATAGTGTCACGGGCAAGTGCGTTAGCGAATCTCCTCGGCCGCCTGGTGTTGCCACACTACCGGCTTGCCACTACCACTGTTACTGGCATTCCTATGAAGGTATGTAGTGCCACTCTATTACTAGGGTAGGAAATGAACAGAAATTTTATGAAAATATATTTACAAAAATATGTTGGAACCATAAGAGAAATAAAATTCTGAAAGGGCTACTGAAAAATGTACTGGTTGATGTACCTACTTACTAGATCCAAAATACCACACAAGGGGTGTTCAATAAGTAATGAGAAGGACATATGGATGAGGGGAATTTCGAAAAAAAATACTATTTACTAGAGATCGCCTGGTCGTCGAATTTCGACCATGGATTTTTCATTGGTCAGTATAACTTGAGCTGTCATTGTATAAGACTTAATTACCATGACAGGTAATCACATATACTAGACGCGTGTAATTTCATTAAGCAGTTTTCACGTAATTTATAAAGTTGTAAGACATATCTATTGTTTAAAATTTTAGCTTTCTGCACTTCGATATATAAATTGTAAATATTCCAAAATTCATGTTACTACGTTTTTTTATGGTATAGGGGCAAACGAGCAAACGGGTCATCTGATGGTAAATGACTACCGCCGCCCATGAGCACCTGCAACTCAAAAGCCACAAGTGCGTTGCCGGCCTTTAAGGTGGGAGTAGGGGAAGAAGGGAGAGAGGAAGAGAGAAGGATTAGGGCCTCCGGTAACTTCACTCACTCGGCGAAAATTTCGTGCAGTGAAGCCATTGCTTCTTCACTGCAAGTTCACAAAATTTTCTTAAAAAGGGGTACAAAGAATTTTCTATTAATGTAATAATTTGTACAGATCAAGTCTCACAGAATATCTACAAAAAATTGTGGTTTTTTAATCGTACCGGTGTAAGTTGTAATACACATTTGTTTGTGACTTGTCGATACGTTCGTGCAGTGAAGCCATTGCTTCTTCACTGCACGTTCACGAAATTTTCTTAAAAAGGGGTACAAAGAATTCTCTATTAATGTAATGATTTCTACAGATCAAGTCTCACAGAGTATCTACAGATAATTGTGTTTTTTTTATGGTACCGGTGTAAGTTGTAATACACATTTGTTTGTGACTTGTCGATACGGTCGTGCAGTGAAGCCATTGCTTCTTCACTGCACGTTCACGAAATTTTCTTAAAAAGGGGTACAAAGAATTCTCTATTAATGTAATGATTTCTACAGATCAAGTCTCACAGAGTATCTACAAATAATTGTTTTTTTATCGTACCGGTGTAAGTTGTAATACACATTTGTTTGTGACTTGTCGAAACGTTTTGATAAATATGGATAAAATTGAAATTAATTCGGTGATCAAACATTTTTTCTTAAACAAATTTACTACTAAACAAGTTTTCCAAGTATTACCAGGGGTATTAGGAGAGGATGTTACGCCGTATTCTACGCTGGTGGTGTGCAGAGTTTAACGTGAAAGATCAATGGCTAAAGATGTAAAATGATTGAAGAAGTTAAAAAATTGTTTTCAAAGATCAGACTACAACAGTCCGTTGAATAGCTGAAGAGTTAAAGATTTAATTTCGAAGTACGCATAGCATTTTGCAAGATCACTTAGGCATGGAAAAGATATCCGAGCGTTGGGTACCAATAATGCTAACGGACGCACAAAAGCAACACGACTTTAGGATTTTAGTTGTTCATTGGAACTGTTTTAACGAGGTCCTGATTGTATTTTACCTCTATTTATAACTAATCTATATATTAATACGTGAAGCAAAAACTTTGGATCCCTTTTTACGAAAATTGGGCGGACGGAGGAGTATGAAATTTCGCACACTTATAGTTTATACAGAGAAGAAGTGACGAATGCTAAAATTTTTGAACAATATTTGCTACAAAGTTAAAAAAAATGCAAAAACGGGTACAAACAGCTATGAGTGTCCAGTATATATTTTGACCTGTCATGGTACAAAAGTCTGTACAATGACAGGTCAAGTAATATTGGCCAATGAAATAAACCATGGTCAAAATTCGACCACCACGCGATCTCTAGTAACAATAAATGAAACATGACCTCACCTTTACGACCCTGAGATAAATCAGCAATCAACGACATGGAAAAGACCATCATCTCCAAACCCAAAGAAATTTAAAAAATGTCAAGAGCATTGGCTCTGTTTTTGTGACAACCAAGGCGTTATAATTATTGAATAAATTACGTCACATAATTCGTGAAAAAAGTTGCTAAAAAGTTTTTTTTTAACACTACAACGCGCTGGCACACAAGGTTCCACTCAGTATCACTTCAAGACCCAGATTACCACTCGCCATCCGGTTACCTCTCCGATTTCCGATCTCCGGAATTTGACCTGCCACTGCTTTAACTCATCAGATTCAGTTTAAAATGTTATAGTTTGACATCGGAAGTTGTCATTTAGGATGTTTATATACAACAGTTTGAATTAAGCATAAGACTTGATTAGGTCTTAATTGTTACCCGGATTATAAATCGTGCATCTACGACTACTTTGTTCAGCTGCAGTGCAGTGAATTATTCTGAATTCTGAATAAATGTGGCGCATTCTTCACTGTCCGAATTAAATCCATTGACTTTTGACCAATAATGTTTATAATTTATATAAATACAGGAAGAACAAAACGCAAGTTCGAGTGCGAACTATGACGTAGAGATAATACACGCAGCACAGGCGCACACTGGCCTAAGGGCATCTCAAACACCCGCCGAAGCCGCTGAATCTGTAAGTATTTTCATCATCGGTAAATTCCAGTTTTGTTTTTAGACTAAGAGTACTTGTGTTGTGTTAGTATCTCTAGTTATAAACATGTGGGTGATTTTTTTCTTTTATATATAAAATATGTTAGTAGTAGTAAGAACCACATGGCCAATTTGTCGTGCAACTGTCGTGTTTCTATATAAATGTAAAAACGCTTCGAAATCTCCCCAGCTCTCGTGCTACACATTACGAATTCCAAGGTAAAGGTGAACTAGCATAGAATATGTGGTTTATAAGTAACTAGGTGACCCGCGCAACTTCGTCTGCGTTTGTAAATTTTCCCCATTTTTGCAACATTTTCATTGATATTGATAGCCTATAGCGTTCCTCGATAAATGGGCTAATCAACACTAAAATAATTTTTCAATTCGAACTAGGAGTTTCTGAGATTAGCACGTTCAACTAAACAAACAAACAAACTCTTCAGCTTTATAATATTAGTACATAGGCTGCACTAAAAGTATCGGAAATGGAATATTTCCACTATTCCTATCATATTAAAATCTTTTTAATTGAAAACTCCTTGGTTTTAAAAATCGAATACCATTTATTTATTTAAAAAAAGATTCTCGGTCTTCTCACAAGGTCTTCTCAAACTTGTTTAGTCGTTGAGAAAATGGAATTGACTCGAGAAAATTCAAGGGCGATGTTTTATTATGACTTTCGAAGCGGTTTAACACAAACACAGTGTGTTGACCGGATGCTTTCTGCATTTGGTGATGAAGCCCCATCCAAAACCACAATTTATCGCTGGTTTGCTGAATTTCAACGTGGACGTGTCAAGCTCAGTGATGATCCCCGTCAGGGTCGCCCAAAAACTGCAGTCACAGAAGAAAACGTTGATGCTGTGCGTAAGCTGATTAAGGAAGATCGACATGTGACATACCGCGAAATTCAGGCAAATTTAGACATTGGCATGAGTCAAATACAAATAATCTTGCATGAACAATTAGGTGTAAAAAAGTTGTTTTCCCGATGGATACCGCATTTGCTCTGTGAAGAGCAAAAAGCGGCTCGCGTTACTTGGTGCGTCAGAACTCTCGAAAGATTCCACGCAGGATCCTCAAATGCTGTATACAACATTGTATCAGGTGACGAATCCTGGATATACGCGTACGAACCCGAAACAAAAAACCAGTCACGAGTTTGGGTGTTCGAAAATGAGTTAAAGCCAACTAAAATTGTTCGTTCACGGAGTGTTGCAAAAAAATTGGTGGCCACGTTTGTCTCCAAAACCGGCCATGTTGCGACTATTCCTCTTGAGGGACAAAGAACGGTTAATGCAGAATGGTATGCTAGTATTTGTTTGCCACAGGTCGTTTCCGAACTCCGTAAAGAGAACTGCAACCGCCACATCATCCTCCATCACGACAATGCGAGCACCGCGCACAGAACAAAAGAGTTTTTAGAGCAAGAAAACATAGAATTATTAGACCATCCGCCGTACAGTCCCGACCTAAGCCCTAATGATTTCTATACTTTCCCTAAAATAAAGAATAAATTGCGTGGTCAGAGATTTTCATCACCTGAAGAAGCTGTGGACGCCTACAAAACGGCCATTTTGGAGACCCCAACTTCCGAATGGAATAGTTGCTTCAATGATTGGTTCCATCGTATGGAAAATGTGTCAAATTTCGCGGAGAATACATCGAAAAGCAATAAATACATTTTTAAATAGTAATGTTGTGTCACTTCCTTGATTCCCGAAATTTTCAGTGTAGCCCTCGTAGATTGGAATTGTTAAAGGTCGACAGTGCATATTAAAGACAAAACCAAATGAAACATAAAAAAAATTTAATGCTTAAAAGTTTTAACCGCACTTATAGGAATGCATGAATGAAGTGGAATTGTTTCGAAACGCTGCAATATGTACGTCAAGAAATACAACAGAGAGATATATAATATCGGCGCGTGAACAACACCAAAATAGTGAGATAAGTTGTCTCTCTTAGATGTTAAAGTAATTTATTTCTTAGATGCGTTCTCATTATCACTAGGACTTTGTTACTTTTTGTTTTTTTTTTTTAAAGACATTTCCCGCATTAGGAATTACTCCTGTATCGCGGGGGACTTTACAAACGTAGAAACAATGGACACAAAGAACACCCAGACTCAGGTGGGAATCGAACCCACGACCTATAAGCATAGCGGTCAGGGTCACTAACCACTATACCAACAGGCCAGCCAAGGCCTTTGACAATCTACATTGTATATTGTATAATCATTTCGGTCAACTTTCAGTTATTAATGGGTTAAACAAGCGTAAGTTATTTCTATTCTATACTGATTGCTGCAGCTTTTCAGAAACCCAGATAGGCAGCCCAAGCCAGCCACCAGGATTTTATGTATCATTTTATTTGGTTGCAGGTTGTGTTGAGATGGTGGACGCCACGTGGGGCAGAGGGTGGAGCGGGTGGTTGTTCAGGAGCGCTGTGGCGAGTTACCCCCGCTGATGTAGCTTCGCGGCCTTCCGCCTGTCTTGTCAATTTCCTCCTTAACGGACGCTCAGTCACGCTTGAAGTGCCTAGGTATGCTAAAATTATTCATTACAACTTTTTGTAAGATTTAGAATATTTTAAACCATACAGTTTAATAATCGAAATTTTAGAAAAGAGAAGAATTTATTAATCTTTACATAGCAATAAAACACATGTAGGATTTTTGTATACCAAATCATTGGAAATGAAAAATAAGCGTTAAGTACTTAATTTACATAACAATTTTAATTTTTTAAATAAAAAGACATTGAAGATGTAACCCTACACACATTTTAAAGTCCGGTAAGCGTAGGCAATTAAAACGGTAGGTATCGATATTTTTGTAGCAAGTGATTTATCTGTTACGTAGTAACTACTTAGTAATCTGTGCCAGTAGTTCCTGAGATTAGCGCGTTCAACCAAACAAACTCTTCAGCTTTATAATATTATTATAGATTTACTTTCCAACATTTAATGACTGCTTTTACATCAGTTTTCGAATACCAGTTTTTTATGGTTTTTTCTTGCTATTATGAATGTATGTAGGTTATTACTGTAACAGCTTACTAGCACATTCCCATAGGCCTTTCTTTGAGTGATATCTCTGTAAATATATAATTTCTCAAAATAGGAAAGGAGGTGGACGTTCAGCGTCTCATGTCCTAGCGGCTCAGGGCGGTGAGTTGTGGATTGGAGCATTAGGTGGACGCACGCCTTACGATGACCCACCTGCATTGTCTGAAGGTGCTGGTGGAAGGGTTACGGATTATAGGTAAATAATTGCAAAATAAACAGATAAAACGATCTAACCTCTTTCGTGCTCAATATTTGTGCTGCGTGGAATATTATAGCAAGTCGTAGTGACTACTCGATTCACTTCCAATACAAAACCCACCGTGATTACTAGCGATTTTTTTTAGTATGCAGATTTGAAACATTGGATTGAAGGTATAGTAATGATAGATGTGATCATAGTGATCATTTTCGTTGATAAACATGTACTACACAATTAGTAAGGATTCTCAATAACTGGTAATTAAATTTTGTTTTGCCTGTCCGAATGGAAGTGTTGGAAACAGGTGACGGTGACTCTAGAGTGATTTTAAGAGTTGACTTTTTTAACATAGAAATTATTCGCATAGCCTGTCAAATTCAATATCTTCACTACATATTATAAAATAAAGTCCCCCACCGCGTCTGTCTGTTCGCGATAAACTGAAAAACTACTGAACGGATTTTCATGCGATTTTCACTAATAGACAGAGTAATTCATGAGGAAGGTATTGGTGTATAATTTGTACCCGTGCGAAGCCGGGGCGGGTTGCTAGTTATTTTATAAAATTGATCATCAATTATTCGAAATCGTCGATCTAATAAATAATTATTATAATAAAAAATTATAGATCAACACACACAGAGCCACCGCAACAATAGTTTACTTTGTCAAATGTAAAATAATTAAGGAAAAAAAAATTGAAAACATAATATCAAATCTGCCTGTTTTGATCTATAACCGCCCATTTCCAAATGGTTGAGCCTTGTGAGAAGAAAGTGTCGAGTATTAGTAGTAAATAGTAAATACTAGAGATGGCCTGGCGGTCGAATTTCGACCGTTTCATATGTCTTGCTTTATATCAGTGACCAATATTACTTGATCTGCCATTGTATAGATTTTTGTACAATGACAAGTCAAAATATATACTGGATTTTTAATTTATTTACATATGTTTTACTTTGTAGCACATATTGTTTAAATTTTTTTATCTTTCTACACTTCTTCTACATATAAACTTTAAGTACTTATTCCAAATTTCACATTCGTGTCTGAGAGCGTTTGTTTAAAAAATGCATACGAAAAATTCTCCTCATGTATTAATATGTAGATTACTCCTTGATTAGGCATTAGGCGAATAAACTATAAATAAGTTCTTCTTTTGCAGAATAAAGGAATTCGGTGCCTTAATGCAGCAGAATAGGTTGTACCCCCTCCGCGGGCCCGGCGCCAACGGGCGCGCGCGCGCGCGGCTCCAGCGGCACACCACGTACTGGCCCCTCACTATATCCTCCACGCTCATATTTAATATAGGATCTGTAAGTTTTCATTCATATCCAATTGGTACCTACTTCTTATCTCTTTTCTACAAAATAAAAATAAAATATCTTTTAATTTCGTACGCATTAAACAAATTGCTAATCGCAAGGGACAGAGGTTGATACTTTTAGTACCTAATTAAGCTATAGTTTCTGTAGACTAAGTTAATACAAAAATGAATTAGAAAATTATACTTTATAGAAACTACAGTAGGTATCTACATATAGTTATATTAATAATAATTATTACAAAGTTACAAGACTTGTTTATTTGTTTGAGGTTTTTTTTTGACATTCTCTAGTTTTGTGGCAATATTTTATGATTGTTTGCATGCGATCGTGATTCACACCTTCCTCCGACACTACATGTCCTAAAAAGTGTACTTGCCGTCTGAAGAACGAGCACTTTTTAGGACTCAGCTTGAAGTTAGCCCCCCGATTTTTAAGACCACACGCTCGAGGTTCAGGTGTTCCTTAAAGGTATGTCCTACTATTATGATGTCGTCCAAATATACCAGACAGGCATCCCCAATTAGCCCGGCGAGTACTAACTCCTTTAATCTCTCAAAAGTCGCTGGGGCATTGCACAGACCACACGGCATAACTGTAAACTGCCACAGACTCTTTCCTGTAGACAAAGCTGTTTTCTCCTTATCCTTTGGATCGATTTCTACTTACCAGTAACCGCTTTTCAGGTCTAACGTCGTTAACTACTTCATTCCCGTCCGATGCGTGGCAGAGGGTAGCTGTCCTTCTCAGTGATATTATTCACTTCTTGGACGTTGACGGATTGGAAGTTCATTGCCCTTGTCAATCTTGGACTGCGCTAGTCCGGTCTTCCCTATGTTCGTAACACTTGAGGAAAACATATCGTCGTATCGAAGCAGCACCTTCTTAACTATGTCGAAGTCAATTCACTACGACATTCCTCTAGTAGCGTTGAGACATCGAAGCTCGTGTTCTTAACGTTGGTAAAACCATCGTGGGATCTACGCAGCCAAGTAAGTTCCTCAAAGGTGCCTAACAGAGTGCCCTTCCTGATCACCTGCTCCTTGTTACGAGGATACAATACACGAACTGCTAGATCACCAGTCGTGATCACCAGAGTTCTTGCCACCCTCCACGGAAAGTTCGCCCGAAGGTTGCCCCTCTCATCGCAGGTATGGCATCTGGGTCTGTATTGGAGACGGTCAGGGGTGGTAAATGGTTGTATTCACCTCCCTAACGCGGTGGGCGTTTCCTATGACTAGCCTTGAGATGAAACGCCGGAACAAACTCTAGGATCAAAGTCTACCTATTACTTATCTGTGGAGGGTGTGAATGTCTGTTTCTACCACTCCGTCGGGGGCCGCGGTGTGGTGTGTTTGTGCGTGTGTTGTGTTGATGGAGCGCGGCATGCGCGTCGTCTTGTGCCTTGGTTATGTCGTCGTCAGGCTCTCCGAAGACGTGTCTCGGTCGGCGCTTACGAGGGATGGCTGACGGGATGTAGTTCGCTGCAGATACCACGGGTGGGTTAGGGTGGTATTCGGCGGAGTCAAAGAAAGTTTGGGAGCAGTGCTTCATCAATTGCCTTATGGTAGGCAGACCGAGGTCTAAATCAAATGAATCAATACTCCAATGCAACTGCCTTATATACTCCGCACATTATCTCGTAGAGAGTTCGTGAAATTTCGCGATAATTCTAAACCCCTCTGGAATTTTCTAGTTTTAGTACATTGTGGGACATTTTATAAATAGACTATTAGTTCCGTTAATTGTCAAAAGATGATGACGATCCTTTACTCGCCAATAGATGGCGCCTGCGGGTCATTTTAGACTTCCGTAACAATTTTTTTTTTATTTGTAGGTGCTAGAGCCCCTCACCCGGCTCGTGGTACAGGAGACTTTAACAGACGAAGAAGTGGATACTTGCCGCAACGTGTTACTGTCACTACTCGCCATGGAGTCTCGCCATGAATTTCCGACCGCGCAGCTACCATCCAATTTTAGGTAAACTCCTGTTTTTAACTGACTTCAAAAGACAGTGTGTCTATGTTACGCGATATCTTCGTCATTTGTGAAGCCATATTAATAACTCTTTTATTAATTGAATTGGTTGTGATCAAGGTTGGTCCCATTTAAATTTGAAGAAAATATTCCACCTTTAAGGGTGGAAAATTATAGGAAGAAAAATACAGTTTATTACAATTTATTATGATTTATGTTTTTATAACCTTTAAAGTTAATTATTGTATAATTTATAATAACATAATAAAACAGAAGTTTTTTTTGTTTTCTTTCATTAATCTCTGGAAGGTTTCTTTGTATTTTAAATTCCTTTTTGTATTTGATAATCTAATTCTTGAGGGGTAAATTTAACATCACGCTACGAATTTAGGAGTGGATTTGTGAAAGAGAGTGAGAACAGTTAGTCTTGTATAAAATAGTTACCAATAATATTGTTTTTTTTTTATATTGCTGTTACTGTTAAAAGGTGTTTTTTTTTTCGAATATGAGTCATAGAATCAACGCCGCATAGACGGGTGTTCCACAAGAGAAAAGATAGTGGACATTCTGACTGGCAGAAATTTTAAACTTCACTTTTTTTTAAAAGAGAACCTGTCGACGTAAATGCAGGATTTGAAGTAGTCGATAACGGGCGTGTATTATAACTTTTGTCAGAGGCAAGTCGTCGGGGCGGCGCGAGGAGCTGTGGCG